>JAPDSC010015143.1:2930-189332 GCA_026290005.1 Latrodectus geometricus | reverse complement strand
ATATATATATATATATATATATATATATATATATATATATATATTGAAATTATTCATGATATAAATCTTGCTATGATTATTAATATGCAATTTTATTACTAATTTATAGAATATGGAAAAAGTTATTTAAAAAAAATAACTTTCTGTATTCTATAAAATATTTTATTTCATCTTAATTAACTATAATTATAGAGATTAAATCATTTATTATGAAAATTTAACCATAGCTATCAATTTGTAAAATATGTAAAAAAGCTCGATTGCTAATTAAATTTTCAGGCACTTTAAAAATATTTTGTAAACTTCTAAGTTTTTTAGCAAATTTTTCCATTTATAAAGGAAACATTTTTATCATACTTTATTTCTGAAGTGGTTTAAATTGTACAATTAGTTAATTTTTGATGGTATTCATATTATTAGTTATAATGTCAAGTCAGAAAAAGGAAATAATTTAACTATCGAGTGATATAAAATGTTTTACAATATTCTGTGGACAAAATATTTTTTAGGTTGGAGACTTTATTGATGCTAAGGATTCTGTTTATGGTGCATGGTTTGAAGCAAAAATTGTTGCTATACGGCCTTCAACTGGCTCTGATAAGAACATTCTTCAATGCATTCAGAAAAATGATGGCACTAATGGAATATCTGAGATAGATGATTGCTCTAAAGTAGAGGATGATGGATTTATTTACCGTGTCATTTATGAAGAGTAAGTACTAAATTGTACTTTTTAAAAGAAACATAAGTTAACTTAAATATTAATGTTGGATTGAAAGGTTTTTATAATTATAATATGTATTCTGGTGTTTCGAAATGCATCTATATCACAATATTGCTGGATTCTTTCACAAAAATGCAGTTCTTGTACCAATTATTATTTTATATTTGTAGACAGTACTTTTAAATGACATATCAAACATTCAAAAGCAGCACACTATGTACATGAAAATTTAGAGCTGAAAAAAATAGCTTTAATTATTACTTGTCAATAATTAAGTATATTCAGACTAGATTATTCATGTAGATGTATAAACATCTGCCTTAAAATTTCTAAAAGACTTCTTAAAATACTAAAATAAAAAAAATGTAAAATTTATTGAAATGAGGAAAATAGGAACTCTTACAATCTTCATGTTTTTCATTTAATTGGTTTGCCAATTTTCCTATTAGAGATATGATTGCAAAGTACAAATTGAAGGGGGGGGGGGAGAAATCCTCCTGACCATGATGACAATTTTTAAGACCAACATCAGTGCAAATTTCTTGTCAATCAACAGCAGATGTTACCAGGAGATAGAACATGACACAATCAATTATTTATTACCTTTTGGAGAAATTAGAGGTGAATAGTAAAATTCATAATCTCAGTGAAAGAAATCACATTTTAATTCACAAAATGCTATCATGTCTAAAAATCTCTCTCTTTTTTAAAATAATAAAAATAATGATTTTTTAAAAACTTTTTGAATGAAAAGCTTTTAATTTTGAAGATTACCAATCAATTAATCAAATTTATTTTGATACAATGCAATCACATTTTACACTGAAAGAATTGATAAACTGGTTGAAAGTTGGAAAAGTATCATACATGATAAGGAAGAATGCATACTAAATTTACATTCAGTTTTCAATGAAAGATTGTCAGACAAAATATAAAATGTTTTTGTGAATCAGCATACACATTTCTGGTTTATGAACTATCATCAATAATATCTTAAATTGAAAGAAAAATATTGAAGTTGAAAATTGTCTTCATTCTTTTTTATGACAGCAGTAGGGGAAAATATGCTTGTGATAGTTAAAAATAAAAGAAATTCAAGCAAATACTTGTTTTGTTTAATTTTAAAATTATTCTAATTATTTTAATATTTCCTTTTAGCATTTTTCAATTCTCCTGCATTTATTAATAAGGGAACTGTATAAATAAAACTATATAAATTAAAATAGAATGTTAATGAATTTATATAAATATCTTAAAGATAAAGAATTTTTTTTATGACTTGCTTTATCCTTGATTTTACCATAAAAATTTTCATGATTCAAAAGAATATTCTAAGTTAATATATGAAACTAATTTGAATAGTAAATTTCTATCCTTTTATATATTTATATCTTTTAGCTATGAAGATTGTGAAGATCCTGCTGATTTGAAATTACATTATATTCGTCCACGTGCTCGGAAAATAATAAAGTTTGAAGAATTAAAAAAAGATGACATAGTTATGGTAAATTATAATATAGAAGAACCCAAAGAAAGAGGATTTTGGTATGATTGCAAAATTACTGCCTTAAAAGAAAGCAGGACAGCCAAGGAAATTATTGGTACTCTTATGTTTGGGTAAGTCTATATTCTGTTATTTAATCTCTTATTTTCAAATTTCAAAGCAGCAATAAAATACTGCCACTATTACAAAGTAAACAAAAAAGTTCTTGCTGTTTTTAATGACCCCCCCCCCCAAAAAAAAACAACATACTCTACAAAAAATGTTACCTATTTTTAGTCCTCAAAGTAATCACCATCGGCATTCAGCACCTTTTGCCAATGTGTCTCCAGTTATGCAATCGCCTTGTTTTAAAACTCGTCGTAGGTTTTGGATACAAAGAAGTCTAAGAGTGCCTGGCGCAAGTTTGCTTTATAAGATGAAGGGTTTTCCAGGAAGATGATTATCCAAGGCATGGAAGAAGTAGTAATCTGATGGTGTAAGGTCAGTTGAGTGAGGAGGAAGGTACAAAGTCTCCCAACCAAATCTCTGCATGTTATTTCTGGCCACTTATCATGACATGCGGCTGCATGTTATTGGCCATGAACAGTACACCCTTGTGATTAACCAGTGCTGGCTCTTTGTGTTGCAATACTTGTTGCACAAGTTCCAATTGCTGCAAGTACAGAACCGCGGTAACTGTTTGCTCTATTGGTGGCAGCTCAAAGGGAACCATTTGATGCATAGTCCACCAAACACAAAGTGTAATCTTGTGTTTGTGCATAGGTAGTTTTGTGCTGAGTGGAACAGTTTCTTGGGGTGACAACCAATGTTTGGAATGCTTGGGAATGTCATACAGGATCCTCTTTTTGTCACTGGTCATTACACAATTGAATATGGGTGCACTACGATGTCAAGAAAGCAAAAATAAACAGCCTGCCACTTGTTGCTTATGGACTTCTAATAATGTATGAAGAATATACTTACTCTGCCTGTATATCTAACCTAAGTGGTGCAGATGAAGTCTAACAATTTTATTAGAAACATTAAATTGTCAGGCAAGTTCACCACATGTTTGGCCACTATCTTCCTCTATGGCTGCCTGCTGGTCTTAGTCATTGAAGCCTTGTGCTCGCCCACTCTGAACCTTCATCATAGAGAACAAATCTCCTTGCATGAATTTATGAAACCAATACATTGCTGTATGTTCATTCACAGTGCCTCCCCAAATGCTTGTCATATTCAGTTATTTGATGTAGCATTTGATAAGCCCACTTTGAAGTCGAAAACAAACAACACCAAATGAGCTCCTTCAACACATTCCTTTCTCTTCTCTACTGTATGAATTACAATTCACAAATGTGTGTGGTGGACCTACATTTATAAAGACTAATATTCTTATTTTTATCTGATCTGGTGTCTCAACCACATCATACACTAATTTGCATACTTATTTTTACTTCCTTCAGTTGTATTACGAAAATAGAAGAATTTTATTTACCTTGTAATTTCAGAATAAAATTATAAAATGTTAACTAATCTTATAAATTCAAAGGCAAAGAGTAAAGTTTTTATAACTCAATTTTTCATAATCTTTTCCTTATTTTAAAGATGAAAGTTTTATTTGTAAATTGCATGATAAATGAAAATTTTGTTAACTTATTATGTTTACAAACTTGTTTTATTGTTGTGATTTAAGAAGTGAATATTTTTTTACTTATTTGTGCAGAATAAGTTTCAAAGCCTTACAATATATTTTTAACTTTAATTAAAAATAAAAAGATTAATGTTTTGTATTTTTTATGGCTTTTGATATTTTAAGAAAATTTCAGAATTATAATTTGAAATATGGAATTTTTGTCTAAATAAACAAAAAAAAAAAAAAAAAAAAAAAAAAAAAAAAAAAAAATCATGTATTAAAATTGTATAGAGAAGATCATTATTATTGCTTTATTGAAATCAGTGATTTTGACTAATTAGAATAGTCAGTGCTTTCCAATAAATATTTGAATATGATTAACCAATTGTAGTAAATTGCATTTTTAAAAAAGTATTGATATTTTTTATAACAATGTGTGATAGCACCCATGGTAATCTTATAAAAATATTCTGTTTATAATATTCTGTATATATTAATTGGTTATATTTATAAATTGTTATTTTAACTAGAATTTTTTAAGATTAAGTAAAATTGATTTTAATTATGAACATTTATATCATTTCCAATAATATTATTAAAATTCTGCCAATGTATTTTTTAGTTATGCATTGCAAATCTCTTGTTCTCTTTATGTGATTATCTTGAAAAAATGATTAATCCAATTTGTTTGACTGTTGTAGATTTGATGAAACACAATTAAAGAACTGCAGAATTAAATTCACTGATGAAGTGTTTGCTATTGAAAAGCCAAAATTACTTTCTGAACAACCTACAAACAATGATATGGAGCACATTACAAGTAAATTTTTATAATTATTTCAAATCCCAAAAAACAATATTTAGTTTTCTGTTTCAATCATTTTCTCATATTAATGCTTAATCCTTTTTATTTTAAACTGTCGTTTAATTTGTTTTCTATAAAGATCTTTATTTTGTAGGAAGTAAGGTACCGGTATGTTCACATTGCAAAGATAATCCATCAAGGAAATGCAAGGTTTGTAGTTGTCATGTATGTGGTGGTAAAGATTCACCAGAGAAGCAGATAATATGTGATGAATGTAATTATCCTTATCATTTGTGGTGTGTAAAACCTCCCCTTACTGATATTCCTGATGAAGATGAATGGTATGTTATACTCAACAGTTCCTTTTGTTATCATTACTTGCTATTTCATTTTTTTTTCAGACTTTATATAATTTTGCTTTTCAGTATTTTGTGGGATAAAATTAAAACTAAATTTTAATAAGTAGTCAACTTTGAAATGTATTCTTAGTGATGTTTTAAAAATGAATTTAATTTTTATTGGTTTGTATTATTTGACATTATTTTTAATAAATGCATATATTCTGAAAAAATTTTAATTTTTGGCATTACTCCTACAATAGATTCAGGAAATAAATATAATTAAGAATGGTATCAGTAGTATGAGTTAAATAAAACACAAGTTAAAATATGATTAATTAATATATTTATTTTAAAAATTTTAAGTTCGAAGGCAGTTATTTGATTTTTAATTTTTTTACTATGACTAGTACATTAAATATTTATTTTATTTTACTTTTTATTCATAAGTTTCTTCTATATTACTCTTTAAAATTTTTGTATTGAAATAAATTTTCAGAATTACTTTTAAAATGATCTGTAAAGTTAATAATAAAATTTTTTTAATGTATATTTGTATCTATATGTAAATATGAAATTTTTATCAGGTTTTGCCCAGATTGTAAAAACGATGAAACAGAAGTTGTTCGAGCTGGTGAAAAGTTGAAAGCTAGTAAAAAGAAATCTAAAATGGCTTCTGCGAATTCTTCTTCATCTCGAGATTGGGGTAAAGGTATGGCATGTGTTGGGCGAACTACAGAATGTACTATTGTACCTCCAAACCATTTTGGACCAATTCCTGGCATTGAAGTTGGCACAATGTGGAAATTTAGAGTACAGGTATCTATCGTACTCTAAGAAATGTATATAGTTGTGTGTAGTTGTTAAAATGAATTTTAAAAGGCTACTGAAATTTCTTTCCATTAAAGTCTTGTTTTAAAATTATTAATTATAATGAACAAGTTACTAGGACTTTTGCTGAGACATTAAAATTTTTTTGTGTCATTCTGAAAATATATTTAATTTATTATGCACGCATGCACTTTGAAAAAAATCCTCAGTTCTTTTTTATAAAAAATATTTTTCTTCTTTACTTTTGATATAATAGAAGTTTTGAACTTCTTTTTTAGTTCATAATTTTGAAATCAGATATTCGCAAAAAAAATTTTTGTATTATCACAATATGACTTAAATATAATTTTTAATTCGTAAATGGCTTGTTTTATCTAAGTTGTTTAAATTTTTTGCTAAAAAATATTTTAAAAAATTATTTTATAAAATTCAATGGGAATATATTTATATTCCTTTCTTCATCTCATTTTAAGATGCTGTAAAAACTTTTATGTTGTAAATATTTTTGATAGGAATTCTATTTCCTATCCAATATTATTTTTTATTGTTAATTTGTAATGTATTCTTTGTAGTATATGTGTAAGAAACAAATACTAATTGATTTTCATGACTTTTATTATAAAAATTTAAAGATATTTTCATGATAAACAAAATTATTGCTAAAATTCTCTGTAAGCAAATAGTGTTAATATTAAAGGAGATCAAAAAGAAATTATTTAGTGAATGCTATAAGCAACCATTCTTTTAATTTTATCTGCATTGATTGAAATACTAAGTGTGAATTTGATTAAAATACTGAGTATTTTTTGAAAAATCAAATTTTGCTTTTTTTGTCAAATAGTTATAAGAAAAGTTTTTAAGTACTAGAACTACTACTGGTATTACTACTAGTAATTTGAAATAATATAAACTACTAGTAATTTTTCTTCTTTTCTTGTTTGTCACAGTTATTTTATAAATGCTTTAATAAAATTATATATTTTAAAGTATAGTTTAAATTATATATTTGAATAATTTGTTACTTAATTAAAAAAATAATTCTATTACTTGATATAAGCTTTGGAAACTTGTTTCATACACTTTTTAAGTAAGTACTTATAATTAAAATAATAATAATGAAATTTTAATTTTTTATGCTTTAATTATGAATCTTATATAAGATTCATTATTTAGAACAGGAAAATTACTGTGATGTAATTCATACATTTTCAGTAACTGAACCAAAATTTTTTGTTTGGAAATTTCTGTGAAAGTATATGTGCCATTTTAAGTTAATAATTTTTGTAATATTTTAAATTCTTGAGTAGAAAAATTTGCCCAAGGAAATGTCATATTATTTATTTTTTTGTAGTCCTATAATTTTAAATGTTTTCTTTTTCTAGGTGTCGGAAAGTGGAGTCCATAGGCCTCATGTTGCTGGTATACACGGTAGAGAAAAAGATGGAGCATATTCCATTGTGCTATCTGGTGGATATGAAGATGATTTGGTAATTTTAAAGCAGCATTTAAAATTTTTAATTTTTAAAAATACAGGTTTTCTTTTATTAAAAATATTTTGACTTTTAAATTTGTAATAAAGTTTTTGCTAATTATTCAATCAAATATGTTTGTAAATGTCATTATCAACTTTTTTAACACTTATCTTTAATGTTCATTTATTACATTCTCACCAGTTAATAAAACATTTAATAAAAGCTAATCACATATGTAAATATAATTTTCTATTTTGCTTAGATCTGGATTCAACTTAATCATTTTTTTAAAAATGTTTTAGTGCTAAAGAATATTTTATTTATTAAGAATGAGTGAATATTACATATTAATGAAGAATATTTTTCTTCCATGACACATGATTTGTTAATATTTCTTTTTATTGACTATTATTGGAAGATTGTATTTTGTCTTTTATTAATTAGCAGTCAATTTACAAAAATAAAAGATATAAAAATGATTAATTTAAATTTATTTATCTCATCTCATGAGATATCTAATTTTTTTTAAATAGCAATGCCTAATGTAGTAACATTTAATTTTAATTTTTTAATCATCATGAATTTCAGTTATTATTTCAGAAAAATTTTGATTTTACGAACTTAGATTTATTTTAATATTAATTTTGTTAAATATAGGGTCTTCATAAATACTTCTGTGCAATGTGACATTGTTTATTGCATTAGCTTCTCCTTGTTTGATTAAGAACATTTTCCTTGTTTGGACATTGGTATTGTAATTTGTAAAAAACAATGAAAATTGCTACAGTCTCTCTGATGTTGATTTAATAATATGTATTCATAATTTATTCTATTCTTTAAGGATTAGCAGAAATTGACAACATTTGATTAAGTGTCTTCTATGGATCCTCCCCACTGTCTTAATTACTTTTTGAGATTCCTTTTTAAATTATTATTTGCTTCTCTCTTATTCTTATTTTAATTTTGTGTTTATTTTTCATTTCTTTGTTTTAAACATTCTTATACTAAGTCCATTTTGGTATATAATTTAGAGTGTGGAATGAATTATTGTGATTTGCATTGATTCATGTAGAAATAATTGCCTTCAGTTTTCATCAGTTTTTTTATTTCTGAATTATTAACATTGATCAAGAATAAAATTTATGTAGATATCCTCAAACTCTTTATATTCTATTTTTAATTTTTTTTTTCAATTATTCCTTAAATGTCTTAAAAATTATTAGAATGAGATAAATTAAAAATGCAGCTTTCTATATAATGATTAGGTATTGATTTTACAACTTAAGTTCTTTGCAAATTTTTTTTCATAACTTATTAAATAATTTGATGTTGGTGTTGAAAAATATTGTGAATTTTCTTAAATTTTTAAAAATGACTGCCTGAAGGAATCCTGTATAAACACTTATATTGCTTTAGGACAGTGCATGTTTAAGCCAGTTTTCACTGGAAGAAGCATTTCATAATTTAAAAAATATGTTTTAAGATTTTAGTACTATTAAAAACATTTTAGTAAGCATAAATCTGCTTTGATTGTTACAAAAATAAATATATGAATGAAGATCTTTTTAACCCTTGTGTTGTGAAAAAAAGTTATAACTCTCATAAATTATTCAGCTGTTTCTTCTCTAAGTTACTTATCATATATACTTATTACTTATAGTATCACTAAGTTACTTATTAACCATAAATAAAGATTAATACAAATATTAGGACACATGGTCTCAATATTTGTTACTATATGAACACCTATATTTCAAATGCATTTAGTGCATGTATCATTTAAAGCTATATTCTAAAACTCTAGCTTTATGATTGAATATTTTAATCAAACTGTATATTTTACTCTTTTCTTATACATTGCACCCACCTTCCTTTTAATTGTTATTGTGACAGTTATAATTTTAACTAGTCTTAATTAAGATAATTTTTAAAAAAAAAATCTTTATTTCAAATAAAAATGAGAATTACAGATTTTAAAAGTTTATACTTTAATTTAAGAAAAGATTAAACAATTTTTTTATTTGTATTAGATTCTCTTATTTTATCTATTTCATAGATTTCTTATATGAATTATAGGATGAAGGAGAAGAATTTAAATACACGGGTAGTGGAGGTAGAGATTTATCTGGAAATAAACGTGTCGCAGAACAATCCTGTGACCAAACTCTCACTCGCATGAACAGGTAAATTAATTTTAATATGAAATTTTAGTGTTCTAATGGTTATTATGCATTTATTGTTAATCACAAGAAATGCTGTTTTTTCTTGATGAATCTTCAAATTTATTTGCCCATTAAATATTTTATTATTTGTTTTTTCAAAAGAAAATGTTTTAATAAAAATTTTATTAAAGTTTTCTATATGATATTTATTTTTCAAGTTTAACAGCATTATTATTTATTCTATTATTAAAAATTACAATTATTAATTCGATGGTACATAGAAAGGCATGATGTTTCAAAAACATTGTATTTCCTGTGAACATCTATTTAAAATATATCTTTGAAAAAGGAAAATTTCTTATTGACATTCAATATTTAATAACTTGATATTTTATTAACAGTGTTTAATTCTTTAGTTGCTAATTACTCTGAAATAAGCTTTTTAAAGCCCTTTTGAAATTTTCAATTGTTACAATAATTATTTTACATGACCAAGCTTTAAAGCCTTGTTAATTTTAAAATAACTTTGATATTAAAATTGCTTAAAATGTAGTTTACATGAATAATTTCAATGATTATAATTCTTATGCTTAATCTAATTTATAATCATTAATTTATGGTATCTGTTATGTACATTTAAAACTATTACACTTTCATAAAAAAAAAATTAATTTCTTATGCTTTTACTCAATTTCTATTCTGTAACTAAAATTTTTTCATAAAAAATATGAGAAAATTCATTTTGTTTAAATAAATGTCTAAAAAAAATTATAATTTAACTTAATATAATAATTTACTCAATATAATAATTTAACTCAAAAATTTTTTTCTCAGTTAAGTAATATGAATTGTGAATATAAACTAGAAAATAAGAACATTGTTTGGGTTATAATGTTGAGATAATAATAATTATCTGAACTTATATTTTAAATGAAAACTAACACAGCATTATCTGAAAAATAACAAATATTAAAAAGTTAAGCAAAGAATATAAGTTACTACAAAGTACTGAATATTTAATTGTGTTTTGTTTCTAACTAAGCTGTGTTTAAACAGAATTTTTAAACTGTATTTGGATGCTAACAAGTTATAAAGTGTAATTCATGAATTTTTAATTAAAAGAAATTAAGAAAAAATGATATTGAGCTAATATAAGCCTAATAATTTGCAAAAATTTAAAATTGAGTGTAAATGATTTTGCCTTTTACTTTTATTGCCTAATTATGTTTTCATGGATGCTTGATATGCCATTGAATATTGAGAATCTGTTAATTAGGCATACAGTTCTGAAAAATGTACTATTAATAATTCTTAAATTTTGCTTACAAATTTACATCATAAAAATTGCTAGGAAAATAAAAATTATAAAGAAAGTTACTTAGTAATGTTTAACAAAACTATTTTTATGAGTCTAAATTGGTAAAAAGACAAATTAAAGAAAGTCTTTTTACCAATCTGTTCCTGGATAATCTAATTTCCCATTTATGTGAGTACTATTGATTTCTTTAACATAATAAGTCTTCCTCCTAAGAGATTGCATTTTTGAATTGCCTTAGACATAATCATTTATAGATTATTTAGTTGATGTTTGTTAATTTAGAAATGAGGATAACTTATACTAGTGAAGATATCTGTTTTGATTTTGTTGTCTTGTTATATTACAGTTCTTATAATGATATGCAATATTTATTATTTTAGAGCTTTGGCTTCTAATTGCAATGCAAAACTAAACAACCAAGGTGCTGAAGCATCTGACTGGAAAGGAGGAAAGCCTGTTCGTGTGGTTAGAAATTGTAAAGGAAGGAAGCATTCAGAATATTGCCCTGAAGAAGGAAACCGTTATGATGGTATTTATAAGGTATTATAATTTCTGATATTAGTTATTTAAAATTTAAATTGTTTTTTTTAATCTTATCTTAAACAATATCAGACTGATTTTCTGGTGTTTTGCTTAAGTAACTATAACATTGCATTAAAAGAAAAAAAATGGTCATTTTAGAGATTTTCATAAGTTTTGTTTCTAAATATGTGAAGTGATGTTGTGAAAAGATAATCAGTTATTTTTCCTTTTTCTATGCAAAAATGTGTTGAAAAATTAAGATATGTTTCCACTCTCAAAATATTTCAATGATGAAATAACAATTTATGTAAATAGCTATAAAGCAGTGTAATTAGTTTTAATAGTAAAATTTAATAATACATTTTTATGCTGTCATAAATAAATTATAAACATGAATGAAGATGCTAAGAGAGCTTATTTTATTTAAAATGATTTATAGTAATATTTGTGAAAACTTGAGCTTTGAGAAAGTATTACAATATTTAAAAAATAATTCCTAAAATCATTCCTTTCAAATTTTTTCTTTAAAATCTTTTTGAATTACATTAAAAAATGAATCATTTATTTGAAATCATTTAACACGATATTAGTCATAAGTAATTTGTATATAATAAATGTAAAAAAAATTAATTTGCAAATTACCCAGACTTTTAATGGTTCTGTGTTCAATGTTTTAATCAGTGACATGAAATTAAGTTATGTAAAGAAATATTAAGTATTTTAATAATTACTTTTTAAAAAATGTACTATGTATTCTAAATAGACATAAATACTATGTAATCAATTGCTTATTTCATGCAAATATTTTTAAATTTAGTGTATTCCAATTTTTATATAAGAATTTATTTTAACCATATGAATGTGCCTTGATTATTGATCATAAATAGCTCTTAAAGTTAAAAATTTTTAATTCTGTCAAATCCAAATAAAAATTTCAAAAGTTTTTAATATTGAATTTTATTCCTAAATTTTGAAAATTCTTAATATAAAAATAAAAATATATAAATATCTTAATACATTGTTTTCAAACTCTAAATTTATAAATATAATAGAATTTAAAAATTTGTGTTACTGGAAAAAAATACACAAAAAACATAGTATAGTTTATACGAAAATAATTAATATAGGTAAAATTTAATTTTTAGTGTAAATAATAACAAATTCAAATATTTAACTCAAATTTTACTTAGGTAAAAAAATTGTTCTAAATATATTGAAGTTTTTTGCTTCACCTCTATTTATTACTGTCAGATTAGCTGGTGTAATTTAAGATTTGAAGAATATTATGTTTTGTTTCTGTAAAATATGATTATTTTTAAAAAAGTTTAGGCACTAATGTTTAGCAAATATAACTAATTTGTATGTAAATACTTTGAATCACCAAATCCTCCATTTTGTAACATTGAGATATTTCTGTGTAATCTTGGCAGTCCCTAAATTAAATTCAAATTAATGTATAGTTTGTCTAATTTTGTGAATATAAAGTTAACTAAATATCATATTGTTAATACTTATTTTATTGACTTCATATATAACTATTCTTGTTCAAAGTCTGAGTAAAAATCGTTTAACAATCATAAAAAATTAAAAGTTACAGATTTAAGAAAAAAAAGACACCAATATTTTGTTTTTTTAAAATTTTAGGTTTTTCTCCATATAAGAATATTTATTTGTAGAAGGTTTTAGTTAGGGCTTTTACATTTTTATGCTTTTCAACTTAATACCAATACTATAAATTTAAAAGTAGGGAACATATTAATTTTCAAAGATTTTCACAATTATAAGAAAGTTTAATTTTCCAATTGTTGACATAAACTGAGATAAATTAAAAAATTCAGATTAAGTAACAAATTAAATGTTTTTAAATTTTACAAATATTTTATGTATGCATCCAACTGAGAAACAAAATTATTACAGTGGAATTGAATTCTTATTTCCTTATGTAAAATTTATTTTTACTTACCATATGTGTGTCTATAGGAATTTTCCACTTACGAAATAATTATTCTATAGGACAATATTAATATTCTCTTAAATTTTTGGGAATGAAAAAGCTTGTGTCTTTTTTTATTTGATTTATCTATTTAAGTAGCAGATATATTTACATTAGCAAATTGTATTTGCTATGCTTACTTCTTAGTAGGAAAAAAATTGTCTTTTGTACATTAATATTATACTTTGTTTTAAAATGTACAGCATTGATGCTAAAAATGAATATCTTTCCCCTTTTATAAAAGAACGTTTAGAAAGTATGTTGAAGATTATGATGTAAAATAAATGTATATGGGCAAGAATTATTAATATTCAATAATTTAATTTAGTTTACATGGATTTTTATATTTATTTGTTATAATTATTTGGTTCCTTGATAAGGTGGTAAAATATTGGCCAGAGAAAGGAAAATCTGGTTACCTTGTTTGGAGGTATCTACTTAGACGAGATGATCCTGCTCCTGCTCCTTGGACTAAAGCTGGAAAAAAAAGAACTAAAGAATTAGGTTTGACTATGCAGGTATTAAAAGTTATTTTAATTCCATCATTGAATATTAAAGTTATTAAACACTATTCACACTGTCATTAAACTAGCATTTATTAATTAAGTAATCAACTAATTTTCATTGGTTTTGCCTTAATTTTATTTATCTACCTATTACTATATTTATGTACTATATTACCTATTACTATATTATTTGAATACAAATTAGCGAAAACTGACATTTTAATTTCCTGGCTTTATGTGGTTTCTTAAAATTTTAAATTTTGAAGAAAATAAAATTTATTTACATATTGAAAGGAGGACTCTAAATTTTATTCAAACTAGTTTTATCAAGAAGTCTTTGATAACGTATTGTTAAATTGAACGCATATGGTTTGATGAAGTAATAATATGGAAATATATTTGGAATTAGATTAAAAACAATCTAGCTTGGTATAGAATGATAGAAGTAAGTAAAGAAGAAAGATATTGATGCTGCCAAAAATGTTGATTTTCAATCAATGTTTGGATTTTCAATTAAAATATATATTTTTATTTTTCAAAATATCTTAAGAACTTAAAATTGAAAGAAACTGAATGAAGCTATCATTTTTATGTACAATGGATTCCTACATAATGCAGTTCCATAGAACACAAATTCATATACAGTAATTATAATATTGTTTTAAGTAGTAAATACTGTATATCATGTTGAGTTTGTTTCAATTTTTAAACACATTGATGAATTTGTGTTAAAAAAAAGAGTGTAATATGGATTGTTACTATATTTCAATCATTTTTATATATTTCATATGAATATGAATTATGTACAATCATGAAACAATTCAATTGGTTAGTTATGAAAATTAAATATTAATTTACGGGTATGTTGCGTTAATAAAAAATAATATCAGGATTTGAAGTTGTCCTAATATTCCTGAAATTCCTGATTTTTTTTTAAAAAACGTCCTGAAATGTTCTTATTTAAATTCTGGAATTCATTAATTTTTTATTACATTCCTTTAAAAGTTTAATTTTAATTAATAATTTTGTATTTTTCAGTAGTAAATTTTTCTTCCAGTAAAATATATTTTTTCTTTCTACTGCTTTCTATGCAACAAGAAAGAGAAATTTCCCCCCCCCTTTTTTGTTCTCTTTCAAATCCGAAATATAGTTGCCAAATATTCGTCTCTGCCTCATATTCGACCGTTGGTCACGAATGTCTGACGTCAAAAAAATTTAGGTTTGGCTTTACCATTAAATTCTATTTTTTGCCATTACAGACAAAGATTCTATTTTAAGCAGTGCACAACTATTTACAATGATGGCAAAATTGTGAGAGCTATTCACCTCCGTTTACACGCATGCATGAAATGCTTATGGTGCCATTTTGAACGATTTTGATGGATATTTTTAATATTATTTAATTGAAACTTTAGGTGTAAAATTAGTTTTATTTAATAACTGTGAAACAAAAAAATTTTTTTAAATGAATTGAAAATCATTTGTTAATAAATTTATGAATTAAAACATTTCTTTTAATTTGCATATAATAATAATTTTAATTTGTTTGAAAACAAGAATTATTAGTGTATCAAATATTTAATTTTTATAAATAGATTTTTTGATATATTTTATGTAACAAACTTTTAATATGAAAATTCAGTCTATGAATGCATATGATCTTCCTAAATTAATTTAATTTCTCTGCCTTGAATTCTAGATTTTGCTGCTTTAGAAACTATTTCAAATAAATGCTCAGCTGTTCTAATCCTTTTTTATTTTTTTATGTATATGAAATTATTCAAATTTATTGAATTTATACCTCATTTCAAAACAGTTGAAAAATTTAAATTAACTCATTTAATATTTTAACTTAAAGAGTGACAGTTTTGATACTTTAATGCTTAATGTGATTTAAACAAAAAATAATAGAAAATAACATTGGCAACATTAGAAAATTACTATCTCTTTCTCACTCTGTGTATGAATATATGGATGATATTGTATTCCTTCTCTAAAAGCAGCAATTTTATAAATGGAATTAGTTTTTATTTGTAATATTTCAGGCATTGCTAGAAGTGTAGCAAATATTTTACACTGAAATTTATTGGATTTTTACTAATTATTTTTGTTATGTCAATTTTCGTGACTCTTTTGTAACCTTGGTGACATCGAATAAGTTTTTCATGTAAAACTTTTTTTCTCAAATATTCATGGATATACTGGCTACTGTCTATTTAAGCCAAACTGTCAGCCGATCAGTTAGCATTTGAATCTTCAGTTCAATGATTCATGGATTTGAATCCCAACTTAGGCTTGAGTGTTGTTAGTGATTCCAAATCAACTTAACCATAGTCCTGATCTAATTAACCCTCCTATGCAAAAAGAGACCATAGAGCCGCATGGAAGGGGGGGGGGCTTGGTCTATTTAACTCTTGTATGCAAAAAATGACTGTTAAATGACAAGACAAATGAAATTACTTCTACTAATTGTTGATTTAATTAATTTGTATTTTACATTAACATCCAATTATTGTATTTTATAATTTTTATTAAAAAAGTTTTATTGCAAAATCAGATTCTACAGTATCTGTCAATGCTCTTATTATTGTTTTGGGATAAAAATTTAAATGGACCACTAAATTGAAATTACCAAAATCTATAGAGGAAGCATTAAGTGACTTAATAAGATTGTTATTGAATAGCAGATAATTTTGCAATCAATAATTGCTTAAATTTGTTCATTTTTAAAATTTATTCTTTATTGTTTAGCTATAGGATTTTTCAAATAGAGTGAGTTTTACATATTAGGCCCAAAGAAGAAAACTGAAAACTCTAAAGCACCCATCAAATTTGCTGTAGAATGAGCTATTAGCATTATCTGAAAATTTATTAATTCAAACTTGGGTTTCTAATGTTCATGTAATTAGCTAGGCAGTTAGCTAGTACAGTGAGGCATAAAATCTTGTTGTATGGAGATCTTAGTAATGCTTTCATCAAATAAGAGTATTTTATATCCAATTATTTTGATTATTGATTTGTATGTCCAATCCATCATTTTAATTTTGGCGAACACAGTAACAAATTTAAATGAGAAAGATGTTTTTGTTTTGCTTAACAGTTACATGATATTTTTTATTCAAAGGAAATTGTTCAAAAAATTACTTTGTAATGAATGACTTAAATTATAACTTTCTTTCTAATTTTTTTTTCCAATTTGATAGTTTGAGCTAAATAAAAGATATTTTTACCACCAGTGTATTTTAGATTGACAAACAATTTCATTAATCATAAGTGAAGATTTGAATTTAAGTGAAATGATTATTTTAAGCTAAAATACTCATTAACTGTATTTCTAAGAGTGTTATGTTTACTTTGATAAAATAAAATTGACATACCGATTTTTTCTCTTCTTTTATAGTATCCAGATGGTTATTCTGAATCTGTAAAACAGAAAGAAATGAATGGAAATTCAGATAAAAAGAAAGAAAAAAGAGAAAATAGTGGTATCTAATTTCTCTTTATAATATTGCAAAATATAATGTATAATTTACTACAAAATACTGTAATTTACTGTATAATTCACTATTAATTGTATATTGTTAGATAAAGCAAGAAGCAAAATTAATCTCTAATGTTTTAAACCAAGCAATAAGTTTAAAGGTTATCTCTCTTGCTTTTGGTTTAACAGCTTGTAGGTTTGTAATCACTTTAAACTTTAGGTCCCTGTCTAATTAGATTTTGTGCACAAAAATAACCTTGAGTGACAAACCAAACAAAACCTGTAATGATTTGAAACTTCTGATTAGGTTTTTATGTACAAAAATGTACCCATAAGAAAATTACATTAGGAAATTTGATTAGCAAGTAATTAATTTTTAATTCTAATATCTTTTTCCTGTTCCAATTCTAAACTTTTGATGTGAAAAATTTGAGTGTCTTTAAGTAATTGCTAATTTTATTTTACTGTTTTTCATAATTTAATTTTTAAACATCTTGTTTAAATTTACTAAATGGTTAAAATGTTGACTAAAATATTTGGAAAATTTTCTTATGTAAATAAATAATTATGAGGTATGCAATGATTAAAGTTTATAAGAAACCAGAAAGAAACTTATAATTCTTTTTATTAAATTAGTGATTATTAGAAAAAAATTGTTAACTTGAAATTTTATATTAGTAATAATTGTATTTAGTATGTTTTATTTTTGTCATCAGTTTGTAAAATGAAATTGTGGTTAGAGATGAACTCATAAATTTTAATATTATATACTTACATACATACACATATAATGTGTGTGTATTCTTAAATTTGAGACCATTTCAAATCATTTGAAGGAAACAAGAAAAAATACATATTTTTAAATATATGTGTAACTTCTATTAATCACAAAAATTAGTTGATGTTATTTTGGATTTAATTGAGTATTTTTTGAAATTATCAATTAGTTTTATAATTTTTATCTGTAGAGTCAATTAATGTTGCTGTTTAAGAAATGTCTTTTTTAATCAAAATAATGGACATTTAAAACTACTTCAAATTATATTTCAAACATAATATATTTAAAATACTTTTAATTGTATGAATTTATTCAGTAAGCTTTTTTTCCCTCTCTCATTTTCTGCAATAAAACTTCAAAAAAAATTTTTTTTAAATTGTATAATTGTAATTTTTATATAAAATTACAATTATACAATTTAAAAAAAATTTTGATATACTGTTATATACAGTATATTTAAGTTTTTAATTTTGCAGTTGGCACTTACATTATTTATAATGTTGCTGAAAAATAATTTCTGTTTTTTGCTATTTATTTGTGTAAATGTAACCACCATATTATATTTTTATTTTCAAAGTATATATTTTTAGTGACTGGAAACACACAGCCCACCAAAAAGAGGAAGTGTCTTTATACCTTGCCTTCTAATGTTGAGAAGCTCATTTCTAAGGATGTTTCAAATAAAAAGATTTGGGATGAATGTCTAGAAGCTGTCAGTGAAGGATCACAGGTGAGATTTATTTTACATAATATCTACAATTTCTCAAAGTGTCTTTAGTTGATATTATAAAGAGTAATTACATTATTCTTAATTAAATGGAAATTTTCACAAAGCAATAAAATTTACAAAAATGTATTACATTTAGTAATATACGTTTTAAATGAAAATTTCGTTTTATTTGTATTTTTTATTTTATAAAAGATGACATATTTTAATTTTATTGTGTATTATGATGGAATAATTTGTTTTATCTTTCATTGGAAAGTTTTTAGAACCGTACTATTACACATTTGTTACATACATGAAATGTGTACTGGTGTTTTATTACTGTTTCTTAATCTTATTAATTATTCTTTATATAAAGTTTTATTGTTATTTTTTGAATATTTTGTAATATTAAATCCTCATTATATAAAAAATAAAATAAAATCACCCTTCATAGTATAGACTAAATCTGTTATTTATACAAAATTTTCACTGCAATTTTCTAATGAAGTGTTTTTTAAGATATTAAATATGTTGGTTCTTAACAAATGACCAGGCTTTAAATTTTATTTTCACCTCTTTATCATTTTAACTAATTACAAAACAAGTCTTAAAAAGGCTCCTAATCAAAGAATTGAAAAATGTAATTCTTAGATTAGATATTAAAATATCTTACAATGCTCTTATGCTATATGAAATGTGATTCTGGTAAATATTTAAAATCAATTCTGTTAAATAAATAAATAAATAAATAAAAAAATAATAATTATAATTTTTTATTTTACTTTTAGATTATTCTAATCATTTCATTCATAATTTTTGGATTTGCAATATTTTTTCCTATTAATTTATCATTAATTTGGGTAGATATTTTTAAACTGAGTATAAAATTTTAAATGAATAATAATAAAAAAAAATATGTAGTAAATAGAAATCATAAAAAATATTTATTTTACTGTTAAAATCAAATATGGTAGAGAAAAACAATTCAGTATTTCTTTTTAATTATTTCCTGTTAAAATTAAATGAAAAACTTCATTATTTAAAAAATATTTTACTGTTCTTATCTTTGTTTCTTCCCAATTTAGCGAATTCCTCACTATTAATTTTACTTAAATCCTGAAAAAAAAATTAACCATGTTAAAAAATTCATTAAAATTGAATGAAATATTCTGATTTTGAATTTTATTTCCTTAATTTAGCAGCCACAAATGTAGATGTTTCCATGTTAAAACGTTTGTGAATGCTGAACATTTCTTTAAGTCTTGTGTTATTTATAACTGATAAAAACTAAGGAAAAAGGGGAGAGAATTTCGTGATTCTTAAATTTCTTTAAGAATAGAAAAAAATTAGTTGGTAAAATAAAAATCTTTATGAACTAATAAAATATTCCTCAATAAATTTGTGAGATTTTAAAAATATATTATTTTTACACATTTTTGTATATATTTTTATAAAATTCTTTAATCTATGTTATAGATTTTATTATTCTTACAGCAAAGTAAAAAATTCAGCTACATGTTATTTTTAAAGAAAATTTCCTGAAAAATTAAATATGTAAATTAAATAATAAATGAGAGGTTCTTGATGCTGAATTTCTACATTTGCAAATAAAAATATTTCATCATTCTCAAATTCTTATTTATAATATTCAGCATGATGTTTTGATACCATTTTCAACAAAAGAATTAATGAATATATAAAGCTTATTCACTATTTTTTTCTAAATAAAGAAATTCTGAATATGATTATTATTTTATAAACATAGTGCAATTACTTTTAATTAAAGTAGAAATGTTTGATTGAAACTTTAATAGTCTGATTTAACATAATTTAATCTACTTTTATTAATGATGTTCCAAATACATTATCTGTTATTAAAAGTACTGTAATATTAAAATCTATTTTTAAAATTTTATTTAAAAATGCATTGTTTTATTCTAAGGTTCTGGTTTAGAAAATAAAGTCATAGAATGCATTTATTAGTGCAATAATTAAAAGCTAATTGGTTTTTAACTGTTCAGGATATTCATTCTGTTAATTAGAATCTTATATTTATCAAATATATTGTTAATTGGCTACATTTGTTATGTAACCAATTAACATTGTATTTGATAAATATGTATAAAATAGTTTTCTGTTTATATAGCTTGTAATATTGACTTGATTTTTTGATGGAAACTGGAGTTTTCCGATGTCTGGTATTTAAAAATGCAATTTTTTAACTAAAGACTCCTTAATATCTTACCTTATTATTAATATTTTTATTATGTTATTTATTATAATATAAATTATTTAATATTATAATAAATTTTTTTACTAATATATTTACATGATAAAATTAATGTATTTTCTTATGATTTTCAGAATTTCTTAAAGAAAGTAGAAAATAGCTTTTTATGTATATGTTGTCAAGAAGTTGTATTTAATCCAGTGACAACTGCATGTTCACATAATATATGTAGAGTAAGTATTTCTTATCTTAAAAATAGTTTCTTTTAAAAATATTCTTCTTTTGATAATTTATTCTTTGGATGAAAATTTTGCTAATCTAAAATATCCACACTTGTTATTTTGTAACAGTATTTTTATTCAAGCATCAGAGATTGGTATAGTCAACCATTTTGACAACTATAATGCAGCAGCAATTGTTTAAATTCTCTCTCTCTTTTTTATTTTTTTAAAAATAGATATAATATTCAAATTGCTTAATGTAATTTGAATATTACTGTGACTTATTTGATAGGGGTGAGAACTGTTTTCATATTTCTGACCAAAATTTGGGAGTTATTTGTGTTAATGGAGAAATTAATTCTATCTATACCTTCAAACTTAAATATAGTTTTGTAAATACATTGAAACATTAAATTAAAAAATTTCTGTGTGTGTGCATGTCTTACTTAGTTTTGGGTGTCGTAAGCTCAGTAACAATACATTAATCATCAAGTTGATATTGCACTGCATATAAGGCAATTTATTTTGTACAAAATTTTAAAATGACTATGTTAAGTAAAAATGAATATAGGATGTTAACTTCATATATTTAAATTTACATAAAATTTTAATAATCATGTATATATAATGGATTAAACAAATTGATGTAATTAAAGCAAGTTAAAAATAAAAGAAGTTTTAATATAAAGTTTAATCTTTGTTGTACTTACATGTTAAAACTTACACTTATTTTATACAAGAAATATTATCTTTAGAAAGTAAGAAATTTTCTATTAAATTGTGATCCTAAAGTACTTTACTGAGATTAGTTTACTATATTTATATGATTCTTTGTCTATACTGAAATCCTTTTTCACTAAAAAATCGTTTTAAGAGCTTAAGACAATTGTGTATTGAAGTAAAAGTAGAGTTGTCTCTATTTGCAGTTTCTTGTTGTAAAGAATATAATTTAAGAAACATATTTAAATCCAAATTCAGTCTTGAATGATTTTAAAAAATATAATAGAATCCAATAGTAGTATCAATATTTAGCAGAAATTAGAAAAATGTATTTCTTTTTTGTTTTGACGGCAATATGCATTCTAATTACTTGTTTTTTCTCAAAATCTTTTTCAGTACTAACTTAAAGTCAACCTTTAAATTCTTACCTAATAATTATTTAATCTATTAATAAAGCATTTTGTGCAATTATTAAATCTTGTCAAGTATTTAAGGTGTATCGTTTTTTAAATTCTAAATGATATTAATTTTGATTTGCATATTTTTTCAGTCTTGCATTTTGAGATCATTCAAAGCAGCTGTATATACTTGTCCTATGTGCCGTCAGGAGTTGGAAAAGTCCATTATATATCAACCAAATATAAATTTACAAAAAGCTCTTTCAATTTTATTTCCTGGTTATGATGCTGGACGTTAAGTGACCATATGTTTTTTTATATTACATCATCTATCATATTTTTTTATATTCCCACCAGTATATGAAAACAATGTATTTCTGTAATGTATTAAAAACTCATATTGAGTATATATTTTGACTTCTACAGTTATATTGATAATCAACTTGACGCAAATAAATTTTTTTATAAAAATATGCTATTTATATACTAAAAGAATTATTAATTAAATATAGATGACTTGGATTTACTGTAAAAAAATTTGTTTAAATTTAAAAGATGTTTTGTGTTAAATTAATAAACAAATCTTTATAAAAATTTATGATTTAAATTTCATGATGAAATTATTTGTATTAAATGAGTTAGCAAATCATCAAGATATTTCTTTATTTTAAATGTATTTTATTGAATTGCATGATTTCTAATTATTTAATTATTGTATTTTCTTTATATAAGCTATATATCATGTTTCCAATTTTGTTGTGCACATTATATGCTCTCTGGATAATTTGGTTAAAAACATCCAGTTTTATCCAGTTATGTTCAAGAATGAATTTAATTCTTCGGAAAGATAGTACAGTTGCATTTTGTCTTGACCTGATCTGTTTCCTTCTTAAAATATTCAAATTTGTATTTGTAGAAGTGAAACTTGCAGAGCTTAAACTAAAAGTTACAGGAAAGACAAATAACAAAAAAGATGACAAATGTTAATGTAAAGTGAAAAACAAAGTATGCATTGTGCAAAAGAAAACATCTTGCAGTTCAAAAATAATAACCATTTATTTCATTTAATTATTAATGAAACAAGTATATTTTATTTATGAAATATACCTAACCTCATTTTTAAGGTTATTATAGTAAAATTGGATGCTTTACTATAATCTTCTAGGAATTATTGCAGTTGATTATCTATCTGGAGCTTTCATCTTAGTTTATCGCACTTTTGCAATGAAGTGGATACAATCAGATATTTTTTATAATAAATTCTTTTTCTGCACAATTTTTTGTTTTATATGACCCAACATTATAAGCAGGATATATTACCGAATATTTGCCGAAAAAATTGCCGCGGATTATATGCCACTGCAGATTGTACAACCTTTTTTTCTTTATTTTTTCTTTTAGTCTTGTGGATAATATGCCCCTGTAGATTATATACAGGAAAATATGATACTGAAACAAAATTTACTAAAAAATTTTTGGGGAGATATCTAATAATTAAATGAAGTTCTTAAATCTATGCAATTTTGTGAAATAATCTAATGCATGAAAACAATTGTAATATTCAATTATTTCATTGATAAGATTTTTATAAAAGACTAGAAACAATATTCCATGCATTCTTCTTTTCAATGTAATTTAGAAATTAGAGAAATAATTTTGAAGCATTTTACATTAAAAAATAGTTTCTTGGGATTTGTTATATTACTCCTTTGAAAAACAGAAAAATGTACTAAAATAAAGATGACATATAATTCATTTCAAAAATAAAATTACAGTAAGTAAAGAAAAAGTCAGCTAGTACATGTAGATGCTATAAAATTTTCAGTACAAAAAAATATCAAATTTATTTCATTATCTTATTATTCCTAGAGTTTTAATTAGCTATAATTTATTACAGCATTGTCATTGTTCATGTGGTCTATAACATTAAGAGAAAATAAAAATCCAGACTTAGTTAAAATTTGTCTACTAAATTTTTTTGATAAATTTAAAATGACTACTAATTTTATACTAGTGAGTTCTTATACTACTTCCAGAGATGAATAAAATAGTTATTTTAAACATTAATAATTGGTAAGTTTGAAAACTCAAACTAGGAATTTATTTTGCAAATTACAATAATTTTTAAAATTTTTTTTGTTCATAAATTAAATAAATAGTAATTATAAATTAAATAGTTTATATAAAATATAAACTATTTAATTTATGAACAGAAAAAATTTAAAGTTGATTTATAATTAGTAAAGAAAATCAGGATTACAAATTGAAAGATATAATTTTGTAAAATACTTAATAGATATGCAATAAAATATAGTTTATAGAAAAAAATTTTAATAAAAGAACATCTGATAATTTTAATTAAATATAAGGTCATTACATCCAGAGCAAAATACTAGAGGAAATTGAACTTAAGAACTTGTGAATTTCAATCAAAAGTAACTGCCTTTACTATATCTAATATTACATGCATAGATTATCAGGAGTTAAATACTTTGAAGGTTTTTATTTTTGGACATTTTATCCTCCATATTAAAATACTACAACTTTGCACCAAGAAAGTATTTGCAGAAAAAAAAACTATTATAAAAAATTAATTTTTAATTTATTTTGGAAAAACAAAAAGAATATTGAAGCCACCAAATCGCGTTTTTCCTAACAAAGCTTACAAAAGTGTTGACTAAATAATTGAAGACATCTGAAAAGAAATTTTTATTATAGTTAAAAGTACATAAATTTGAAAAAAAAAATTGCTAATCACTACTTATATTTATGTTTAATATAATATATATGAAAAAATTACAAACAAGTGTTGTATCTATTTGCTCTGTTTGTTATATTTAAAAAAATTATGGAAAATAACTAGAAGTATGTAGAAAATCAAACATAAAAGAGGGAAGGAGATAAACTAACTAAACATTATAATGGAAAACTAGGGAGCTTTTGGAAAAGTTTTTTTACTTATGCATGCAATTAAAATTAATCAAATGATTCTGTTATTTTGAATGTAAACTATTTTGTGAAAAACGAATTTTTTTTTAATTTGATATGAATAGTACTAAAATTTTATAAAAATTAATATTTATAAATCTATAATATGATTTTTCATTTTTTTAAAATTATTATAATTTTTATTGTCTTTGCTCTAGTTCTAACACTGGCGCAGTTTGTCCTTTTTGGACCTTGCGCCATAAAACCCAACTAACTAGTTCTAACAGTTGTCTTAAATGTTATAGATAAAAACAGTAAAAGTTCAATGATTATATAGGATGCTGCAAGTAGGTAAAAAACGATTTGTACACCTTAAGTAACTAGGCAGTAACATCAAAATTCATTTTCACAGTTCTAGTGAAATACTACAATAATCTCTTTCCTTTTTTAAAAAAATTTTCTTTATGTTATAAAAGTTTTTTTTCTAAGTTAAAAGTATGGATTTTAATTTCTTCTCATACGATTCTCTTATGGGAGGCAACTACAATTTTAAGAAAATTAAAAACAAAGATTCACGTCAATAGTGATAACTGAACTATAAGAATGCCGACACACTTAGCTATCACATTGTATGATAAAATTATGGTAATTTAAATTCAGAAAAAAATTTATTTTAAAAAACAAACGAATTTGAACAATTCCTACAGAATATTGACTTTATAAAGTAAATTAACATTTGAACATGATTGTTCTTGATAGTATAGCATATAATATGTACAAAATTTTCCATCAAAGTATATTACACAGACTAAATATTTGAAGGTAAAAGGTCAGCTATTTTCCACACATAAGGACTGATTGGATGTTTTAAATACTTTGAAATACTATTTTCTTTTATAAAGTATTTAAAACAAAAAAAATTAAATAGAATTATACACTTTTTTTATTCTTGCTAAGCCAAAAATTGTCAATCATTAAACAGTTTGTGTATTGAAATTAATGGAATGCGAAGTAAAGATTATGGAATGGATTACTTAGTAAAATTCTGTATTTAGTACATAAGTCTGATAACTATATTTTTGCTATATCTTAGATTAATATCAAGAAATTAAATGTAAAAAATTCTTGTAAATGTGTGTGTTAGTTCACGCTGACATTCTAGAACAATTATAATAAATTTAAAACAGACAGACATATTTTATTCTCATAATTAAATAAGTTGTTCAATTATTGGAATTTATGCTGATATACCACAATGATCATTAAACTCAGATCGATAGTTTATAAGACTTTATAAAGAATGATACTGAAATTATAAAAAATTTAAGCTTTCAGGAATACATAAAAATTTGATTACTTGTTATTGAAAAGAAAATTTTTCATTATAAGGGGTTCACATTTTTTTAACGAAATAAATTCGTTTGGTTAATAAAACTGCTTATTTAGGACTAATAATTAACAGGAACTAGGAATAATTAACTGATTATGTAACAATACAAAATAATACATCTTTCTAATATAATAAAGTATTTCTGCACAAGGAAACAATCTAAACGTAAACTTAGAAACAACAATGTGTTTATTTCGCTTTATCCTAACTAACATTTCATATGCATGAATAACAATTATATCTATATTAATAAAAAAGTTTGTTGAGAAAATGTTTTAAATAAAGCTATGATTATATAACAAATACATTCTAATTGTTGGTATAAACTTTCATTCAAAACTTTGCAGAGTTTATTAACTTGTTTTAAACTGTCATTCAGTGTTGGAAGGCCAAATATTAACCAATAATAAAAAATCTAGACCTATGGAGGCTTTTCTAACTTTAAAATTATTTTTTATGAATATTAAGGACATTGTAATTTAAGATTCAATAAAAAATGCTCTCAATTATATTTCAAATTATTATAATATGATGAATAACATTAAACAAAAGATTTTTTTTATCCTATTCCATACATGTGCATAAATTAAAAAAAAAGCATTAACTATTATTAGACTATTAACTTATTAATGACGTATGAGAGTATTTCAATAATGTCTGGGAAGATATATTGTAATTCTTTAAAAATTTATGACTAAACAAAAACTTGGAACACATTATAATTAAAAATTCAAAAAATATTTTTTTACCCGTTCTTTAAATTTTGAGCTATATATATATATATTTTTAATTTTTATATTTAGTAGCATATTTAAACTTTAAAAGTTTATATTTTTTTTATTGTAAGATTTTCATATATACCATAATTTTCTGATAGGCTAATACATTTTTATAAAAATTTTGATTATAGAAATAAAGGCATTGCTGCCATAGGTCTAGATTTTTAGCAGTCATAGGTTCAGATTTTTATTACTATGTGTACATCAATATTTGGTATTTTAAAACAATTAAAAGAACATTGCAATTTTACTTTGAATGAAAGTTTACATCAACAATTAAAATGTATTTGTCATTGTAACAATAAATTGTTAATAGAATTTGAAGTTTCTAAAAGCAAATTTAATGAGTTGCACTAACACGGAACATATGCTACTATGATATCTAATTATAAATGAAAATTTTTTTTAGTTCTTTTATTTGAATTATTAAACAAACAAACCACATTTTCATATGCCTTTTGAATTTTTTTTCATTTGATATGCAATGATTATAATCATAATTTTAGGAAATAAATATACATATTAGAAGATCATTGACATTTAAATTAACATGAAACATTACTTTTAAAATGCAGTGATTGCAATTTTTATTTAATAAAAGATTCATCTTTAAACCTTGTTAGATAAAACAAAATTAGTATAGCAATTTCTTTGGCTTAATTCAACAGTACAGCTTTTAAATTTTAATAAAGAAAAAAAAAAATATTACATCTCTAAGAAAAAAGAAAGGCATAGTGAAATGTACAATTTAATGTGCAACTTTTTTACAAACTACTGTAATATTTATGATTACACAAAGTATGAAACTAATTTCATGATGATTGTACAAAAATGCAGCAACTCAAAATTGATTTCAAAATTCATCATAAGAGCATCTTCTATGAATTCGATTTCTGAAAAATAAAGTATGTTCATATTAACAATAAGTAATGTAGAAAAATCTTTGTTTTATTCAAATATATAAACTGTTCATATATTTGTAAAAGTTAAATAAGAGACAAAAATAGATTTTTTTAAAAATATTAAAGCTAAAGTATAAATATATAAAGTATAAATATATTATTAAATATTACTCAGAAAATTCTCTTAAAATTAATAAGATTATTTCTTTAATAAATTTTATAATTAAATGAATATTTGGATGAAATATTATTGATTCAAGTTTTTCAAATAAATTTAATGGATTATTGCATCCAAATATTTATTTATTAGACAACAGCTACATTTTGCATAAAACTGTTTAGCATATTTAATTTAAGTATCTTATCAAACACTAGAATGATAAAATTCAAAAATGGTATTCAGTATCAAACTTCAAGATCTGTAAATTTTTTAAAATTTTATCAAATATGATTAAATATTCTTGATTTCAATCATCAGATAATAATTGCAGATTAGTAAGAATGAATGAATAGTGAGTGAGGTATTGATAATCAGTAACTCAGTATTAATTCACTATTAATCTACTGTATACCTAAAGATGGATAAATTTGTTTGAGATTATTTTATTGTTCAAACACTTAATCAAATTGCGGTTATGTACTAATGGATTAAATTTCTAAAAATAAATATTGTTTGGTTTTAAGTAACCTTATGGATTGACTCTAGTGAGTCCTGATAACAATTTTTAACAGATAGTGATATTTAATACATATTGATCTACCATTCAAAGTATTTTAAAAGTGAATTTGTAAATGATTTTGAATTCATTATTTTGTTTGAAGACAGCAAATATATTTATAATTTATTATTATGATTAGATAATTTAAAACTATTTTTCATATTGGGATTAAAGTTATTTATATTTAAAAGAAATCTACGAAAAATAAATAAGTTATTAAAACAGGCATTTAGTTATATTTTTCATATTATTAAAATGTTTTTGCAGTAAGATATATATAAATTTCAAAATAGAAATGAGCAAATTATTTTTACAGAAAATTAAGAGTCTTTGAAATGAACATGATAAAAATAATTAATGAAGAGTTATTTTCAATAACTTTTTTGTTTTATAATAAAAGAAAACTTTTTAAATGATTAGAACTATTTTTTTAGCATTATCTCAAAATTTAAAGAAAAAATGCAATCAATTTACAATATAATGAACCATTTTGTGCAATAAAAAAAATCTGTCAATTTGTTTTAGAGGAGAGATTATTTCTCTGCTAGTATCTAAAAAATTTTTAGCCTTAGAAGTTAATAGGGATTTTTTTTATAATGGCCAGATTAGGTAAATGTATAGCATATATGCTCAATTACATTAAGCTGTAAAAACCACGAAATTGATAAGAAACCATGTAAATTGTATTTTGTTGCATTTGAAACTTCTAAAATGAACATTAAAAACAGAACTTTAACAACATAAGATAAAAATAACTATATTTTGATGCAAATTACATTTAATAAAAAAATATTTTTTTACACAAAACTAACTTATATTTTTAAATGATCTTACCTCAGATGGCATACTAAATGGAATTGGTTTATTTTCCCTTTTTAGAGCATTTATAAGAGTCATTAATGTAGAACTGTAAAACCTCTCAAAATCAATATTATTTTTTTGAGCAGTGACCACTAAATCAGCTGCATCATCATATAGTTGTTTTAAAACTGAAAATATAAAAATGACAATCGTTTAGTAGAATTAACATTTTATTACACATATATAAATGTATGCATACATTTACAATATCAATATTCATCATTTTTTTACATTGATTAAAGTTTCCTTTTTTTATTAGTCTAGCTATAGAAATACAGTAAAATCTGCATTATCTCTCAAAGAACATCAAAATTTAAACTATTTATAAGAGACAATGATAAAAAAATATATGGAACTAAATTAATTACACAAATTTTAAATTTATGAGTATATTTTTTTTTATTTCATTTGAAAATTAATATCTAAAAACAATTATTCAACAAAATACAATAATATAATATTTCAATATCTAAAAACAATTTCCAATTTTCTGTACCGATTCTTCTAACAATAGTATAATTTTGATAGAAACATTAATTTATAATAAGAAATATCCCATGTACATTAAAAAAAAATACATGTAAAGCTGATGAAATTTTTTTGAATTTTTTTTTAAATTCATAATTAAAAACAATTCTCACTTTAATTTTATTCAGGAAACATCAAAGTATTGACTTATTTTTTCTACTTTAAAACTATATTTTTAAAAACGTTTTTTTCAATGTAGAAAAACCTTTCACTGTTCTCTTTCTTCTTTTCTTGAGCTTGTCAGATATATGGCACCTCTGCATTGTTGCATTTTGTACCATGCTCCAAGCCCAATTTTTTCCTAGTTAAATTGTCTTGGGTCACCTACTTTGTTCATAAAGTCTGATAGGCCCTCAATGGAGTTTAGGTGTAACTCTTTAGGATATGGATTACCTAGAGTAGTGAATCTTGTAAGGGCAAGAGCATCACACTCATATAGGATTTGATGAGCTGATTCTACCCCTGCGTGGCATTTCCTACAAATTGGTTCCTGTTTAAAAAGCCCCATTGTATGAAGGTGTTTCCTGAAATGATAGTGCCCAGTAATGAAGCCTACAATTGCTTGAGTCTTCAATCTTGGGAGTCTAAGAATTTCAGATGCAATTTTCTCAGATGAGTTGAAAATCATGCTTTTTGCATGTTTCTGTCCAGGAGAGTCACGCCAAACTTTGTTCATCTCCTGTTTTTTCCATTTTTGAATGGCCTTCCTTGTAGTTTTCATGTTGATCCCACAAAAGAGTTCCATTCCTATTGGATTGAAAAAGGATCCCTGTTTTGCAAGTTCATCAGCTCTTTCATTACCTTCTATTTCTATATGCCCTGGCACCCAAATAAGAATAATTTTATTCACATTTGCCAGTTCCTTAAGGAGTTTTTTACATTCCATTACAATTTTTGATTTGACTTGGAATGAGTAAAGAGCCATCAATGCAGCTTGACTGTCGCTGAAAATAAGAATACGCTTACCTTGGTTGCCCTTCTTTAAATTTATCTGCAGACAGTTGGTAATAGCCAGATCCTCCACCTGAAAGACAGTGGCATGTTCCCCAAGCCCTTTATAAAGACTGAATCTTGGTGCCACGCAACAGACCCCCAGTCCTGAGAGGTTGCCTTTTTTTGATCCATCAGTAAACCAGATAAGATCATTGCTTTTTATTTCAATCGTGCTGTTTTTCCATTCTTTCCTGGTAGGAAAAACTACCTCGAATGGTTCACTGTTTCTTTCCTCAAAAAGTCTCTTGTTAGCCATTTATCAGCTTGTTTTGGAGATGGCCACAGAACTTAGCCATTTTCTTCATATTTGATATCTGAAAAATTCTACATTTATCATGTTTTCAACCACTTAACCCTTTAAGGGGTCAATTATTTTACCAGAAATGCTTCCAAAAAAGACATTTTTTATTGCATATAATTAAGTACCATACTTAATAGAATAAGAATATTAAGAATTTTTTTTTTTATTTCTTTTTCACTTTTAATGCTTTTTTACAACACTTTTTTCTTTTACAAATTTGGACACAAAAACCCCTAAATGTTTGCTTTTTTTCAAGTACATTTTGCATGCAATGTAGAATGGCATATTTATTTGTCTCTTCCACAATTTTACTCATGAATGAAAAATCAATGAATTTTTTATAAAATTGTAGAACATCAGAAGTATTGTCAAATTGTACGTGCACAGAGGGAAAACTAGAAAATTTAAATTGAGGACATGGAACAGGAGGATATTTCACATCAACCTCGGTAAAAATTCTTGGAGAACTCAAATCTTCATCAGAGCTGAACTCACTGCACAAGTCATCTGAGGAATAATCAAAATAATTAGAAGAAATATCTGTATCAGAATGTAGTTCATCATCTAACAAGAAAGTATTTTTGTCATCTTTCTATCCATAATTTCCATAAGATTCACAAGCGCGGCATACAGTAGAAACAAAATTTCCAAGAAAAGTTCCCGCTATATAAAAAACCCCAGATGAAAAGCATTTTATTTACATGGACAAGCCAAGCCCTCTGTTGGAAAATGATAATACTAAATAGTCTCTTACAATAATGAAAAATGCTAGCAAACCAGAAAAGGAAAGGAAAAAATATCGATGCCCGTACGCCGTATGGGCAAACCGGATGACAACAATTTCGGGTAGCACATACGCTGCACGGGCAAACTGCTTAAAGGGTTACACATCTAATAATTCTCATGAACAAATTACATTTTGATCCAGATTCAAAAAGTTCTGCAGTGAAATTTCACAGGGAGCAGTAGGCTGCTCTGTCAAAGCTCAAGGATGAATAACTTATCTTTACTCAAATCGTCATATAATTTTTTTTCTACAATTAGTAGTTTATTTAATAAGATGCAGATCAAAATGACTTACATATCGTTTTGTTTGCAACACCATATTAAGCATACATTCACAAGAGCATTGTGCCCGATGTAAATTTCATAAGATAATTCTAAGACATGTTCACTCTGTTTAAAAGTATCCTACGATATTTTCAATTTAAGCTATTGAGTACACTCAAATGCATGCTTGAGTATACTCAAATGCATGGAAGCTAGATTAGGTGAGAGAAATCCCATTTGGATTGCATTAAAAACAGGAGTGTGTGATAAATGAGGTTAGTGTTTATTAATAGCTCAAAGTCAACTGACATAAATCACAATAGGATTTATATAAAAATATTTCCCTCTACTTCCAGTTTTAGAATCAAAACTTTTTATTCATTACACTCAGTAATTAGTACTTAATGCTGTAGTTAGTTATCCACAATTCAAAGTTTCTCCAATAATACCATCGATCCATGTTCTTCAATCATAAAAAATGAATAAAACATGAGATAAAAATAAACACAAACAAAAAATACATAAAAGTGAGTTTGTAAAAAGATGATTCTTCAAAAAATACATATGTAAATGAGAATAAAAATTATCATTGCTTTTATGACCGTATTAAATACCAGCCAATAGTTTGCAAAATTGTGCCCACTCATAAAAATTAGCATCTATTGTTTTTTGATATAATGATAAAAAACATTTATTTTATTTCTAAAATTTTTACTAATATATATATATATATATATATATATATATATATATATATATATATACATAGTCTAGTTACATTAATATGACCACCAGTCAAAAGCTAGAATAACCATCTTTTACAGAGCAGACTGCTGCACGAAATACAGGAAGCATCAATAAGATTCCTGAAAGTATTCACTGGGATATTCAGCCATGCCTCCAGTTTCAGGGCCACCTGCATTATATTACATGGATGAGGATCCATGCCATGAACGATCCAATTGAGAATAGTCCCAGATTCTTGATTGAGTTCAAGTCAGGTAAGTTTGCTGGGCAGGGGAGAATGGCAAACTCATCCCAGTTCTCTAAGATTAATGTACGTACTCTGCAGTTGCATGGCAGCTTGCATTGTCATCCCGAGGAAAAACAAGGTGCATACAGGGGTGGCACAGACAGATGCAGACTTGTTTTGATCCATTAAGACAGCCTGGACTGTTCCGATAATGGTTGCAGGGTTCATTTGCAATGCCAATAACCACAAGTCAGATGAAATATAAAATTTGATTTGTTGGGAAAAGCTACCTTGCCCCACCCAGTTTTAATACTTGTGTACAAATTCCAAGCAATGACTGGCAATGAACAGAAATCAGCACAGGTGTTTGACTCAAGCGTCTACTTGGAAAGCCCAGGTGCAGCAGCTTTCACTTAACAGTAGTTTGAGAGAACTATAGCAGTCATAGCTGTCGTCCATCCGTGTTGTCTATCGTGCATCATATTTGCCATATCATGGATTTTGGACAGTCTAATTTAGCTATGCATGGTATACTTCTACAACAGCAGCATGCCAACAGTTCACACACTCAAGCTTAGCTGTTTCGAGAATGCTTCCACCCTCCACTAGAAAGCCAATGATGATGCCCTTTGGATGTCGTATAAATTGCTTCTGCATTATGCCAATGATTGCAATGTTTTCTAAAGTGCTCACATCATTTACATATACTCAACTGCACTGTGCTGTCACCTACCCTCTATGATTGGTTATTTAATGTCAATGTCGAAAATATGTAGTGGTCACTTTAATGTGATTGGACTTTGTATGTTCAATTAAAACTGCATCTTATGCAAAAGAATTCAAAACACAAGTAAATGCTTTCTTAAAAAATTAATTATTCCGTCAGAATTTTTTTTAAAGTTTGAAGCACAGTAAAAGAAGAGTGTTTACTGTCACTTATGTCTAAAAATATGTTTTATAAATTATTATTACCTAATAAATCAAGAAGAAATCCATAAGCTCTTTCTTTGGTTCGATGTTTTGGATTAATGTGATCTACAAATTCTACATATTTCTTAGCCAGAGATATCTGCAAAAAATAATTTAAGTTAAAAACAAGCAATAAATGCAGATAAAAAACAGAATAATATAATGTAGATAATAAAAGATATTTAGTTAAAGTACCCCACTTTTAGTATGTTTAACTGACAGTTTATGCACGCAAAAGAAAAATTAAGATTTATTCACATTATATTATTAAGTTCACAAAAATAGAAAATTTTAATATATAACAAATATGGAGAAAACCTAATAACTTTTGACTTTAATCTTTCAAACAAAAAAAAAGCCTGCGGCTTGAGCGGCTAGCAGGCGCATCGGCAGGTGGTGGATAGCTGAACATTCTGTAGCGATGACAGGATAACCTCTGAATAACAAATAGGAGGTCGCGAACCAACTCCCGTAACCCAGGTGTTATGCGACCTTGGGTGAATGGCACTGCGGTTATAGTGTCTTAACGCAGCCTCTAGTGCGACTGGCGAACCTCTAGAGTATTTTGCCTTACCCAGCATCTCAGGCAATACTGGGTGAACCTTTTCTGTTCCTGAGTTTTTCTTTTGAGTTAATTTATGGCAGATGAAGACAAAAACTTAACTCCAACTGAAGAGGAAGAAATGGACCCTTCTTCAAAAGAGGTAGAAATGATCTCTACACCATCAACATCCCAAGAGGGGCAGGAAGCCCTTAGTAGCATGACTGCTTCCATGGTGGGGATTAAACTCAAAAAGAGACTTTCTGGAGCACAAAGAAAGAAACTCATGAAAGAGATAAAAATCGCTGAGGACACTTGGGTAGAAAAACCCAAGCAAAAACAACAAGGCTAGAAAAGATCATGTCCAAGGATGGTACAAGACACTGTCCTTAAGACTGCAAAAAAAGGGTCTGAAGGTACTACCTATAAGGAGACTTTGATGGCGGTCAAAATGGAGGTGATTTTTGAGGGACATCCTTCAAAGCGGTTATCAGATGAACAGGCTTCAGACATGGAGTAGTTGAAAACCAACAAAATTACAAGAAATGATAAGGGCTTCGCTCCCACTTTTCTTTCTTGCAGACTAGATAATGGGGCACTTATTATCAATTGATCTGGAGAACTCTAAGTGGCTGGAACAGACTGTCAATGAAATAAACCCCTGCAGGAGCAAACTCTTTTGGTGGGTGAGGCAAGGAAACTTGTCAGAACAACTAAAATCATTGCTAAACTGCCAAAAGTCAGCAGCAAACTGAAGCCCAAAGAGCTTTTGAGGAAAATTGAGGCACAAAATGGTGGGCTTACCTCTACCAACTGGAATATACTCCATCGAAAGAATGAACCATCAGGACAGACCATCATCCTTAGTTTGCCCGAAATGGATGCGGCTACACTTGGGAGAAGGGGATATAAATTTTATATTGGACTTCACCAAGTTCAAGCCAAAGTCCTTGACAAACTTTCAAAAACTGATGGGGGTGAAGGTTCTTCAAGCCAACACTCACCACAGTAGAAGTGGCACCACAAACCTCGCTAAGAATTTTCTTGGTGAGGATTTTCACCTGGTCCTGATTCAAGAACCCTGGCTTGTCAGGGGTAGAGTCAGTGGCCTTAAGGGAACAAAAGGTAAGCTCATTTATGATCTTAACAGTGAAGCTAGAGCCTGCATCCTTATAGATAAAAATATTGAGGTTTTACCTCTAACCAAGTTTATTCATAGGGTCCTAACAGCAATGAAAGTCAGACTCAACATAGAGGGAAAAGATAGAGAAATTTTTTTTGGCTCTGTCTACTTACCCTATGAAGAGAAGGCTCTACCTGACCCAACACTTCACAAATTCTTGCAGTTTTGTGCAGAACACAAATTGCAGGCAGTCCTTGGGCTAGACTCATCAACTCTCATCATATCGTCTTGGACAGCACAGACACGAACAAAAGAGGTGAGTGTCTTTTGGAATTTATTCATAACTATGGTTTGGATGTTTTAAACAAAGGCAACAATCCGACTTTTATAACTTCTAATCGATCTGAAGTAATCGATATTACTTTAGCAACACCGGCTATTAGTAAAAATATCACGAAATGGAAAGTTGATGGGAGACCATCAGGTTCAGACCATCAAAACATCCACTTCGAAATAAACTCCAGTATGAATATTGACCGCCGCTACAAGGACCCCATGAGGACCAATTGGAAGAATTTCCAAAAGGATATCATGGGGCTAACTGAATTGGGGGGAAATTATATTAGAGACAATTATAATCTAGAAGTCACAGCAGAAACTCAGCAGAGTGAAATTCTAGGCTCATACAATAAAAATTGCCCAATGCGTATTAAAAGAGCAAAGCCACAGTGTCCTTGGTGGAATAACTCTTTGGAAACTGAAAGGGCAAATGTTAGAAATCTTTTTAAAAAAGTAAAGAAACATGGTGAATGGGACAACTACAAGAGAGCACTCACTAACTATAACAAAAATGTTAGGAAAAGCAAACAAGAATCCTGGAGAAAGTTCTGTGAAGAGGTGAATTCAATCTCTAAAGGAGCTAGACTCCAAAGAATCCTTAGAAGGGATGAACCTATAATGGTTAGAACTTTAAAGGATGAGGATGGCAAATTTGCTAGTACCGGAAAAGAAGTAATGGAAGTTATGGCCAAAACTCACTTTCCGGAAGCCATTGATATTGATAGCAATGAAGGGCAGCATTTCGTTGGTTCTGTAAAAAGAATTCAAAGAAATCAATGGACCTATGCTACGAGCATTATAAATCATGATAAAGTGAGGTGGGCTATTTCCACCTTTAAACCTCTCAAGAGTCCTGGACCTGACGGAATCATGCCTGTAATGATCCAGAAGGCAGGGGATCTTATTACCCTGTGCTAACTAGAATATACAGAGCTAGCTTAGCATTGGGATATATTCCAAAGCTATGGCAAAAGACTAGGATTGTTTTCATTCCTAAACCTGGAAAAAACTATGACCATGCTAAATCTTTTAGGCCAATAAGCTTATCTTCATTCTTTCTCAAAATTATGGAGAAAATCATTGATAGGCATATCAGAGACTACCTGGGTAGTAATAGTCCCTTGCATAATCTACAGTTTGCCGACCAACCTGGCAAATCTACAGAGACAGTGTTACACAAGCTTGTAGCTAAGATAGAAGACACCCTGAAGAGAAAGGAAATTGCCTTAGCCACTTTCCTAGATATCCAAGGTGCATTTAATAACACCTCTCATCTATCCATCCTTAATGCCTTAAAAATCATTAGTGAGACATTTGAAAAGAAGACAACCAGAGGCTGTCCACAAGGAGGTGTATTATCACCATTACTTTGGAATCTGGTTGTAAATAGCCTATTAAAACATCTTAATTCTATAGGTTACTATACCCAGGGGTATGCTGATGATATTGTCATACTCAACCTTGGTAAAGACTTTAATATAACTTGTCAACTAATGCAAAATGCTCTAAGTTATGTAGGCAAATGGTGTAAGGAAAGGAATTTGGATATAAATCCACAGAAGACCAACCTTATACCATTCACAAGAAAAATAAAAAGGGAGGGATTCTTTATCCCTAAACGTTTTGAGTTTGAAATCAACGTTGCTTCTGAGGTGAAATTTCTGGGCTTAATTCTAGACCAAAAACTCACCTGGAATAAACATGTTGACTACAATATCAATCAGGCAAAAAAATGCATTATGACATGCAGACGCATGCTTGGTAAAAACTGGGGTCTCTAGCCAAAAATGATGTTTTGGATGTACACAGCAATTGTCAGGCATACTTTTACATATGCATCTGTGTTATGGTGGTGTAAGGTGGAACAGAAAACTGTGAAGGACAAGCTAGGAAGTCAGCAAAGAATGGCCTGCTTGTGTATCACAGGTGCAATGTCCACAGCACCTACCAGAGCACTAGAGACAATTCTGGACCTGACTCCACTAAATATCTTCATATGCAGCGCTGCCAGAATAACTGCATATAGAATGAAATTGGAAAATCAAACGTGTGTGATAAGCCCTCTTCTGGCGGTCATATTACTATTACCAAAAAAATCAACCACCCAACTCTCCAAATGCCTTCAGACAGCATGGAAAGAACATACGTGTTTGAAAGACCATTCGAGGTAGTTTTTCCTACCAGGGAAGAATGGAAAAACAGCACAATTGAAATAAAAAGCAATGATCTTATCTGGTTTACTGAGGGATAAAAAAAAGGCAACCTCTCAGGACTGGGGGTCTGTGGCCTGGCACCAAGATTCAATCTTTATAAAGGGCTTGGGGAACATGCCACTGTCTTTCAGGCGGAGGATCTGGCTATCGCCAACTGTTTGCAGATAAATTTAAAGAAGGGATACCAAGGTAAGCGTATTCTTATTTTCAGCGACAGTCAAGCTGCATTGATGGCTCTCTACTCATTCCAAGTCAAATCAAAAATTGTAATGGAATGTAAAAATCTCCTTAAGGAACTGACAAATGGGAATTAAATTATTCTTATTTGGGTGCCAGGGCATATAGGAATAGAAGGTAATGAAAGAGTTGATGAACTTGCGAAACAGGGATCCTCTTTCAATCCAATAGGAATGGAACCCTTTTGTGGGATCAACATGAAGACTACAAGGAAGGCCATTCAAAAATGGGAAGAACAGGAGATGAACAAAGTTTGGCGTGACTCTCCTGGACAGAAACATGCAAAAAGTATGATTTTCAACTCATCTGAGAAAATTGCATCTGATATTCTTAGACTCCTAAGATTGAAGACTCAAGCAATTTTAGGCTTTATTACTGGGCACTATCATTTCAGGAAACACATTCATAGAATGGGACTTTTTAAATAGGAACCAATTTGTAGGAAATGCCATGCAGGGCTAGAATCAGCTCATCATATCCTATATGAGTGTGATGCTCTTGTCCTTACAAGATTCACTACTCTAGGTAATCCATATCCAAAAGAGTTACACCTTAACTCCATTGAGGGCCTATCAGACTTAATAAACAAAGTACGTGACCCAAGACAATGGAACTAGAAAAAAATTGGGCTTGGAGTATGGTACAAAATGCAACAATGCAGAGGTGCCACATATTTGATGAGCTCAAGAAGAAGAAACAAAAAAAAAGTCAAAAATAAGATAACAATGCAATTTGTTATGCTTTCATGACACAATTTATTATATATGCCTTATATGTATTTGGCATGTACAATAGGTGTTTTGATATCCTCAGTTGATAACATCTAGCAGTCACTTATTGCATTTTCAAAAGCAATATTTTTAATGGAAAAATTTTTGGGAAAGATCATGTAAACAGTTAGATGAAAGGATTAGAATAGGATGAAGTCTTGGTTCAAGAAGTTACAAAGCAAAATACTTTGAAACTTCTTAAAGGAATCACTTGTGCTAACATTTTATCAGTTCAAAGTATAAATGAAAAACATCATAATATTCAATCAGATTTAATTTTCATTATCTTTATAAGCAAATTCCAACATTTAAAGAAAATAAATGCTATTTGCAAGACATGAATGAAAGAAAATTGAAGCAAATGGATGTAAAATGTTGTTTCCAACTTAAACAGTAATGAAAAAAGTAAAGAAGCCAAAAATTAGTGAATTCTGTTGAGTGGTGTAGATAGAAAATGTTGAAAAAAAAGTGATTGATAGAAATGAACTAATTGCTAAGGACTGTGAATAATTGAAGAATGATAAAATGAATATATTTTTATAATGTAAAATAAAAAATGTCATTGATGAAAATTTTTTGTAACACTCAAAAGAAAAAGAAGTAAGTTCCTTAAATAAGTTAAGCATATTTATATAATTAAGAAAAATTAAATATTTATGATTTAAAATAATATATCAAATGTAGCTATTTGAGTAAAAAAAATCATATTAAAAAAATTCATAAAGATAAAATGTTACTCACATTTTCATTTTGACGTAAAACTCTGAAAATTGTTGAATCTACTTTAGTAACTGGAATTGTGTAAATCTAAAAATAAAAATTTATTTTAATGAAAATTTTTAAGTTAAGTAAATATATTAGTGTAAAAAGAATACATTCCTTTTATAAAATTGGCATAAAGTATAAAAATTTGGAAAAAAAAGAAAAAACAAAAATTTGAGATGCTTATAAAGAATATTTAAATTATGATTAAGAATTAAAATTTTTTATAAAATTTTAAGCAAATCATAATCATTCAGTAAACAAATAATATTAGATTAATTAATATCTAATCATTTATAGGTTGAAAGATGAGAAGTTAAAAATGAAAAATACATACTTCATTGATTTCATTTGCTTTTTTATAGTTTTCAGAGCAAAAGTAATGAGCCCAAATTATAGCTATTGGAAAATCAAAATTCACATCCAAATATTTTCTTGCCAACTGTAAAACTGTAAGTTTGATGATAAAATAAATGCAAGAAATCAATAAAAATTAAAGGATAATAGCAAAAATCAAGTTTAAAGATTCAGTATGGAAAAGGATTAAATTAATATATGTATATAAAAAAAATTGCAGGCTATTAAAATTGCAACTTAAAGAAAATAGGATTTTATGTATGTCAAATTAACACGAGAGGAAGATTTAAAGTCAATGTTGTAAAAGAAAATATGAAGCAAATTTGCAAGTGATAATCGTTTTGATATATTTGGTGACATAGGAAGGACAAATGACACATTTAAAGCATGCAAGAAAACACCATTTACAAAGCACTTTTTAAATTTCTCATTCAAGAATTTCTTTTAAGGCCAGAATTTTTCACAAAATATCATATTATGCATTGAATAAAAAGAAATTCTTACCAGCAAATGTTGGAATTTGATAGAGATTGGAATTTAATAGGAACATCATTGCCTATCCAAAGAAGATTGTTTTTATTGCAGAGTGAAAATGCCACTCATACTGGTCAAAATCGAATGCAAATAAATATGGAATTGGTGAGTTTATGAACAGCAGTCAGAATCTCAATGCCCTCCCATGACTAACAGCTGAGAGGTTAGTTTTGAAAAACTATACAGCTGTATCATTATTGTTAGGAAATGGTCTTGTTTGCAGTGTCTTGTATTGAACAGTGATATGATGCTTGGAGTAGTATGGACAGTCAGCATAGACCATTACTTCAACTTATTCTGAGAATGCAGCATAGAGACAGCAATTCTAATGCATCCAAAAACAAAGATGCAGAAATGGAATAGTATTATTGTTTCATGAAATATCCCTTTTTTATACAGCATTCGGATGACTATGTCCTCGTCTTGAAGCTCTGAGCAAAACACTAGTTTTCTAGTTATATTTACTATCACCATAGGAGCCTTGCACCTGGTATGATGATATAGGCAACCATTGGGATTGACAGTAATTTGAATGGCCATAGATATATTTTTTTAATCTTAAGGCCAATAATTTTGCCATATTTTGTGATCTTTTAACAAGATAGTGCAAGAATATACAAATGGCACACTGCATTCTGACCTTCTGTAAATATAGAGAGTATTCGATTGTTATCCTAACACATTCTCAAAATCTTTCTTCAATCAGAAATCAATAATCTTAAGTTGGTGAGAAACTCATCAGCCTCCCTATACTATGGCTGATGCAGTATAGTAGAGGCTTCAAGCAGCATGGAATGAGTTGCCTGTTTCTGTCAACCTTTGCCAGTTCGATTCCTGGCCTAATCGAATAAGAGGCATTTTAACTGCCAGAGAGCAGATGTCTTTATTAATTTTACATTGCTCAAAGCTCACCAACTGTTTACAAATTCAAGAATTTTGCCTTCATGATATATTGTTCACATACAAAAAAATTACAATAGTCAAAAGTATTAAAATGACCGAAATTTATTTTTTAGCTTCAATAATATTAAAATTTAAAAGTCATATATTTGATTTAATTTCTAAAAAGTATAGTTAAACATATAGTTACATGTTTACATTAATGAATCCTGAATTCCTAAAGAATTAGAAAGGGGGGGGGGAGACAACATGATTCATAATGTGAATTTGCATTAAATCAAAGTAACATAAATTTTAACTAAATGAAATATAAGGAATTATAATAAATTTAAAGGAAAATAGTTACTAAAATCACATTTTGTTAAAATGAATTAACCATTTCTACAACCTATACAGAAGATGACACTATGCTTTTAAATTAAGTTAGACAAAAGAATGTTCTTGAATTTTAAAGATTTCAAAATTTAATTTAACAGTATAATTTTTGTAACTAAATTTTGAATTCTTAATTGCACCAAAGAATGAATATATTTTTAGAATTTTAATTCCACTTTACAAATAAAAACATTTTATAATTAATACAAAAATTAATATTTTAAGAGCTTACATAAATTAAAAACAATATGAGAAACAACAAATACTTTACAGAATATCAGTTTTTTTATTTGTAGTTTAAATTTTCAACCAAATAACAATAAAATAGGTAAATATAACTTACCTCTTTCTTCAAGATTCGTATGTTTTATTAATTCTTCAAAAGCTAATGCTGAGAACAGCTTATTTTTTTTATTCCAACGATTTTCAAGCTCAAGAAGCAAATCTTCATGTCGATTACTACATAAATAGTAAATCATTATTTGAGTATATGATAGCTCATATTGAAATATTTTCTACTTTAAAGGTCAGATGCATTAAAAAAACTTATGTTAATGTAAAATTAAAGAACTTATTATCAATTATGTAGGATTTATCTTGAAAAATTTTTCCTTTCAAAAGTCATTAAATTTAAATTCTGTCAACAGTCATCACTTAAACAATTTTATTATAAGGACAATAATTTGCAAAGATTTCTATAGCAGAAAAACTTTTTGTATGCATTTAGTCAAAAATTTTTAGTTTTTTTAAGACAACTTTGCAAAGTTATAAACATTTTATTATCAAAATTAATAAAAGATACTTTTTTCCAAATAGAGAAATTGAAAAAAATAACTGCAAATATCTATTTAAAAAAAAAAATTTTTTTTACAGAGAAAAATATGTTTTTCTGAATGGTAAGGACTAATATGAAGAAAAAATCAATTTATTTATGAAGAAAAGTCAAACAATAACTAGTTAAATCTTAACAGAAAAAATATTTAGAAAATGCAATATTTTTCTCCCAGTTAAAAGTAATTTCTCCATATAATTTTTTTAAAATTCTTTTTAGTAGTCAGATTGAATAAAAAACAAACATATTTTTGCCTTATATAAACAATTTTTAGATGAACACAAATATACTTACACAGTAATATAAGTTTTTGCTAAATAGTAACTATAATTGCTTCGCCTAAGAGAAAAATCTGGAAAAGTGCTTGTTAATGCCTTAATTCCTTCAATATTACCATTTTCAGAACATTTTTCTAAAAATGGCTTCAAAACTTCCTCAGAATTGTCAATAATATAAGACATAGCTGGAACATTGCTGGATAAAGCTAAAATAATGAATAGTAAAAAACTAAGAAGAAATTAATATAAAATTAGCAATGGATTATAGAAGAATATTTATAATCATACCATTTATGACATCCTTCTCAACAAGTAATTCTATCAAATTTGTAAAAACAGGAAGAGGTATTGTCTGAATGATACCTTTTTTCAGTCTATAAGTAATTAAATAAATAAATAATTATGTACTAAAATTAAGAGTGGCAAGTTTATATTTTAATACATTTACAGAACAATTACACAAGTTCAATCTTCAATTTAAAAAACTGTAATAATCTAAAAATTATAATTCCAAAATAAATATATTTTAAAGAATAATACAACAAACTTTACATATTTTACATTAATTAATTTAGATTAAACATTAGAACTCTTTTGAATATATTCATACATTTCACAGATTAGTAGAACTTATTCCATTTCATTCATTAACATTTCACATTAAAAAAATAATAATTTTTCTTTTTGATTAGAGTTGACAATCAAGGCACCTCTAATAAAAGCATTTAGTACTAATAATAATTTAAAAATAAAAGTGAACAAGTCAATCTTAAATTCAGCACATGGAGTTTCTTAAAGTACTGGTTAAGTTGTGATGTATATTGTAATATCTACTGTTATCAACAAAGAATAGGTGCACAATCAATAAAAGTGGTGTATTTCATGGGTTATATCAACCTCTTTTTCTGCAATAACAATTACTCAATTTATTTGAAGTGTCAAACTGTTTACAAGGTTTCCTTCAAACTCACCAAAAATAAATATTAAGGTTGCTTAACCAATATTTTATCTGTGATTGAAATTTCTAAATTGTAGATTTAACTTCTGTATCTGTAATGAAAGATCGTATTAATTTAGAATAGAATGTATATTTTGGGAATCAGTACTACTCACATCCATAATATTTTTAATTCATATGTGCCTTCATTGTGGTACTAAATGAATAACAATTATGGATAAGGCAACTCAAAGTAAAGCAAACTGAACAAACAGATTTTGTTTTCCTATTCTACATGGATTGCTGGAGGATTATCTTATGCCTAAATTTTCAGAAATTAAGATGGTAGTCACAGAGAAGAGAATTGATGCTTTGATGATTCAGGAAACAAATATTATGGAAGATAAAATACAGTGGCGGACAAAAAAACTGCATCACCTGTCAAAAAGTGGAAAATTGTACAAAAAGTGTGTTTTATGTATATGTTTGGTATGAATGGATGATGCTGTTACAATAGAATGAAGTAGCGGGCTTTATGTGAAATAATTATAATTCGGATAAATAAGTAAATAGCACTTTATTACTCTAAAAAAATGCTCTATGAAATCAGAACGTGGAGCACACAGTAACGGAAACAAAATACTTTGGATAATGTAAAGTTAACATAATAGCCATCATATTACAGGTTGTAAAATCGGATTATATGCAAAAGTTCACATCAATACTTTGTTGGTCCTCCATGAGCTGCTATTACAGCCTTACAGCGGTCCAGCATAGATGATATCAAACGTTGAATCTAATCCTGGCCAAGTTCATGATGCCAAACCCTAATAATACTTTCATGGAGTGCAAGCTTAGTAGATGGCTTCTTTGCCGCAATTTTATTACCCATTATTTTCCAACAATTTTCAATAGGATTACGAACTGTAGAACTCTACGAAACTGTAGATTGATTATAACATATTTTTTTAGCAATCACACATGTAGAATAACCTTCTTTAGTAAAGCAATTGTAAACGCTTTTTTTTTTCTCATCGTCAATTGCGCATATGGAGATATTAAGAGACATGCGTTCACTACAACAAACACAAACCGAATGCACTTTTCCTCACCTTTGGCGAGCTATTTATGTTTTTTGGATAATGCAATGCGCGAGGAGCAATGCATGATGTAATCAAGATGTGACATTACCTCATACGTTGATTTCCAGAAAATAAGTGAATTTTATGTACACAAAATCATGTATTAACATTACAGAGTATTTGTTTTTCAAGGTGATGCAGTTTTTTTTGTCGCCACTGTATTATGAGAGAAAAAATTCCCTATTCATGGACTTTTCAAAAGCAAACAGATTGCAAGTGCTATTTTAGTGACACTGCAAAATAAATTGACATCATCATTTGAGGTGTTGAAACCAATTAACAATCCTGATACAACAGAAATTGTGAGAGCAAATGTTTTGAATGAGCATGGAGTTGGTCAATTCTTGAAACATATAGTCCACCAAACAACAAAAATCTTTATTTTGTCTTAATACTTCACTGAAATACTATAAATGGGTGTTTCTTTAATGCTTTTTACCCTAACAGAGATATACCAGCAAAAAAAAAAAAGGGCAAATTTTTGATAATTGGTCAGGACTTTGTTGATAATAATGCAATGTTTGTTATAATCTCAGCCCTTCAAAAGTTTGCTAGAAAAAACATCCCGAGAGGCTCGACTACCGTTTTGAAATAGTGCTCATCTAGAGCAAAAAGAAATTAGAGAGCAAGCAAGAAAAGAAACTGAAATAATGGTTAAGAAAAACTAATGAAAATTTAAAACAAATAGCAAAAGAAATGCACTATAATGAAAAGCAAAGTTTTAGAGACCAAAAGCAAATCCTGGAATAAGTTCTTTAATGAATTAGACTAAAGAACTGATATAAATAAGGCTTAAAAAATAATGAATACATAAAATATTAAAATAACACTAAGAACTAATTATTCCATCAAAAAAGGAAATAAAGATGTATGTGATCCAAGACAAATTGTTAAAACATTTAATGAATTTTGTCTTGAATGATATTCACTCAGTACAGAACAAAATAGGCAGGAAAAGAAAAGCCAAAAAACATGAAAGAAGTTTTAAATTAAGGATAGTAAACTTGGACAAATGTTTTTACAGAGGCTTTCTTGAAAAGGGCATTGAATAAAACTAAAGAGATTCAAAGTAATAATCTATCAGGACCAGATAATACATTTTCAGAATTCATGACACATTTGGGACAATCTGCAAACAATTTCCTTTTAATGATGTAAAATAAGTCATTAAAAGAAAAGTGAAAACTTAATCTTCCAACAAACTAGTTGAACGCAAGAGATCAATGCGATTCTAAAACCAGGAAAACCACATGATGAAACAAAATCATACCTAACAATCTCCCTGACTTTCATTACAGTCAAAACATTTGAAAGAATAATAAATGCTAGACTAAGGTATCTGAAAAAAAAATAAGATTTTCATAGAAGAGCGGTTACTAAAAAGACAAATCAACTACTAATTCAATTTTGAAATTGGTTAATAAAATTAAACTGATATCAATTTGAAAAGAAGCTCTTTTGGCTGTCTTTGCTGATTTCCAGGGGGCTTATGTTACAATATGGACAAAACTTTTCATCCCATAGATGAACTAAGACCAGATGGGAATGAGCAAGAATCAAATTACAAGCAAAGTAAATTAAGTCTTCCTCAAGGGGAAGCTAATAGTTGCATCTTCTTTAACATTTATATTAATGACTTGGTAAATAAGTTAAAAAGCATTAAAAATATCAATGTCTGTATGCTTGTAGATGAGTTAGTTATTTAGACAGAAGCAGAAAATTCAATGAAATATGAAGATCAAAAGAAAAACTGGAAATTTTAATGAATAAAGCACTTATAGTTCTGCAAACCTGATCAAAAAAGAAAATAGTTTTAAGTAATAATTTACCAGCTTTTCTTTCTGAGACATATGAATACTGGTTTTGAATTAAAATAAACAATGCAACTCTTCCAAAAAAAAAAGTATTAGAGTATTAGTACCACATATCTAGGTGTAGTACCAGACGACAAATTAAGCCTTACTAATCGCATTAATACTGTTTCAGAAAAAGTAGCGAAGAAATTCTCAATTTTAAAAAGACTAACCATAATCAAATGGGAAGCTCACAAGCCAACTTAAATAAAACAATACTTTTATCAAACTTAATTTTAAATATGGAAGGGAGCTGTTAATCTCTAACACACAAGGAAAGATTGATTCTTTGGAAAGAGCCCAAAACAAAGCTCTTTGAATCATCACTGGAGTAATGAAAATAACTCCAGTTACAGATATGCAAAACCATACTTCTAGTCTACTGATTAAAACTGAAATAAAAAAACAAGCAGTTAGTACATTTGTTAAATTGAAAGTATTGCACTGAGCACAAGGGATGAGCAAAAGTAAATCAAGTACCATAGATTCAAATGACTTCTTAAGAATATATAACAAGACAAGAGAAGTTATTACAAGAAATAGATGAAAACAAACCAGTAAATTGTAACAGGGTCATGGTTAATCCTCCTGAGTATACTGATATTAAATACCAGCTAAATGTTAACAACTTGGGAAAGAAAGACATACATGATACATATTATGTATAAAACATTCATTATGTGTTTACCTTTACAATACCCTGAAACAGAATGGATTCATGTATGATAAATAAATAAGAAAAAGAAAATATTTGAATAGGTACATACACATAACTTAGATGTTCAAAATTGAAAGCAACTTTGAAAATTCAAAAAATTTTCAAGTAATTCACAAATTAAAAAAAAAAAAAAAAAAAAAAATCGAACTATCATTTAAATTAGGTGCCTTCAACCTTTTATGTTTGAAGCCCAAAAGAAAACTAAAATCTTCAGACTATGTCTAAAAAAAAGTATAGCCAGAAAACTGATATAAAAAATTTATTTGTTTCAAAAGACTATAATGAATTAATTATAAGAGAAAGAGATATTGTCATACATTTGAACATATATGCACAGGATAGTTTATTAAGTATATAAGGAAAAAATGAAGGTGGTTTCAGAGAATGACTTAACAAAATAAATTTACAGTAAAAAAACCTTAAATTTATAGTAGCTATTTTAATCTATTTAGGAAATAGTAGCTATTTAAATCTTAATGGGAAAATTGACAATGTTTATAATTGATTAAAAAAATAACCTATTTAATCAATGCTGTTATAAATCATAAAGTTTCCTCCAAATGCCTTTTCGGTAGCCAAGTTTTTGTATTTGATTTTATGCTCTTTATTTTACTGAGAAGCTGTTCACATATGTAGGGGCTGCTAAAAAGACTAGAACAGATGCTTATGAACTATTAATCTTTGGTCACTTACTTGGAATAAAATCTAAAATAACATAAGGTTTTTAAGAACCTTGCATATTCTTGTAGTCACTTTGCAAATCTATAAATTCGAATGAACTTAAGGTGGAAAATTTCTGATATGTACTGAAAACAGCGGGAACATAAGTAAAAAAAGTATTTTGTATTAATTTTTTAAATTTGAAATGCAACTGTGCATAATTGTTTGAGTCTCTCATCATAAAATCTTTCCTATACTATACCTTATTGAATTTAAGACAAGACAATTAAAATATGATGATCTGTATAAGATACATTGTACATGTCACAATTTGAAGCACTCTGAGACAGGAATAAATGCTTATATGAAAATAGAGTATGTCCAATGTGAAAGCGTATAAGTTTTACAGAATGTTTACACGGGAATAACTGGAAATGGAAGAATGAGAGAAGATAAATAATACAATTTGTTGTTTGTCAACAAATCCTAACAAGTGTTTTGGAAATAAAAAAAAAAAAAAATTCATTATTTGTTTAACATAAAAAATGTTAATGCTTTTTGTAAAGAGACAGTAGCATTTTTAGAAGCATTATCTGCAAGCTCATGGTCAGCCATGTCAATATAACTTGAAACAATGTCAAATCCTTTACTATTTAGTGTATTTAAAATATCTAAAATTTAATAACTGAATTTAATTCAAGGGATGACATTTGTCACTAATGGTTTAATTGTATGACCACATTCATCCTACATGAATAGATACAGTATTTTTGATGATAATTGGATTGTATTAATTGCAGATTACAAACAATAGCAATAGCTTTTGTATGTAATCTGGAACTAATGGCTGAAAATCTGAATTAAAATCTGAATAATTGGCTGGCTGTGTAAACAGAATTTTCCAGGAAACTTATAAAGATTTTAATCTGTATTTTCAAGGAGGAATTCAGATAATGAATGTATGCAAACCAATGTTAGGGTACATGGCTGATTGACTGTATCCAGTGAAAGGATTAATTATATTGACAGTAGGTGAGTTTCAAGTTGGAAATTTCAAAATACATGTAATTTAGACATGTAAATCAGGAAACTTAGAAGAAGACAAAAGTTAGTTTGTATACTTGTAAAATAATACTATATTCAATGGCAGTGCATTATATAATCTCCTTAGAAAAAAGTGGATTATCATAGATCTTTAAGGGTTGTGTGATGCACAGATAGCATTTTAAAATAATTTAGAGGCATTATAAGCTACATTCTAAATTAAAAAAAATAGTTGCCAATCACATAAATGATTTGAAAGGAAGAATTTTGGGAGGCCCAAAACCAATTTACAAAGCCAAGTAACCTACAAAGTCTAATTTGCATAATATAGATGATTTGGCTGATCCATAAATTGCAAAATACTACAGTCAATTCAGATATACACAATGTAATATTTATAAGCAACACCCAAAGAGGTGTTAAAATAACTTCAGAATATTATACGATTTTTCATACTTCTAAAGAAATTTAACATAAGTGATAGGAGAGTTAATTTTTTTTTTATTAGACACTATCTTAAAGAAGGACATAATTAACTACAGAAATTGTTATGCCTGATACTTTAATTTTTGGATCAATATGAAGTCCAGTTTTTAAACAAAAATGGACATAGTTACTTTTGCAAGCAATAAAGTATACTCAATTTTATTACACCAGGCTTGATTATTCATAACTCTTATTAAAAAGGGTTCCATTAGTTGCATATTGGAACCTTGGTATGAGGTTTGCAAACCAGTAACAATTTTCTATGGCTAGATGTTTGTAATTAATGAAGAATGTTGATGAAAATATTAAAAACAGAAACACTTAAGATGCTACTTAGAGGAACACCTTCAGATAGGATAAAATAGATCTCTTATACACAAACATTGAAAAGATGAGTTTTAAATAAAAATATGAATTTCTTCTAAAACTAAAATTATATAGTGTGAGGAATTCAATAAAATGGCATGTATAATCATAAGTTTTTTCTCTATCAAAAAAGATGGACATGAGATGATATCTCTGCCCAAAAGTATTCCTAATTTGTGTCTAAATATATAATGTTGTGAAGAATGTGAGTCTACTTTTATAAAATCCACTTTTGTAAGATGATATCCATTGATCATCTTCAAATACTTACACAAGACAGGTGTTAACCATATTTTAAAAGCTTTAGCAAGGCAACTTATGAGAGCAGTAATTTAGAGTACCTGTAAGATCTTTCCTAAGTTTTAACAACAGAATAATTTTTTAGTTTATTCCAGAAACTGGGATAAGCATGTTTATTCCATATTCTGTTGAATAGAATAAAAAACATAACTAAAGAATCATGGGTAAGCTGACACAGCATCTTATATGAGATATCATCTGGACTAGAATTATTATTTTTAGTTTGGGACAGTGCTCCCTGCAATTCCAGCATTGAGAAATTTGCATAAAATTTCTGGCTGATTCATAAATTGCACTACCATAGTAATGCTTTATGATCTTCACCACAAAACGTATTAGATGGTACCTTGAGAATATTAGTGACACTTTCACACTTTTTGCACAAATCTGCGGCAACCACCATTTCAACTTCGCAGCCAGGGAAGCCCCCCGAAAGGAGCAGCATAAATCGCAGAGCGGATGCCAGAAAAGAAAGCTACTCTGACTTGAACTTCTCTTAATCATATATATCCCTTTTCAAACTTCGGACAATGACGAAGCTTGGTTTTGCTAGTGCTTACTCTTTTGTTTTGCTTTTTATGCAAATTTAATTTACTCTCTGCAATTATGATAATCCTTTAATAATTTGCATTTTATCGATTTTGTTAATATTAAATAAAAAATAAGAAAAAGCATATTTATGCTTGTCGATGTCTGCTTATTCGAATAATAAGTATTAAATTCCTTAACATCCGCCATGTATACCGCAAATCTATGTGGGAGAAAAGCTAATTTTTTGCCAAATCAAAGAAATGGTATCTGATTAAATTATTGGAATAACTGTGCCTGCCTAATAAGGCGATAGAGTATTGCATTTTCATTACACCATGAAACTATATTATTGACTGTAGTTTGCCATTGCCATTCAATCAGTCCCATATTGGAATTCTGGAAAGGGATTTTGAAATCATCAACATTGTGTCATGGATAGATGTTGTAATACATAAAGAATGCTGCGGATGGAAATATTAAAAATAGTAAAAAGGATAAAACAGATAATATATGGACATTAAAAGCACAAGAGTTTAAAAAATTCTGAATGAAAATAGATATATTTTCCCAGACATAGAAATTAAATAAAAAGCAAAGAATTCCATAATGCCATGTTCTATCATAGGCTTTTTCAAAATCAATATAAATAAAGAAAGAAAACAAATATGTTTGTACAACAACATTCTTATTTATGCCTGTAGGTATATAATGTTGTCAGGAGTGAATCTACCTATCCAGAATCTACTTTGATAAAGTGATTATTTTCAAGAACATAAACAAAACAGGCATTGAACATATTCTAAAAAGTTTTAGCAAGGCAACTCATGAGAGCATTGAACAGTATTTCTGAAAATCAATTGGATCCTTCCCAGGTTTTAATATGAGATAGTTATTGCTTTGCTCCATACACTGAGATAAATATGTTCGTTCAATATTTTATTGAATAGAATAAAATTGTTTATTAAATAAACACCACTAAGATGACAAAGTGTCTAATATGAGATATCACTGGGACTCAGATCATTATTTTTAGTTTGGGACAACACTCTCTGCAGTTCAAGTATTGAGAAATTGCAACTGAAAAGGTGTATGATTTTATCATGAAACTTTATAAGTTTCTTTCCAGCTTTTTCTTTGATCCTGAATAATTTAGTACCATAAAAGGATGGATTAATACTGTTGCAAGAGTATTAATCTGAGCATAACATGTGAAAAAAAAATATGTGATAGTTCCTATTAGTAATATTGAAATAGACAAATCCTGATACAAGCACTGACTACTTTAAGTTTCATCCACAACTCTGTTGGAAGATGATGATGTAATGGAAGAAACAAATTCAATTCAAGATTCTTTTTGGCTATTTTATCATATTAACAAGCAAAAGCTTCAGTTTTTTTAAAAAAAGCTATGAGGTTTATTTGTGGGGAGAATGCTCAAGAAAGATAGCACAAAACTTTTCCTCTTTTTTGCATGTCACTTGGGCACTCATTTTTCCATTACCACTTATGATGTTTGCATGGAGTTAAAGAGTGTTTGAGAATCATGCTTTTGGCAGTATATAGAAGCATATCAGTGACTTTCTGCACAGCATCATCAATGCCTTCACTTTTAACCAGTCTACCAACAATCATATTTATTTGAGTCTAGTATGGCCAATCTCCACAATAACAAGAATAAGAAGAAAGGAAGACTTATGGTCTACTTATACCATTTTGGGTTATAATTAGAGGAAATTGTTATATAAATTTTTTCCAACACTAAAGTTAAATAATGGCAGAATTGCTGGTGAGCAAATAGCTAAATCTAATGAATGAATTGATGGAAATAAGTTATTTCTGTGAAATTAAAAAGCAGATACTGTTATTAAAAATAAATTATTTAATCATGTGAGCTCAAGAATTCGAATTATCACTATCCCATAAGATGTTATGACCATTAAAGTCACCAAGCAATATAAAAAGGGTAGGTAGTTGTTAATTCAATTTGTTCAAATCACTTTCATGAAGAACAGGCTAAAGAAGTAAGTAAAGGCTGCAAATAGTAATGGTATGATACATGCATGCATTTTGTAATAGCTTATAGAAGTGATGTGTTAAAGGATTGTACAGAACTGGAGATATCACAAGATATGAGAATACACATACCTCCAGATACTGTATCATTAATATCGTTTTTTCTCATCTAGATATAACAACATAATTTACAACACTGAGCCTTTAAGCAAGTTTCCTGAATGGCAAAACACATTGGATTATACAGATCAATAATAGTTTTCATATCTGCTATATGAGTGCGAAAACCACAGCAGTTTCAAAAAGTGAAGGATACCATTAAGCAAAGGGATTGTACTGAATGCTCCAGTCTTGGAGGAAGCTACCAGGGATTCAGATGAATCTTCACTTTAGAGTGCTTCATCATCCGAAAGATCTACCTTTGCTGCACATGTTTAAGAAAAAACTTGTTTTTTTTTTTTTTTTTTTTTTTTATTAGTAGGATATTATTAATGAGGCCCGTTTCTCACATACTTCAATTTTTGAGATCTTTGGAACTTAGCTTTCATGAAGGATTTTGGAAAAATTTGTTTAAAATAGGTGAGACATTTGTTTTAGAAATATTTCAGGATAATTTTATAATTGGAATCTCTTTGTGTACTGTGTGATTTCATGACTTTTGACAAATTGTGAATAATTAATACTTTGTTGAGGATTACAGGATGACACAACATGCCAGAATTTGGCTAAGATAAGTTTAGTTTCATTTTTATAGTGGTACAATAAGACCCCGCTTAATGCGGGGGATACGTTCCATCAAAGTAGAGCGTAATGCGAAACAGCACTAAATGAGGCTATCTTTACATGTAAATATTGGGGTTAGGGGAAGATGGCTAGGAAATTGGTTAGGTATTAAATTTAAAAAGTATGTTTTTTTAATAAAAATAAAACCAAACATTTATTTCTTAAAGCCCAATTTAATACCACATTATTATTTCTTGCAAAAATAAAAACAAAATATAAATAACAAATCGAATATTCTTAAAAAAAAAAAAAAAAAAAAAAACAAATAAAATTCTAAGTCAGTCATATTTTGTTAGCCTTCCGCGTTTTCAGTGTTCTGCCTTTTTGTGACAAAAGCATCTAATGTTGTTCGCCTTTTTCCTTTGCGTTGTTCACTTAAAAGTTCTTCATAAACAGATAGAGCACCTCTAACACCATGCCTTACTTTTGAGCTCCTGTCAAAATTCAGATCATTTTCAATGAATTGATCCATTATTTCAGTTATGGTAGACAAACTTCTTTTTACAAACGCCTTCGAAAGTTCTTTTTGCTCTTCTTCTGAATCACTGCTGTCAACATTTTTGTTTTCTTCTTGTTCAGTTAATTCCTTGAGCTCATCATTAGAAAGACTAGCTGCTCCTTCTTGAATTATTTCTTCAACACCTTCCACATTTATCCCTCAAAAGCGGTTTGTTTCGTTAATTTCAATATCTCTTCAACTATTTCATCCACATCGACAGAGTGTCCAACATCATCGCTCTTACTTAAATCCGGCTAAATATTCTTCCATACTCCTTTAAAAGACCTTTCTATTACCTCATCCCAAGAAAGGCCTATGTTTTCTACAGCATCCACGATGTTGTAATTTTTCCAAAATTCTCTGATGGACTGGTTCTCTTCTCCATCTGTTTTTTCAAACATTTGCTTAAAGGTTCGCCGCAAGTAATACCCCTTAAAATTTGATATAACGCCTTGGTCCATTGGTTGAATTAAGGCAGTTGTGTTAGGCGGCAATAAAACTACTTCGACTGGAATGCATGTTGTTAAGTCTGATAAATTTGTTGGGTGGCTTGGAGCATTATCAATTAAGAGATGTGCTTTTTGTTCAAGTTTTTTAATTTCGCAATAACGTTTAACAGACGGGCAGAAATGTTCAGTGAACCAATCCTGGAAAATTTTCGCAGTTATGCATGATTTTTCATTAGACTCCCAAATTACAGGTAAAGTTGATTTAGATATGCCTTTTATCGCTCTTGGGTTTTTGGAATGGTAAATTAGTAATGGTTTTAATTTAAAATCTCCGCTTGCGTTACCACCTAGTAGAAGGGTTAAGCGATCTTTTACAGCTTTAAATCCAGGTGCCCGTTTCTATTCACGGGATAGAAATGTTCGTTTCGGCATTCTTTTCCAAAACAAGCCTGTTTCATCAACATTAAAAACCAATTCTGGAGGATAGTTTCCTTCTTTAATTATATTTTTTAATATCGCTGGAAATTCAGCAACCGCTTTTGTATCACCACTTGCTGCTTCTCCTGTAATCTTTATGTTGTGAAGGTTATTTCAATGTTTAAATCTATTAAACCATCCTCGATTAGAAACGAAAGTTTCACTTATGTCAATTGTCACAGCCTGAATGTAATTAAAAATTCTTCTAGCTTTTTCCATTATGATAGATTAGCTTAATGGCATATTGCGGTCAATTTCGTCGTCAATCCATAGAGACAGTCGTTTTTCCATTTCCTCTATGATATTATTTATAGAACGGGTAATTCTAGTTGCAGAGCTTGACGTAGTTGTAGTTGCCGATGACAGTATTTTTTCTTTATTTTTCCTGATGGTCCTTATTGTTGAAGTTGGCAAATTCAATGAAGCACTAATTAGAGTTTGACGTTCACCAGAATCTTATCTTCTTATCACTTCCATTTTAGTTTTGAGTGAAATGCTTTTTCGGGTTGCTTTCTTTTCTTTTTCATTATCACCCATAGTAAAAACTAAAGATCAAAATATTTGACACTCTAATATAGTATTAAATATGTAAATTACCTGCTTAAAAAATGTCAACAAATGTTTCCAATAATAAAAATATGTCTGTACAATACTGCACCAAACAAGAAACATAAGTACACACTTTCGGATATGTATTTGAAACCTATCGCTGCATAATATTTCGTTGAATCCACGTATGCTGCGAGCGCTTTCGTGAAATCCCCGAGTTGAAATAAAAGAGCGCTAAACCGAAACAGCGTTAAGCAGGGTCTTACAGTAATTTCATGATATTAATGTTGTGCTGATCAAAAGTAAGAAGGATATGCACCACTATAGTTGCCACATTTTTCATTTAATTTTTATAATTGTATTGTCTCAATTAACTGTAATATCAGCAAAAATTACTCCCCACACATAATTTAGCCTACTCTGGACAGATACTATAACATCAATTTTACCAAAACATTGCAATTTTAGAATGGTTGTCCTACATAGCTGATAATACATCAATCACAAAACATCATCCAATTTCATCTTGTGAGCATTTTTTACAGTTCCAATTGTACTAAAATCTTATTAATTAATAAACCATCAAAACTGTTCTTCATTCTTTTAATGACAAAATATTTCTGACCACAAACTATTCGCTACTCCACAGGAATTATAAATTAGAAGTACACCCTATGAAGAAAATTGATTTTTTCAGGTCTGACTGTACCACAGAGTCCTACAAAAGGATAATTGCACCCCTGCTAGCCAGAAATTAGGTCACTCAGTAGATATATAATCAATTGAACCACATAAGATGATTGATAGCTTGAGGACCACAACACACTTCCAGTGCTTTTGAAGAAGAGGTCAAAGTAATGTGATGGTGCCTGGGAACCTCAATTACCATGACCCTGCTTTCCAGGGATGCAAATTTTCATGCACTGCAAACATAAGGATGATTTAGTCCCCAAGAGAAACTAATAGCAATTGGGTGACGATAGCTACTTAAGGGCAGCCCATAAGCTTTCATAAGGCAATCACGAGGGAAAAAATAAATGAAAAGCAAATTCAAGAAAGAAAAAAAAGAAGCGGACTGAAGTAACTTTGGATTATGACATCCATATTTTCTTAAAGACAGTAAACCTACTGAAACGAACATTTTTGCAGAAAATTTTTAAAATTTTTGTAGAGTCAGTTATATTTAACCTGTGAAATTTTTAAAATTCACTACTTTTAAAAAGTTTGCAAATTCTAATTATTTATGATAGAAAACTGCCAAGACAAGTTTTATTAAAAGTGCCTCAAATTCATATTTGGGGTACTAAAATACATTCAGTGAGACACCAGTGAACTTCAGCTATGGATTGAAGACCCCTAGCATACTTACACTGCTATACTTATAATGTATATCCATTTTTATAACTTAATAGAAAAGTGGAAAAATTCAAGAACCTAATAGTATTAATATATAGACATATATATATATATGCACATTACTTACTTTTCCAATTCTTTTAAAGCTTTATCAGCATCTTTATTATTTAAAAAATTCAAGAATTCTTCTGTGGTTGATACATTCATCATATTTGTGGAATTCTCCAAATTACTTTCAAATATAGCAGCTTGTTCATTTCTTCGAAACAAGTCATTAATAAGTTCTTTTGATTTTTGATTTGGCTCAATATTTTCTTTTGCCATTAATTCCAATGTTTGGGCAGCCATTCTCCACTCATTCTTTTTATCTATGAACATTTTTGTTGCAATAAATTATAAAAAAGAGAAATTTTTTTAAAAAAAGATACTACTTAGAGATCAATACTACAAGTATGTCTACAAAAAATCATGATCATTTTAAAACAGGCAATTTCTCAAAAAAATAAAACTCAAAGAAATAGAGTAAAAATTAGTAATTAAATAAATACTATTTCCCATTTTTTGAAGGCTATGTAATTACATTATTATGACCTATACATGATCTGAAAAAAAAATAGTATTTATTCAAAATTGTACTCCTGGCTTTGTTTTGCAGATCAAAGTAATAATATTTCAAACTAAGAAATTTAATGAGATGAGATGCTAAAATCAAAATTACAATTTTCCTCTACTTTTTTTAAAAGTAAATTTGATGTATAAATTGCTTGATAATATGTCAACTGTTTAGTTTAATAATATAAGATTTTCTAAAAATAAATTTCATTATTAGTAGATAAAAAATTTATCATATCAAGGTGAGAGTAAGATAATTGTTGGAGAATTTTCTTAGTTCCCTTTATAACAAAGTACGGAAAGGAAATACATTCTTTAACTAGCTTCCCAAAAAACGAATATAATTTTTAAATTGAAAAATGTTTAATCATTTATTTTTACAGCATAAAAAATTTAATAAATTAATTAACACAAACAGTAATTTCAAAAAGATAATAGTTTTCAAAAGAGGAAAATTTTTTTAAAATAAGTTTAACATGAAATTATCACTTTTAAAATCTATATTAAAATTTCCATTATAAAAAAATATTTTTTCAAAAAAACTATATATACCAAGATATTTTTTGAAAGCTAAAACAATATCACTAATTATTTAAACAAATTACAGAAAAATATTGAATATTATTTAAAATTATAGATTTAGCATTATATATTAAATTGTATGCATCAATTACAATAAACATAAAGACATGAATAAATAAAATATATTCTATCATTTACAAATTCTCTTTTACCAATTAATAGCAAATATTTTTTTTTAAAAAAAAAAAGAAAAATAATAACAAACTGCTCAATATTTGAAATTTACAATACAAACTTGCTATTTTGCTCTCTAAAGATAATTAAATTATTAGTTAACATAAAAATACGTAAGCTACAATTGCTCAGTAAATTTAATGTTTTCTAATTATGAAATTTCTTTAGTTGATAGTTATAAGAATATCTAAACAAGGAAAAAAACTGAATTTTAAAATTTTTATTAATTTTAAGGTATATTTTGGCAATGTTATTCATAAAAATTTAAAATTCAATGTTAATAAAAAGAATTACCAATATTATTATTTTTAACTTTTAAAAATAACAGCAATTAGTATAAGAACTCATCATCACTTGTAAATAGTATTTCCGAATGATTTTTGTTAGTATTGTTCAAACCAAAAAAACATTAATATTGAAATTATAAGTCCTTTTGCAATAAAGTATTATTCTTATCATTATCAGTATTAAAAATATCATTCTGAAATGACAAGTCTTGATTAATTTTTTTTAACTGTAAAATAAATACAATACAAAAAAAATGTAAAAGCTTAAAAACTATAAAATTTAATAGTAATAAAATAGCAAAGGACTCAGATAGTTTTAGATACTTTTATAATCTTAAATGCAACAGCTTCTATAAGTATACATGTCAATTGCAACAACTTTTATAATTCTATCAAAAGTTTAAGCTACAGTGAAAAATAAAATTTTAAGCAAGTTAAGTTATTAAAGATGCATTTCAAAAGTAAGGAAAAAATATAAATTATGAAGACAATAGAGATGGATATTTCTAAAAATAATAATTTTTTACAAACCTCTTTTATACAACATTCTTATATTAATACTTTTCTCACACACACACACATATACAGTAAAAAATATAAAATGCATATATATACATGCAATGATTACAAACTTTCAAGAGAGATGGAATACAACTTAACAATGGGGAATCACATAGAAACGTAAGATAGAAAATACATTTCTGTTTTAGTAGTATTAAAAACAAAACAAAGAGAAAACATACTTATAATTTTTAATGCAACAAAAATGCTGGAAAGTCTTTGACTAAGACACGAAAAAATGTTGACAGGCAAACACAGGATGTAAAATATGCGCACACAGTTGTTACTACAGTATTCACTGTGAAGAATGAACAAAATAGTAACAGTGGAAACTTCAATGTTACACAAATGGTGCTACAAATACTAATAAACATAATGCATTCAGAACCACTGACTGCAATTTAACAAGACATAATAACCATTTTAGGCCCCGCATTACCTAGGTAGCAAACTCCCAGCAACAACTTTTTTGCACACCAACAACAGAGATTCTCCAAAAGCTAATACTTTATAGAGAGAAATGAGGCAACTGTTCAGTCTCATTTCTCTCTATAAAGTATCTCAGTACTAGTATGTGGGCTATTGCTAGTTATATTGGGATTTCCCACGGCAAATCATCCCATTGTCATCTGGCAAATCATGTATATTAATAACATGCATCCCTATTCCATCCAGCACATGCAGTTTATTAATGAAGCTAGTTTTGCACCGTGATTGGCCTTTCCATATTGGTATTTACAGATGTGCATAAGAGATCATCTTTTCCCCATCCGCCATAATACAAAAGGAAATCTTCAATTATAATAATAACATACCTGCTAATACCAAATACCTGTTAATAATGAAATTCTTTTTAAAATTGTACAAGTTTGCCAATCTCTTATACTAATGTTTGAAAAATAACCATTTATATTTTTGTTTAGGAACTAAGCAACTCAGTTACATTTTGATATTAATAAATATACATTATAGTAAGTAAAAACATTTTAAAAGTTTTAACTATTTCACAATTTATATTAAGAGAAATACTTTTAACACAACAAAATAAATAATTTAAACAGCACATATGCTGATTGATAGTACTTTCAATAGCCAAGGACATTTAACATCTTAAAAATGACAATTAGCTATTTTAAATAAACTTTAGTAACATAAATTTATTATTCCTTAATCACCTTAGCTAAAACCAAATTATGAAAAGTAGATAAAATTGTATTTTAGAATTAAAATCAATCTCATTTATGTCAAGATTGTAATATTTTTTAAAGAAATATACAATACAAATCATTTCAACATTTCTTTGAAACTGTTCATATGTATAAAACATATATGTAGTGATCACTTTAATCAATCACATTTAAGAAACTGGGGAAAAAATTTAAAACTTCAGACCAACTTGACAATCTGCAATTTTACCATGCTGCAGTAAGAACTTTTAATTCACCCAAGAAGTATATAGTACAATCATATCATACAAGTTGGTAGCCATACAATTAATATATAATATTCAGAGAACTAACCTGCAACCAAAATCCATGCATATTTGGAATGGTTTCAGCAAATGCAGGAGCATCATAGGATACCATTTGTCAGAACATAATTACTGCTTCAGTGTCTGACAGGGAAATTACTTGCAGCTATGCATTTTTTTATATTTTAAAATTATGGGACCCTTGCTCTTTATATGGGTTTCATATGCATGTAATGTATGACCATCAGTGAATCAACTAGGTGGCCTCATACAACTGTCCACTTAATCTCACCTGCACTAATTACTTTCTAAGCAGTTATGTCAAAGCATTGGTGTAACTCTCATTACAATATTTACGATCTAGTTGCAGACATTGTGGAAGTTCCTGGGAAAATCTGGGACATGTTCCAGGGTGGTAACTTTGAACATTTTTTACATTCTTTCAATTATTATCTTTATGGTTACTTTTTTTTTTTTTTAATTATTTGCTAACTGTTAAGAATAATGAACATTTTCTTCTCTTATTCAAGTCTTTTAATTTAGTTTTTGTTCCACTGATCATATCAGGAAAGTATTTCTGAGCATAAGTTGCTATGCCCATTGTCTAGGTTCACTCTATCTATCCTGAAAATTTATACACTTGTACTAATAAACCATGAACATATATTATATACATATAAATGTATAGATACATATGCATATTCATTAAAATTTTTAATATAAACAGAATTATAATTTAAAGAAAACAAAATAATAAAACTTTCAATGTTATAGCTTATATATTTTTTAATATTAATTATTTGTTTAATATATGTCAATTTTAAAATCTTTCTCCTTTCATGATTATTTTTATAATGTTTAAAGACACTACAATTTTATTTAATTCAACTGACAAATTAATTGGGAAATGTGTTTACATAAGAACATGTTTCATGTAACAATTACAAGAAAACATTAAATATCATTGTTTTTAAAACAATGAAACCTTCATAAAAGAAACAGGGGAATTGATTGTTTCTTACTACAAATGATTATTGGTTTAAAATGGTTGACATATTTACATACAATTTACTTTAATAAGCATAAAATCATAAATATAAATGCAAAGGAAATCAACATATATTACCATATGCCTTCAAAAGATAATGATACATCACATTCTTATTTTTAAGCCTGAAACCTCTTGTAATAAGTAAAACATTTTCTAATTCAGTAACCTATTAAAATTTGATAAAAATTTATTACAGGAAAACCAATTTCAATTAAAAATTCCAATAAAAAACATTTAATTAGAAGAAGTAACATGTTATGAAAAACAAATGTTTCAAAAAAGAAAAATTAGATTAAAGTAAAAAAAAAGATTGGAAACTAAAAATATAAATAAAAATATGTCATATTTTTAAACAAAAGAACTTACTTTGTTTTGTGAATATAGTAATTCACACATTTCTGCTAAGTATTCACAATCAATATTTCCTTGCAAATTCTGCAAAAATAAATTATAATACGTAAAATATACATTTAAAAGTTGTTAAAGTTGTATATTTTTTCAAAACTAAAAATAACATACAGAAATATAACCTATAAACTTAGAATCTTTTCCAACAATTTAGTATTTACTTCATGAAATATTTAGATTAAAATGCTCAATTATTATATAAAAATGTGTGCAATAGATAGTATTTTAAATTTTTTGCATCACATTTTTGGTTACCAGTGTGAGTACATGATAATTTATACATTTAATTTCAATAATATAGAACAAAATTTGAAAAACTTTGAGAAAACTCATTAGATTAAGATGGAATTATAAAAGCTGTTATGGAGTTGTTTTTTAAAATTTTTCTTTCAAATTTCTCTAACAATCCTTTAGAAATGACAGAAAAGCAACCATTTTTTTTCATGCATATCTCTACATGTTCCAGTCAGTTTCCTTATCATTTCAAAGTTCATAATACATTTTTTCTTATTTTTATTTTAATATCAATATCTGTAAAAACCAATCGTTGGCAACAATATAGTAATCATCAAAGAAAGTTTAATTTTCAATTAATTATATGCTAAAAAAAAATAGGCTTACAAACAGCATTAGTTACTTTCATGTTGATATTTAAAGAAAGGAATTTTCGAGCTACATAATCAAAACAGCAGTACATTTTACACCCAAAACAAAAAATAATCCACTAAACCAAAAAGTAATTACCACAAAAGAATGAATTTAAATCAATTTAGAGCCCTTAAGGACACAATGATCTATAACTTATTAAACAGATTTTCTATAGAAATAACACCAAACTTACAAATTAAATTCTACAGAAAAATTATTTTTTTAGGATATTCTTTTTGGACTTTTACTTGCTACATTTTATAAATAAAGATAACATGAGATTAAAGACATTTATAACATTGGTGTATGTTTCAGTGATAACTTTTTTAAATTCTAGGCATAATACAAATTTGCCATAAAACAGTGCAATTTACATTTAAAAAATTAGAAGGCATCATAAAGGGATTAAGAAGTTAACTAATGACAATTTGTCAAATATGTTGATTTTCTGGAATTTCGCAGTTCTTTGAATTAGCTTCTAAAATGTAGAATACAGTATTTTTCCCAGCTGGATTAGATTAAAAAGCCATTATTTAATTCTTATATGTACTCAGAACACGTGAAGCAATTCATAAAATGCTTAAAAATAAATAAAATTGAAAATTTTTCTAATTTTTAAATACTTAAACTCACTTATATTTATATTTCATATCTAAAATTAAAAATTTTTACTAAACACTGAAAGTTTTTTTTTTATGGAAAGTTATCAACATTTTGGTAATTTATATTATTTTTCATTTTTAAGAAAACTTATTTGTCATAATTTTACTGTTTCATATAACACAGGCATAGTAAACTACATGAAATCACAGATTTTAAATTTCTAGAATATTACAAGATATTTCAGATTTTATTTGTCATTAAGGATGATCAAACAGAACTGTCAATTACAATTTTAAAAAATTACATTTACATAAGTTATAATAAATTTTATGTTAATTAATAAGGATAAATATTCAAAGATCAATGTTATTTATTCTTCAATATCTCTAGATTATGATTCACATAAATGAATGTTATCATTTTGATAAAACAGTAAAACATAGCATTTCAATTCTTTTTTGCAATGCTATATTATCAATATCATTTTAAAATTATTCATTTATGGCTTTTAAACACAAGGATTGCCAGTTTAATTTGCAAAATTATTTGCTCAAACTATATTCAATTTATAGAATAACACTAAAAATAATTATTTTTCTTCAAATTAAATCAATTATAATCACAAAAAAATAATTGCATTTAAATTTTAAGCTGCATTAAAGTCTTCATTTCATAATGAAACTTAAACAAATCGGACTTAAATATTTTAAGATATAGTTAAACAAATAGAGTTATGTCTATAATGAGTGATTTGATACATTAAAGTTGTAGGCTCTAGAATAAACATTAATGTAAAATAAATCTTGATATTACCTGGATAATTTTTCTAGCTTTTTCTGGATAGTTCAGATTAATAAAGGCTAAAAATAGGTCAGTAAGAACTCTAATTTTTCCTACAACTTTTGCAGCTGAATCTACAACAGATTGAAGTTTTGATTCCTCACCAGTTGAAATCAATTTTTTCATCAAAACATTTAAACAAGGAGTACAGGAGTATTTAATTGCACAATTGTTGAATTCTTTCACACAATTTTCATAGTCTTCCCTACAAATAAGGAAAATGTTTTATACTTTTATTATACTGCATGAACTAAAAGTTAAGTTCAATATTTTTTCAATAAAATTATATTTAAATTCAATAATAAAAGTCATTCCTATATATTTAATTAGTTTCATAAATATATTTTTTATATTTAACTAGAAAATTAAAATATTATTACATATTTGCATAATAATATTACAAATATGTAATATTATAATATTACATATTTGCATTTTAAAAACATTGTATTTAAATATTTTTTTTATTTAATGCAATTATGATATTCTAACACACACATAGAAGCATTTAGTACATCAAAGTATATACTTTTAAAATGGGAAAATTAAATCATTAGACAAGAAAAGTTCTTGACTATTTTTGAAAACAGACAAAATGAAATTTATATATTCAAAATATACAAAGCTTATTTTTGGAAAATATATTGATTTCATTATAAAAGTATTCCTGTTATCAAATTTAAGTTAATTGATAACAGTTTAAAAAACAAAATGAAAAATCTAACTTTAGATATAATATATACAAATTCCAGTTCCAGATAAATTTTCAAAAATAAGAATTTTTAATAAATCAATCAAATCAATAAAATAAAACAGAATAACTATTTCTATGTTTACAGTTCTATTTTAGAAATCTTTTAAGAATCTCTTACCTTGTAATGAAATTAGTTTAAAAAAAATACACATTTGATAATTTAAAAAAAAAAAAAAAAAAAAAAAAAAAATTCAAACACATTTTGTAAATAAGAAACTTGTTGTAAACATTCTTTATTTAAACATATTACAGATGTTGTAACAGCGGCTTAACATAAGTGCATTAAAAAATAATTATTTGCATATCACAGATGTCACCTTCTTTCTATAGTGTAAATTTCATGTGAATAATTTGTTGATTTTTTAATGTGACAAGTTTAATGTCCAACAACATAAACTGAAAAACTTTCAACAATTCTCAATAAATATAAATATTGGATTTTTAGACAGCAAAATAGAATTTATTTTGAAAAACAAGAAAATTTTTTTAACTTTTATAAACTGTACTTAAAAATAATTTCAACATCCTTAGTATTCTTAGAAACTAAATGAAAGATTTTTGTAATAAAATGTTATTTGGCTTAGATTTCATATCAAGAAGAAAAAAATTTAAAGGTAGGATTATAAAAGAAAAGGAATCTATGGCTATAAATGTCATTTAACATAAAAACTAGAAACATAAAAGTGCAAGAAACTGTTATTTTTGATTAATCATTCCATTACTTGTAGTTACATTTTACCTAAACTATTTGTAACACCTAATTTCTAAAACATAAGTAATTATCAAAATAATTGAACGAACCTCAGAATTTTTGTTTAAAAAAAAGCCTTCTAAATATATTAAGCCTAAGGTAGCATTCATTTTCCCTTGTGTTCATGAATTTATAATCGAGCAATTCTTGTTTCATGAATAGGAATAGTATAAGTTTTGAAATTCTATTTCCTGTTGGAAATTAAGCTTTAGTGATAGAAGGGACCTTTACAGTAAGAAAAAATCATCTTAATGCAGGTGAGCTCTAACTCTGCAGCTGTCTTGCGGTTGGTAAAGGTGTAATTTATTTGAACATTTAATCATCTCCCATTTATCAATCAACCCAGGTTTGTGGTAACACCAAAATAGATCATATTAAGTATTAACATTTGTCACAAATGATTTGGAAATTTTATTAACATGCTTTCTAACTGTAATTATTAACACTGGAGAATCTAGATGTTTTAATTAACTTTGCAATAGCATTGGTGGATTGTTTTGTACTTAATACATTAGAATTTGATTCAATCCAGCAAGAAACCTGCCAGTTTTTCTCACTCATTTTTTTTTTTTTTTTTTTCATTCATCGACTGTTTTGTTTTTTTCAAGCTGCCTTGTTGCAAAAAGTGAGCTCTCGTGGTTTTAGATGTGGTACTTTTAGAAATGCGAAGTGGCAAGATGTTTTGCAGCTAGTCGGCTTTTTACAATTTGACTTCCTCACAGTTTAGATAAGATATTTTAAATTTTTGACAAAAATAGGAGAAGTTTTTAGCATTTTGAAATATCTACTTTTAGAGCTAAATTTTAAGGCTTAAGAAGAGCATTATTAATTAATATCTGTGTTTATAGGCTTACCAATATTTTGATAACCATCTATATATACAACAGTTTTATAAGCATACAAATACCATGCAATATTTAATTTTTTAAATAATAATTCATTAAGAAAATTTTAAAGAAAATGTAGTTAATAAATATGTTTAAATAAGAATATTTTTCATATTATAAATAAATAATATAAATAAGAAATTTTATTTTTTATTTGTTGATGAAATTAGGAAGATATCTACTTAGGAAGGAATTATTACAAAAGTTGTAGCTATTAAAATTTTTTTTTTATTTTTATAACAATACAATCTTATTGATAAAAACTCATTTTTTTTCTTTTAAATAATGCAGTTTCTATAAGGAAAATGTAGATCCTCAAAAAAATATTTCCATTTTCAAATATTTCAAGAGTCATTAAATAAGTATAATACACTACAACAATTCTTCTTTTAAAAATATATTTAATACTTTATCCAGAACTTTTTAATAGAAACAACTATGTAGAAATCATTTATTTTTATAGATATTTTTAAACAATGATAAGAAAAATACTCTTAAAATAATATAAGTATTTCAAAATTATTAAACAAATTACAACTACATTAAATATGATTATCTTAAATATTTATAAAATATATGCTTAAATATTATATAAAATAAAGAATATTAGTCTTTTCTATTATTCATTTTGTTCCTTTTCTACTAAATTACTATACATTCAGAAAATAAAAACTTTTGTAAAAATATAATAATTAATCAAAATAAAGATTACAAAATTAAAGATATAATTTAAATAATTTATTGACTTTTGTTCATTAGTTAAGTTTTTGTTTTAGTTTATTATTAATGATTCTTGCTTCTCCCAAAGCAACATATGATAATAAATGTTTCACTATGCAATGAATTTTAACTTATCAGTTCTTTCAGCTCATTTGATTGTAGATTTTTTATGCTTACATATTTAAATCCTCTTCTAAAAAAAATTTTTTTTTCTTATAAGTTCGTCAATTTCACAATGTACAGTTTTGTGTTTTTATATTATCATAAGCTTCTTTTATTCTAATTTCATTTGTCTAAATATAAATGATATTTTAGTTTGTCACCAGAAATAGAACTAAGTGAGTCTGTCAATCACTGCAGTAACAGCTTTTTTCTATATTTTGTGTATAATATCAATTACACATTTAGCTGTTAATTTTTTTAAACATTTATTTTTAAATTGGGCTATTAATTTTTTAAATTTTCCATAGTGAAATTGTCATTTATAAGAAACCTACATTCACAAACTATGCAATTACAGAATTGTAACAGTAAATCAGTAATATTTTGTAAATGGCAAAATTGTTGACAAGAAAGAGGTAGTAAATTTGAATAAAAGGAATCTGCTTTATCTTTAATAAAATCAAATTAATCTTGAATACAATTTTGCAATGATACAGTCAATATTTATGATTTAAACTCAGCTATGAAACCAGAAGTTTTTTGGGGATAAGTCCTATTCTGATATATAATTTTTAGAGGCATTAAAGACTTCTGAATTTCAATTAAATTTGTTTACTTATTTTTTATAAGCATTTGAGAATCTATATATGAAACAATTCATGCTATAGAAAATTGAAATGGACATTTTCTTTATTAACTTTTGTAAAATATTAAATTATTTATAATTAAAAAAAATTCTGTTTCTAACTCAAAGTCTTGCTGCCTTATATATTGTCACATTGTCACTCTTGCTTTTACATATATATATATTTTCCTTTTTATCAAAGATTTAAATTTTTTTTTATTATCACATTTCAAATATAACAAAAAACATGAAATTAATAATTTATTCCAACAAAAAATAAATGTCTAATGAGGAAATAAAGAATTATTATTTTCCAGTAGCCAGCTTAAAATTTTAAGAATTAAAAGGGTTTGTAAAAAAATAATAAAATTAAAGGAATCTCAAGAAATTCATAGGAATTAAACACTTTGATGACTGCTTAATATTTAAACTTTATTTATCATATTACTTTTCAATTCCCTTTTTTAATAATTTTAAAATAAAAAAAGTATTAAATCGTTTTTAAAATATGTACTTTTTCCCATATTATTTTAAATTCTGACATTGATATTTTCTCATAAAAGCGTAATGCAAAAGATTTTATTACAAAAATTAAAACATCACATACAGAGTATTATTAAGAAGTATGGATTATTAACATACCTATGCAAATATAGTTTTATAATTGGCTCAAATAAGACAGAAGTCATCTTTGGAGAGTCAACTCGATGAATAAGTGTATTTTGCACATCCTTTAAAAAGTCAATATCATTAGTTTGGAGAGCACTATTCAGAAATCTTCTCAAGCTTGTCAATGTCCCATACATTCCACCAAAGTAATTTATTTCTTTACACTCATTTTTAATAACTTCTAAGGCTTCTGTGATAGGAAATATTCATTAAATTCAACACAAGATTAAATTTGGCAAACAGTAGTTTTTTATGAAACATTCAATAAAATTAAGATACGATAAATACTTTCAAGCATTTGTAAAAGATTCTTAAAAATCATTTGGTATTCAGAGAATTCTGAGCTTCCAGATACAATTTCTAACTTGACTTCAATCTTTGATACTTTAAAATGGGTTAATGTAAAAAAAGAATATAATAATATTTAAAAAAATTACATAATTCCTTTTCTAAAAAATTGAATTTGAAGATTTGCTTAAGTGCTGAAAACTTTTTTAAATCATTATGAAATTTCTTTGTAAAAATTAATACATTTAATTAAGAAAAAATATGAAAAATGCTTTTGTAAGATCTCTTTCTTATATTAAATCATATATATAAAGCAAGATAAGCAGCATATATTAAAAATCATATTAAATATAAAAATTTTAATTAAAAAAATACTTAATTTTTCACAAATTTTAATCAATATTGTATTAAAAAGTCAATATTACCATCTTTCTGAGAAAACTGCAAAAGCAATCGGGCAAAGTCAAAAATTTTTGAAGAATTCAACTGAAAAGTAGGATGTAAGTTCTTTCTGAAGAATAAGAAAATAAGCTTGATTAACATCAAAATACATAAATTAAGTTAAAAATATTTACTTTATAAAATGAATGTTAATCATTTAAGATTAACATTCATTTTAAGGAAAGATTTTAAGGTTTGTCTTCGAAATTTAATTACATATTTACAATTTTGAAATGATTTTTTTTATTTTCTGCAACTATTTTTACTTATTATCTAAGATGTTTAATCTTTTTTTAACAGTGATATTCAAATGAACCAAGATAAATAATATTAAGCTAAGGTCTATAAATTTTTCCTTTTTATTTAAGTATAGTTGAATAAAACGTTAAATTATGAAGTTATCAATGAAATTTTATCCTTTTGGAATTAATAATAAATGCAATCTGTGTTACAACTACTTATCAGTTTTTTGTAAAATTAATTTTAATAAATTCATAGCTCACTAGATGTGGATGAACTATAAAATTCATTTAAGACATATAAGAATCCTTCAAACATAATATTAGGAAAATAGTAACTTTTTCCTTTCAAATCAATTTTGTCAATATCGTGATTATAAAAGTTTATTTATTACTTCACATATTCAATTTAAAATAGATTGATTACATAAGTAAAAGCAGATATATCTTGTATTTTATCATTGTAATATCCTTATATATATAAGATACCAAAGAATTAATCACTTTCTTACAAATATTGATACTTACATCTCAAAGGTGATGCTATATACACTGATACCGACTATATAAGTTAAGAAGATATATTTTGCAATAAAAAATCTACATAATTTTGAAATCTGATATTATAAATAAAATTCTGGAAAAAAAAATGAAACAATAACCTAATCTGATAAGCAGTGAAAAAATGTTTTGTAATTATTAGGAAAAAATGTGAGTTTTTAAAATTTATTAAATATGTATAGAATTCATTTTCTCCAAAAAAAGCAGCTGATGCAGATTGCAGTAATACTGTGTACATAGAAACAGATGAAAGACACTAGCAGGCAACTTGTCTCCATAGACAAATGTACACAGAAAATGCTCAGTTTTTATGTTGTGTATTTCCACATTATTATAATTTCCCTCCTTAAATATCATCACAAGAAATGTCAAATAAAGTCGCTTTATTAATACCTTCAAGCATAGAGTAAATTAGTTTGAGGTATTTACAGCATAAAGATAAAGGGTATAATTATAATGTCAATTCTCTCAGGATTCAATTTCCTTGTCTCAGACAAATATTGATGAAAACCATATTTAGGACCGTCTAAAAATATTGTCCACTAGTTTACAAATTTCAAAACGTTAAAGTATTTTTTGAATATATAATACATATTTTCATTTACTGAAACCAGCAATTAATTCAATTATTTCAAAGATTCAAGTTTGTAAATTTGGATAAATATCTTTTTGTTTCATCAAATTTTTATTTTATGAGAAAAGACTTATGTATAAAAACCAAAATATCTGAATTATAACAGTGATGTCAGTGTTCTTTTCAATTCTAATTAATTAATTAAAAATGCCTGCATATTATGTAAAGAATTTTCATAATGACAAAGAAACCAATTACATAAATCAGACTGGGATCTCAGTTTTTTTCAGGCTTCCTCTTAAATAACTTCTAAAATAAATTTATATTCAATTGAATCTTTGTACATGTAGTATATTTATCATTGAATATTTTCTTCATTACAAGGATCATTTTTAGCAAAGGTTACACCAAAAGACATCCACTTTTCTATGTTTTCAAGCCAAAAATATTCATCAACGAAAATTCTTGTATCACTTCTCAAATCTTAAGAATAATGCATTACATCCCAAAACCAGTTTCTTGAAGCATGTTTGATGTAAAAGTTAATGCTCAAGAATATTATATGACAGCAACTTTGCATGAATAATGAAAATATTATTGTTAATTAAAGGAAAAAAATGTTATTTATAATTAGCTTTTTTATTAGTATTCCAGCTACATAGGTTTCTATCTCTTCATGCCTTCTAAAGTCAAATGGAGACAATTTTTCGTTTCTTCATTATTAATATTAAAACTGATTTACAGTTCACATAAATTTTAATATACTTCAAACACATAAACTCTTTCAACTTTATGATTTTTCTGACGTCATATACCAATGTAGTATGAAACATATCTGTAGTATCTAGCAACAATTTACTAATGAACAAACTGCACTTGGTGCGGATCACCTCTCTTTTGAGAGAGGTTGCCATATTTTAGAGTAAAAATTGAAATATGGCACGAGAGGTCCACAGGGGCTACACTCTACAAGAGCAGAATCTGTGAGATGTTTTATTTTTAAAATTTGTGTTAGTTAATAAATTAAATGTTGAGCTGTCCAACAAATGGTGTTAATTAACTTTTCTCTGCCATTTTCAATATCATAATACATTTACACAGAAAACTTTGTTTAGGAGTAAAATTTCACTACATTGTGTTAATAATAAAATCAAAGTAAACACGCACATAAATAAGGTTAGCACAAACTAAAGATGGAATTTTAAAATTAAAAAAAATATTCAAAGATATAAATAGGAAAGTAAATATATCAATACTTTTTATATTCATTAATGAAGCTAAAGCACAATACTCCATATCATTAGATACTTTTTATAAATAAAAAAAATTACTATTTATCAAAATATACTGAAATTTAATTTAGTTAAAATGATTATTAATGGTTTTTAATTTCTAGAAATTAATAAATTTTAAAGAGTTTATATTTTCCTAACATCACAATTCTTAATAATAACTGCAAAATTATACTGTAATGTTGGTTTGGTTTCTTTGTAGCTCAATGATCATTTTTTACACTTGAGGACTGATTATTTTTGGACTGACAATTCAAAATGAGTTCTGAACCACTATTAACGGCCATTCCTGAGGTGAGATTCGAATCCATGAACTGTTACATTTAAGACAAGAAGGCTAATCATTTGATTCCGAGGTTAAGAATTTTAAGCATTCTGCAAGTATGCATCAAATTTCTTAATAAAATTACAGATCAGAATCTAAATATTCTGATCTGTAATTTTATTATCATGAATTTTAATTTATCATCAATTTACTGTCTCATTAAACTTAAATAGATTAGATCAAATTACATTGTTTTTATATAACAAAAAATCCATGAAAGGTAAGCATTTTATATAAGTTTAAATGATGTCTATTGACTTTATTTGTAAAAGGATATGTCTAATTGGAAAGTACAAAATTGATGTAATATCTCAATTTTCCATTCTTATATAAAATTTGCTTTTAAATGATACTCACAAATTGTCATTTAATGTATTAATTTTAATTCCTTTAATGAACATTCAATTTGAAAGTAACTTCTAATTAGCCACTTTTACTGATTAATTAAAAGAAATGAAACCTCAAGAATTGAAATTGCATGAGTATGGATGGATTCAACTTCCAGCTACCATATATTTGAATACATTTAAAAGTACATATATTAAATAACCTTTAATTAATTTAAAACTATTATTCACACACACAGTATTCATTTTAGACTAGATTAAAATAAATTGAAGATGAATGGCAGAAATAGTTCAAAGAAATTGGTCAAGAATATAAAGTCTTTATTTATACATATATATAATCGATTATTTTTATAGACTTATACATACACACATACAATATAAAATGCCTTCTATTCTTCCTTAAAGATCTTTGGTATTTTTATTTCCAGACAAATTTTTAATACAAGAAACATTTTATGATCCCTATTCAATCAACTCAATAAACAACTTCTAAACTTAAGAAAATGGTGAGGAAGATTTTATATTTCCAGATAAATTTGATAATGCTGTGAATTTTTATGATTATACAACACAACTATAGAACTTATTCTTTATTTTGTGTGTGTCCCAAATCCTGATATTTTGAAAAGATTTACTGTATTTCTTGCTCACATTATGTTAGTATTGTCTTGCTTTTATCTATTAAAGATACCAAAAACTAATATAATTTTTTGTAATCCATATCATTAGAAATCTTAAAAATGAATAAATAAAATTAAAAATATCTTAATATAATATTTGTTTACCAAAAATATTAATTTCTGAGACCTTGGAAAAAAATTATTTCCAGAGGATTCCAAATGCTATATGAAATAGGAATTTTTCGAACTTCAGTAAATGTTAATCTCCATTTTTAATGTATTTCAAATCTTGTTCACAAGAATCAATGATAAAAATGTGCTAATTTATAATATTAAACTTAAAAATAAAATTTATCAAAAGTATTGAAAAACAAAATTAATAAAACAAAGAACATGCTTATTTAATGATCTCTTTTACAGAAAATAATAAAATCAAATCAATCATTAAGTTATTTCCTGATTAGCAAATCTTTATTTAAGAAAATCCTTCAGAAATATACTGGTATGCCTAGATATCTCAATATAATAAAGCTTTAATATACGAACACAAGTTAACTGAAATGATAGAAAAATTCAAAGAAAAGTATATTTGGTCCTAGAGAAAGTAAGAAAATTGTGAGATACTTAAGCTATTCCAGTAAAATTAATTGTCCAAACTCAATGATCAAAAACTTACCTCCAAAAATTTATGACACTATAATTGAGAAAGTTGAACCAGAATATTACAAAGAAATATTAAATTACGTCAATTGAATAAATTTCAAAAAAAAAAAAAAAAAAAAAAAAAAAAAAAAAAAAAAAAAATCTAGAAAATGTGAAATTTTTCAATTAAGATTGTATTTTGAAGAAAAGTGCATCAAATACATTTAGAAAAGGTTACTGGCTTAAGCTTGTTAAATTTATAAAAGTAAGGTATAATTGTTATAAATAAATTCTATAAATTCATGATACATACATTTTTTTATAATTAATAATTTAATCAAGAATAAAAATTATTAAAAATACTTTTTAAACTAATTATATACTCACAATGTGATCAACGTATCTTTAACTGAATTGATGTCATTCATTTCACAATAAAAGGTGAACAGTTGAGCATATATTGCAGGTGAAAGAATAAAGCCCATATTGTCTAATTCAGATTTTACTTCCTTAAACCTTTCTATGTCCTGCAAATGCAATTTTAAATTTGATAAAAATTTTACTTTAAGCAACAGTTTCAGTAATCAATACATAAATGATCTAATTTCCTTAAACGATAAATTAAATTTTTTCCCAAGCACCATTGATTAGTTTATATCTTTCTGGAAACCTCACAAAATTTAAAAAATTATAAAATATGAATTCATGTATAAAATAATCTAAAATAAAATATTCATTAAATTTTATAGAAATCATACATTTTATTACTATTAACTTAATTCTGATCCAATCCAACTTATAATATACATTTTTTATAATAAAAATACTACTATAATAAAATTGAAAGGATTTCTGATTTTAAAAAAATACCAGCTCTTTCAGTAGTTTTTGTTCCTTAATAGTAGTATTTGTACTAACACCAAAAATTCACGAAACTACAACTTTAATATATTATAGTTCATTTCTTTCATAGAAAATAGAGAATAATCACACATTCATCTTCACACAAGTAATTACATCAATAAAATAAAAATTAGCCTTTTTATTGGTTTTATTTACAAGTTAGTAGTGCAAACATATATTCTTTTACTTGAATGTTAAAAAATAGCAATTTTTAGTTAGAATGATAGTTCTACATTGGGAAATAAGTAAACCGATTTGAAACAAATACATTGGTTTATAAGAAACAGACTAAATATTAATTTCTGTACACAGCTGAAAAAAACATATTACACATATTTTAACAGCTGAAAAAAACATATCTAGGAAAATTTGAAATGTAAATTTATGTTGAAACAAAATAATGGATGTAATGAACAAAATAACGTAAAAATATATTAAGCTAAAGATAACATAATTTTTCAAGGAAAAAAAATTGAGTTTTGAGAACAAATTAATGAACACAGCACTAAAAATTAAAATTTGCTTTAAACGTAAAAAATTCTCTTTATAGTTTGAAAATATGCATACAACTAATACATATCTAAATGATAAACTAAATAAATTTTTAAACATTACAGGAAACATGAATTTGATGTGATGAATTATTTTCTTTCTATTGAATTTATTGTTTAAATAAGAAATGAATAAGAAAAGATATAATTAATCAATTTACTTATTTTCCATAACAATTATATAAAATCAAAACAAGTTTTAAAAGAGAAAAAATATTAAAAATCCTCTTTACTACAAATAAAATTTATTTGGAATTGAATGTAAAAAAGTTATTCTTTTTTAAAGTAAGAAAAATGCATAAAAGAAAAATATAAGACACATTTAGATATCACTTTAACATTGTTGCTAAGATTGAAAAGCACATTATGATATTCAAGGAAGCATATAAAAACCTGCACAGAAAAGATTTTTTTAAATAGTACTTTAGAGAATTTCTCCAACTATTCATTATATTATGAACACCAGTGCAGCTAAAAATACTGACTTTTTCTTTTAAAACCATTAGAAACAGTCATTTTACATTCATCTTGAATTCTAGTTCTGATTTCATCATTAAAAACTCTTTTAAAATTTCAATGCATATAATAATGAAACAAATGTATGTACAATAAGCAATAAAAACAGAATTTTTAGGTTAAACATCAGAAACTAATATTTTCAAATTTGAAATGAGTTTCCATAATGAAATTGCAGAATATATGCTGCAGTTAGTATTACTTTTAGAGAATTTCAGTGATTACTTGTATAGAATCTTGATTTACCTTGACTAACAAAAAAATATACTTTAATGGACAACGATTATTGAAGTCATAGTTTTTAACATAAAAGATAAAACAAACAGGCTTCTGAGCAATAATTTGCTTGAGACAGTTAAGGAGAATTTTTAAAAAATAATTATACTTCTTTGCCTTAAAGAGTTAATTTGAATGGAATTGAAGGAATTCAGAAATTCTTTTAAGATTTAATGTTCATTGTAACACATTTTGATGTGGTAAAATTTTAATGCTTTTCTTAATACAAATATTCAAACCACAACTTATTTATTATTAAAATAAACTTAAAAATTGCACCTAAAGATTTTGCTTAATTCTTTATATATAATGAGAAAAATTAAATACATTATCTTAAGTGAAATTAGGAACATAAAATATTTACCTTATTTTCTATATGGAGCAAAAGTTGTTTTACCAGTTGTAAATGTTTTGGTTCATTTTGGTTCTGAAATGAATAATACACAAAATAAGTCATACTTCAATCAATAATACACAAAATAATTATAAATGTTTCTGATAAATAACTGTTTAATGTGTAAATAATATGAATTAAAGAAATTGATAATGAAAACTTTCATATCCATAATATCAGATCTTAAAAAATAATTGTGTCAATAAACATGATTCACATAAATTAAATTGGAACATTGGATAGTTTAAGTAATTATATTTTATAAATTCCTTTTAATAATAGTATTTACTTATCAGTAAATGTTATACAATAAAATTCCCTTCTTCTTTAAATAGGATAACTTTAGAAGAGTCTAAGAAGTATTAAAGTCGACTTTCAAAAACAATGGAAAATATATAATAAATTATACCTTCATATTAATGTCAGTCTCTCTTAACTTCTGAAGATAAACCTAATAAAAAGATAAGATCAAAGAATTAAAAATGAAACAATATCATTAGAAACAATAAAAGAATTTTTTCTAAACAAATTTTATGAAAGGAAAAAAAATATTTTTTCTTTCATAAAATTGTTTCCCTAATTTTTTAGAGTGTGCATTAATGTTCTCATTTAATGTAACTGAAATAAACAAGAAAAACATCTTATATTATATGCATTAACTTTGGGGGGAAAAAAATAAAATTCATATAAAGCAAGAGTAAGAAAATTTATATAAAGTTGCCCATTGAAAAGTTTAAAAAATAAATCAAAAAGTTTAAACTCAAGAAATTGTTAGGAAGTTTATGACAGATAATACTTCTCAGTATAACAACTAAAATCTAAATAGTTAAAGAATTTTTACATGATGATTAATAACTACAATAAATATAATATATGCATAATATAAAATTTACCAGAAATTTGATAATTTAAAAATTATAAAAGCAACTATGAACACTTTAATAAGAACTAGTATTTAATAATTATACAATAAATACAATACTTCATAAAATTTTCTATGTTTTTATGACAAAAATTCTTTGTGGGACAATTAACAGGAAAATTCTAAAATAACATGTAAAATACCAGTCCTAAAATAAAATCTCTTAATAATTTATGTCAAAAAATGAACAAGAAATTGATATTCATTCACTTTTAAAATGTGTAGGCTAAGGAATTTAATAAACAATATTTGTTAATTTGAAAATTCTATTATATTGCTCATGTCTAAAAATTATACAAGGATATAGATATTCAATACACTGGCAGCTTACTGCAAAAATTGTCAAGATCATTTATTATGAAATCTTTCTGACAGGCTGAATTAGCTTTGTTCTGCATTATATGAATATTCTTTGACTTCAAAATGTTTAGTTTTTTGTTACACCTTTGCTACCAAATCAATAAGCCTTTATTTAGTATCACATTTGGATTTATTTTCTTACATATTAAAATCATGACATTCTTTAGTTCTAAAAAAATAAAATAAAATAAACAGGGTGTGCCAAAAAATAAAAACACATTTTGAACCCCAATAGAAAATTTTTGCTCCATTTAACAAGGTTCAGTTACTGGAAATGGAAAGCTTAAAGTTCAATTTGATATATATAAATGCAGTTTCGTGTTCAAATGTTGCAGAATTTCATGGCAATACATCTCTGGGTAAAAGTCACCAGACATCTGATTACAAACATCGTAACAATGAATCCAATAGGATTTCTGTGCACAGCACTTGAATCATTCCAAAGTGTGCCTAGGTAACATGGTTTACATAGGTACATTTCATCAATTACTATGTCACGCAAATAAAAATCCAGCAGTATAAGGTCTAGGAAGTATGTTGGAAACTCAATTCCCTTCCTGTGCCGTATCCACTGGCCAGGCAAATTTTGATCCAGAAATACTATATCATAGCTATGATAGTGCTGTTAAAAATACCTTTAACCTTTTCTGGCACACTACCCTTTAAAAGTGAAATATTAAAGAAAAATTTTATAGACTGTCTATTTAGGCCTTAAATAGTGTGCAATAAAAATTTGGTACAGATTGACCTGACCATTTCGATTTTGTGGGTGTTCCATCACATGGAACACTGAGCAGCATAAGGCTATGAAAAGCGAGCATTGCAGTGAAACATGCTAACGTGCAAATCTTTCGTATATTAATGAAAAAACAATGTATTATACCTGTGTAGCAGACTTAGGGTACATCAGGGTGCACCACAAGGAGGACTGCTACTCTACGACCCACCGAACAAAAGGGGGAGGGATGAAAAAATTATTTTTATGCTATACTTACATAAAGATTGGTTCGCAAAAGAATAACTTCAATTAATTGGTAAGGATAAAGCTCTAGACAAATTGATAGGGGGCTTTTTTCGCACAAGTCCCAAATATCTTTACTTTGACAACTTATTGGTGTAAAATCAGGTAGCGACTTCTGAGCAGTCTGTTTAGTTACCCAAGTAAGGTCTTGGGGCTGCATAGAGGAGCCTGGTTGGAATAAATCATTGCCATCATCTTCACTTACATGTGATACATCCTCGCTATCAGATTGAGACTGTTTAAGTGGTATAGAAACATATTCCTCTGTATCACTATCTGCCTTTCTCAGATTCACTACCAGAGGGCAATTCTTGAAGCATTTTAATTGCTTCAGAAAGACTAAGACCTCTCCATGCCATTTATTAGCAATGAACAAATTTAAAAAATAAACTACAAATTAAATTTTATTTGCATAAAAAAGTATAAACCAAAATATATAAATTAAAAAAATATCTATACAGTAATATAAAATAAGTAGTAGCAAAAAGGAAAATCCAGAACATAAAAATCATGCACCTTCTATCTAGAGATGATGCGAAATAACTGCTATAATCTTAGACCCCACTGAAGCTTTCCAATTCAAGAGGCTGAAAAGGGTGTAGAAATATTTCCCATACAAGAAATCCTTCCCTGTAAATTCCTAACCAAAAGTTCATTTCTCCCCCAAAAGAGAGAAAAACAGTAAACATAAACACAGAAGTTTCCCTTATCATCGCGTTCAAGGCTAATCCCGCACTGATGACGGAAATGAAAATAACCATTGCGGCATAGTGTTCCAGGGGATGGAACACCTTGTTTTATTCAATGATTCTACGTATACTATATGCCTAAAAAATTTAAAGTAATATAGAATGAATAGTTCAATGGACAGGTAACAAAATAACACAGAAATTTTTTTCCAAACGTTTATTTTTATATCACAAAAAAAGTTGGGGAAAATTTCTTAAAAATAAAGGGATTTAAATAACATAAAATAATTAAAAATTATTTCTAGCCTTGTGAGGTGCTGCCATCTATTATCAAAGAAGAAAATTTAAAGAACATTTAAAAAAAAATTGATCCCTTTATCTCTAAATGCAATGGTTAGGTAACAATTTAAAACTTGATATTCCATCACATGGAACACTGCGCTGGAAAGGGTTAAATAGAAAGGTCTAATAAGTCACTTTAACCCATTAACTGCCAAGGAAAACTTTTTCGATTTCGGCGATTGCCTGTGTGAAAACCATGGCACTGGGGAGATTCGCTCCCCAGTGCCATGGTTTTCACACAGGCAATTGCAGTTATGTGGTGTATCAGTGGAAAAGAAGAGGCACGCTTGAAATAGAAGTAACATCATCACAACAGATATTTTAAACAACGTCAAGGACATTCTATAGCATTCCAAAGCCATTGGTCAAGCTTTACTAATAGCAGAGTATTGAAGAAAAGCGTATTTCCGAAAGTCATATATATACGCCTGGGGCAGTTAACGCATTGGCTTAGAGCGGCGTATATATACGCCCGTGGCAGGCATGGGGTTAAAGACAAACCACATTAATTGATTTTTTATACATAATGCATTACTTTCTCTCAGAAATTGAACCTTGCAGTATGTGAGATATGGTTTCTATGATGGTTCAAAGCATTGCATTTTCTTGTAAATAATCCATAGCAGTTTATTGACTGCAAGATTTTTTTATTGAGTAAAAGAAATAAAAAGTGTCACATCATCTGCAATGGAGTAAAACCAGCAGAAATTTTTCTAGCAAAAAGTTGAAAGCTAGGCTGCTGATAATGTGGTGTTACATAAGATAAAAAAATACACAGTTTGATTAAAAATATAATAAATTGTATAGAAAAAACATTTATCATGAAAAACATCTGATTGGATCCACCTTATTGCTAAGTGTGATAAACTGAGATGAAAGCATCATATTGATCAATCTCTTAACTTCCTTTTCAGAAATCAAAATCACAGTAACCATATCTAAAAGAGTCATTAAAGCTCTTAATTGTTTTATTTTGGTTTCTTTTGTATATAAATAAGATAGAGAATATGAAATAATTGTTGAAATCATATATTATTTAAAACTTTAAATTTTTTCAAACAAAAAGGTACATGTGACCTTTAAAATCAATTATTAACCATTAGAAAAAAAAAATAAATTATAAAGTAAGTCAATCTAGCTAATAAGTTTATAAATTTTAAAATAAAGTTCAAAATTATGCAAAAAATTAATAATTTAAAAAAATTTAAAATTGTTACAGAATAAATTAAATAATAATAGATTAAGTTAAAAGCAATCAAGTTAACAAAAAAACATTGGGTTAAAATATTTAACAAATTAAACTATATTTAATTTTTTGTTTTAAAAATAAATTCTAATGTTAAAAAAACATGGGTCTAAAAAAATAGTAATCAAAAAAAAAAAGGGGGGGGATTGAGAAATTATTATATTTTCCAGCATATTAATCTGCAAGAAATTTTTTTCGAATAAAAGGAAAAAAAAAGTTTAACATAATCTGCAGCAATTTTTCCAGCGAATAGTCAAAAATATATGCTGCTGGTAATGTGGGTGTCATATAAAATAAAAAATACACAGCATGATTAAAAATATAATAAATTGTACAAAAAAAACTATTTATTATGAAAAAAAATGCTTTTACTTAAGATTTTATTTTTATTTAAAAAAAAAAATGTTTGGATCCACTTTATCATAAAATGCAATAAATTTAGAAGAAAGCGCAAGATTGGTTAAAAGTGATAATTGCAAGAAAATTCTAGAAGAACTTATCAATTTTTAGTTTTTAATAACTTTTAAAAAGAGGTTAAACATATTTTAAAAGTAAAATATATTTGTTTGGTTAATAATTAAATGAAATAAATGGATTATTTTTGAACTGCAGATTAGATACATTTTTTTTTTTTTTGTACTGCGCATACTTTATTTTTTCACTTTACATAAGCACATTTTTTGCCATTTTTTTTCTTAGCATTCCCTATAGCTATAAATTTAAAATCTGTTGTGAGACTTAAAAATTTTCCCTTCCATACGATGATATGCAAATTTAAATATTTTCAGAAGGAAACAGCCTATTTCAAGACAAAATGAGAAATGATGTTAATGATAGCAACTGTAATATTTTTGAGGAACAGAATTTGTTCTTGAATGTAATAGGATAAAGCTGATTATAGCTGAAATAAGTCACCCATGTCATGGCACCATCTGTTATGTTTTTATGAAACAAAAGCAATATTTCTTTCAAATCTTTCTTGTAAGTTAAGTGGTGGGGGATTCTTTTTTTTTTTTTTTTTTTTTTTTTTTAGATTATTTACCACTGCATGTAATATGCACAACAAAATTCGAAACTTTTTTAACACATGATTTGATTATATACAGAAAATACAGTATATTCTTTAAATGTCGAAATTAATATTCCAATAAGAATTTATCAACAAAAGAATATGGTCAGCATACCATTTTTGTACAAGAATATTAAAATTCTCAGTTGTTAAAAAATTAAATATCAATATCAAAATGCTTTTAATGCTAAAATTTAACTAAAACATAGTATGTGAAAATATTTTTTAGTATAAAGGAATATCATTGCATGTAATATAAATATTTAGTTATTAAGGATTTTGTGTGATGGTATTCACAAGGTAACAAAAATCAATAACTCAATATGAATTAGTATCAAGGAAATAAAAAGATTTCAATATTGAAAACAAGTAATTTTATTTTTAATCAAATAAATCAATTTTTCTAATTAAATTTATTACAATCTAAAAAATGTTTTATGATTAATTAGTTAGTAAAGAAATTAATTATATTTATAAACTAAATATGGCAACCATTTACATATTATATCTATGATTCAAAAATAAAGAATATAACTTTTTTCATGAAAAAAATATTTTTCAATATAACACAGATGAGAAAGAAACATTAGAATTTGATACAAATAATTATATTTGATAAATTACAACTTACAAGCAAATTTGGAGATTTCTTCTCTATAATATTTCTACAGACATTAAGACATTGTTCTGAGTATTGACAAGACTGGAAAAAATCATAAAAATCATGAAGGTGAAGGGAACATAAATTATAAAACATAAAAAGCAAATGTATAAAATATATAAGAATAAAGAACTATTGTCAAAGCAACAGTATTTTATTCACCAGAAAGAAAATAAAAATCGAATAATTTGTTCACATTACTTACATTAATAACTAGGAAAAATACTAAAGAAAACACAAATATACAGGGCATTCTAAAATAATTCAGTAAGGAAAAATAATTTTAATAGCAAGAGAGAAAAATATCCTATTTTATTGTTAGAAATTTAATGTATCAATAAGAATTGAATTCTTACTAGTATAAAATAAGAATTATAATAAAATTCTTAATTTTAATCTCAATATTTGTACATAAAAATATGAAATTTTTTAATATAGCGTTTCTTATATTTTAATTCTCAAAATTTTATTTATTTCACTTTTTTTTCTATACAATTACATATCATAACACAGCTACTTTTCTAAACTCTGACATTTTTTTAATAGCCAAGCTAACAGCATGTAACTATTAAAGTTAAAGAGTGAGATAGATTTTTCTAATTTTCTTTTACATAAATCTTTCACTCACATATATTACTGATAATTTTCTTCTATTTGAATTAGCACGCATGTATGCTTCTGAATTTGTTAGAGTATTTATTTCACTTTCATGATTTGATTTTTCACCTTATTTATAGCTTGTTACTTAGTCAAATGGATATGTTACTTTGATTTTGAAGAAAATTCTGTAAGAGAAGGTCTTTCAATATATTTTGATGAAGCTTTAAGTTTGCTTATCGTATTTTTGTTTCATTGATTTTAACACTTATAAATTTATGCTTTTTCTTTTTTGAATTCATGAACTATTTCTTTGATTTTTTTTTTATTTTCTTCATTTTTTCCCCTTATCTTTTAGTTTAGGTATATACACAAAAATAAGCAAAGAGTGTTCACACATTTTATGTTAAGATATAGCATAACAAATATAATGCATTTTTTTATTTTTATTTTAAATGCTTATTCATAGTTGCTTCTTTTTAGCACAAGTAAGTGGCTTGATTTTTTTAAGGAAAAAATATTTGTTTTTCAAGAATATATAAATAACTTGCATTACCTTTCACTTTCATGAAACTTTCAATAATCTAACAATATCAGCATGCAAGGCAAGTCATTTTAAAAGCATAAAAATATAATTGCACAAAATCATTACAAAATATTTTTCTATAGTTTATGTGAAATGAACAAATATTTTTGTAAAAATTTAGCAACTTATTTCATAAGATAACTTTATGGTCACACAGAAAATGATTTAAATAAAGACACCATTTTTTTTAACAGTAAAAAATAATTTTAAAACAAAGTACAAAAGTGAGATGTGCATATAATAAGGGTTACACTTGTAATTTAAATACACAGGAATAAATCTTTATATTTTGTGGACCACACTGTTTAACAGATTTCGTGTTTTATTATTATATTACATCTATTTAATCAATATTTCATAAAAATGGTCCTCACTTTTATAAATTTTAAAAATAAACAATGTTAATCAAATTATGTTTATATAGAATATTAAAAATAAAATCAAGAGAAAAAATAGTAATAAATAATTTTTTTGCAGTTAGAAACAAATTAAAATTAAAAATCTTTTAAAGATATTAAATCAAAAGTTTCAAATAGAAAAATTTATCCAAATGCAAATTCCATATCATAAATTCTATCTACAAAATATGGAGGTTTTCTTAAGTCAAATACTATTATCTCTCCCTCTTCTTCCAATATAAATGCGTTTTCTTTCACATGAATTTTTAGTATTCTGAGGTATATTAATATGGTGATTGATTATGATTTAAAAACACTTTTTCCATTTAATAATTGGGAAAAAGAAATTATACTGTTTTAGACAATAAAAATTAATGTTAAATATATTTTCTTACATAATATTTCATAATATTTTTTCTGCATAATTAGTATTATAACTTATGATATTGAAATTAATTTAATGAAAATAAAAAACTAAATTTATTGAACAACCTTAGTCACAATGCAAAACATTTTAATATGTTTGTGATTCATCATAATGTCATTAGATTAGACCATATTATATGAATATGAGGCTAATGAAAATGATGGTAAAACAATATATGATAATTTTTATAGAATTATTTGACTATACAATGATAAAAGTTTAAAAAAAATAGCAATTACATAAGCAGTTGTATAATAATAATTGTCTTATACTTGCAAAAAAAGCTAAATTAAAATAAAGAAACAGTTTGAAACTACTTATAGTGATATTTGAAAAATCGAAACTAAAATGATATTAAAAATGTATAATAAAAAAACTAATGTACATGTATAAAGTTTGCCTTTTATTTTAATTGAAAGTTAAGTTTTGATTAATTAATGAGTAAAATAGCAAATATTTGTATTAACAGATAAAATATAAATGCATAAAATAAAAATTATTATACATAAGTAAAAATAATAACTTATTTTTAGGGTCAACGTAAACAGTTGTCATTTCATTACATAAGCAACTCCATCACATTTTCAAGAAGTGCAGTCATTCACAATTTGAATAAATATTATTATTATACTTATAACTTTTAAACAAATACATTTGTAAGAATAACCACATATTTTTAGATCAAAATGATAAATGTTTATAAAAATTAAAATGAATATTTTTTACTTCAATTAAAATTAACGATTCTTAATTATAAATTAGTCAAAAATAATAAGATTAACAATATCAATTAAATATTCAATTTTTTTTATTACATTAATTACCAGAAATACTATACATAACAATGAATACTTTTTAAGTTTTTAAATCTATTTTCATGTTTTCTTTCCTCTAATAAATTGCGTACTTAATAAAAATATGAAAACAATTTCTGTTAAAATCAAAAAACAAAACTGAGATAAAAATGAAATAAACACTATTACTAGTACTATAAAGTTATAATTTAAATAACTTCTTTTCCTTTTTTTAAATAGCTAATATTACTATTTAATAAAAAGAAATGCAAATTTTTTTAGACTTATTTTCAAAGATTTCAAAATTTAACTATTACATATTTACATTGTAAAATATATATAAATTTCTTTAGCAAAGAGCTAACTTTTTCTTTTAATTTATCATTAAGTAATAACTTCTGCTTTTCTGAATTTCTCAAAAGAACAGCAATTAATGTGAATTTGTCAATTCTTTTAAGGATTATTCAACATGTCAAACTTATTTGATTTCTTAGTTTATTTGATGCTCTGCCTACACTTTTTATGCACAAAGGCAAACTAAATCCGATTTACACAGTTTAAAATTAATTTTAAGCTGTAAACATCTGCACTAGAAGTGGGATATTTGTAGTATAAACATAGCCATCTCCCAAAAGCTTCTTTTTGATTTGAAGTTCAGATTTACAAAATTGAGTTTTGCCATTTTCTACTAATGATTCTGTCTCTAATTGTGTTCAACTACTGATAATTATTTTTACTCATCTCTAGCAATGAAACAGAGTAAACTTTTTAAATAATCGATAACTGTGTTTCAGATTACATATGAAACATTGTTTTCTTAAAATTTTTAACACAAATATTTATTCACAAAAAACCAACATTCTTAACAATGAGCGAGTAGTAAAATAAAATTCTTCAATTTAATATTAAAATAAAAATAATTTACTTCACATTTAATGTTTTTTAAAATAGTCTATTTAATTTTGATCTGTACAGATGGTTCTAATTGTCTAAATTCTTCTATGAAAATACCAATTTTCATATAAAATCATATACATTAATTTTAGATGAACTACACTGTAACAAAAGCTTTGGAATTATTTAAATTGTACGATTAGTTTACAAATTAGATTACAAAGCTCCATTGATAATATCAATTATGTAAAATATTTTGTGCCACAAAATATTTCAATATGGTAATTCTTTAATTTTTGTCATGAATAGAAAAAAATTACAATTTGAAAATTTTTTAGTTTATTGTTGTGATAATATTATGATATCATAGTCTCGCTATATCTATCTTGCTCTAATATCAAAGCCCTTTAATTCTTTTCATTTCTCTAAAATTTTATAAAAATGCATGAAATTGATAGCTTTGCCAACAAAAAATAAACAATAACTTAAAAATTCTCCAGAGAAATTCAATATTTTCTAAAAATTCAAGAGTTTCCATGGGCAGAATGAACTGTTTCATTACAGTTTTAATAAACAAATTAAAATTAAAATATTACCTTGCCATAAGTCGATTTATGAAAAGTTTCAAATAAACTACAATTCTTTTGAAGGAAAAATGCTAGTTTTCTTCCTTGTATATCTGAAATTTAGCAAATGTATAAGTACATAATATTTACTATTTTTTTCAAATAAATTTAATGCATATATAAATTATAGAAAAGGAAAACACTTTTAAATTATAAATTTTGAGAACATGTTATTTATATATAAAAAAAGCAATTACAATGCTGAATTATCAAATGTAAGGACCATTTTAAAAGGCTAAATACAAGAAAATAATTCGATTTGATTATTTCTTACAATATATTGCAAAATGTAAAATACATGATTTATGTCAGAATTGCAAATGAACAGAATGTTAGCAAATGAAAAGAAATATATTTTTATCAATTAATTTGAATAATTGCATTTACTAAGAAAAAATAGTTGCTTATTTTATAGTATTTATTGATAATGTAAAAACTTTAACTAAAAAATATTTTCATTTCATTATTATTCTTTTTAAAGTATAAAATTCAATGAAGTTACAAATAATAAATCGTTAAATTCATGGAGTAACATTAAAGAACATTCTTTTAACCAAAAGTAAACAACTTTCCTCGATCTCAGTGAAAAATTAATGCAGTATTAGTTATTAAAATTACATGTGATTAATTTAATGCATATTACTGTAACTTTTTAATGTTAATATTTAAAAAAATCTTGGAATGAAAGAAACACCATATATCATTGATTATGATTAATTATGTCTTCATAAATTAAATATATCATTCATTATGAACAGAAGATTTAAATAAAATATTTCTTATTTTTTATTTTGTTTATTAATTATTATATCAATATTAATATAACTTTTTGTACACTGAATGTATTGTTAATGGAATCAAAGAATTTTGCATGCCTTTCTTATAGTTTTTTTACAATAATGAACAGAATGTAAGCAATATGCAATTCAGCAAAAATGTAATTCTACACTTATACATAAAAAATAAATTTTTAGTTTAAGAGGAATTATCATTTTTAAGATTTAACAATAACTTTTAAAATTATTGTATTCTATAACTTTCACCTAAAAATTTTAATAAACTTTTAATATAATTTTTTTTAATAATTTTACTCATTTCTTTATAATTGTATTTATCCTCAAAATTATTTGTGAGCAGTATTTTGATAAAGATTAATATTCTTATAAACATACAATTTTAGAAGTTTTATTGAAAATATTTGTTTTTTGTGGCTTATATGATTTTACCGAATAATTAAAAATACAATTTTAAATAAAGGGTGCTGATCTAATACCTATAGATCAGTACTCTTTGATAGTAATTCTGAAAGAGGTTTCTTTTAATTTTACCTCATTACATATATTAAAAGAAACTTTTTTAATTGGAAGTTTATAAAACACTATTTGAGATTTTTAATCCTTTTGTACTCATACGATTTAAAGTAAATAAATAAATAACAAATAATAAAAAAGGTCTCAAATTGTATTTGGCAAGTGATCTTATTTCTTGAGTCAGAGCTTATAGTGTTTCTGCACAGTTAAGAAGGGCAAGCAAGTAATATGTCTGTCTTTTCAGAACACTTCTTATTTTTTTTCAGCTATTAATGATAGGTGGCTAATATCCATGGACATGGTTCCATACGATAATCCTCAATACATTGATTCTGTATTCTACTACCAGTCATAGGATCGTAACTAATATGCAAAACTGCAATTTCAGTAGTACAATTTGATCATCATCAAAGTAAGAAACAATGTTTGGTAAAGCCTTTCTCTTACTTACACGAGGTATCGAAACAGATTTTCTCCAGGTAACAATATTAAAATGCAATTTGTATAACAGAACCTGCTGTATAGTTTATTTATTTAATCACATCATAGGTCTCATGAACATGTTAAGAAGCTAATCATGTACACATCACAATAGTTTCCTCTTATCAAGTAATTGTTATGTTTGTAGCATGTCAGTTCAGTTCATTGGTGCAGCAATTTTATTGTTCAGTAATGTATTATTTATAAATGCATTTATTAAAGTATATGTTTATTTCAGAAAATAAAAATATGGCACTTATGAATGCAATTTTAAAAAATTCATTTGGTTTGTATTTCATTTATTTATAAAAAAAATTATGCATTTATTGCTGTAATATTAAACAATTACTATCAATTATACTTTCATTAGTGTAAAAAAATTAATAGAATTCTATTTAAATTACTATTTTAAATAGAAATAACTAAAAACATTTATAACTTCAAACATTAATTGTCCTCCTTTATTAAAGCAGGAATAAGTATCTGGAAGTTTAGATTTGATTTGTTACTTTAGTTTCATAATGAGCATGAGTACTAACTTGACTGACAATTTTAATAAAGAATGCCACATTAAATATTTTTAAGCTATTCCAAGTATCTATAGCCAAGGGGATAATTAAACCCCCTAACTGTTGAACAAAAGACAACCAGAAAACTGGCGGATTTTTGAGTTAAAATTTAACTGGCAGCTTGATAAATTTTTGGAGAATTAAAATAAGAAAGAATATAAATTATGTTTAAGTGAAATGTAAACAGATACAAACCAGAAATATTCTGTCCCTGTAAACCAACATTTTTCATGATGAACTTCAAAATCTAAAGAAAAGGAAGATGATTAAAGAATAGCAAAATTCAAATTAAAAATATATAATTAATATTATCATTTTAATTTTTCATTTTACGTAATAAATTTTTGATAAAATGAAACAAAAATTTTTTAAATCTAGAAAAATAATTAAACTTTTTAAGGCTGGCATCAGCGTTCCAAGAAAGAGCTCTTAGGACCGCGCGAGAAGAGACATTTTCTACCCCCCTGACAAAAATGAGAGGGTCATTTTCACTCCATTTAAGTGCTGAAGATTTCACCATAATGAATCTTTATCTTTGGAGGGTGATATCCTGCACTGGGTATGCCGTAATTTTGATGAAGATGTAAATGGGTTTACCATAAATATTATAATTATCGACAAGCAATCAATTTTTTTCCATTTAATTCAACATATTAGATTAAGTAGTGTTACAAAAATTTTAAGTTATATAATTGTGACTGATCTTGGAAATTCAATGCAGCATAAATTAATTTATTACAACGAATTTTGAAATTATTAAACTGTATTTTACAAAGTCATTTTATTGGTTGCTTATCCCACAATAAGCCATGAATTTTTTTTTGTTTCTGTTAAGTTGTACAAAATAATACGAAACACTATATGATAAATTTCATTGATTTGTTCGATTTTTAGAATCAAAATACATATTTAAAATAACATATTTTTTTATAGTAACGAAATGTATTTAGCTATAAGAAAAAAGATGAACAATAACTAATTGAATATTTTCAAAAACATTCCTAAGAATAGCATGTCTGATGTTAAAAAGCGTAAATAAAGATATTTCGAGCTAATAAATTTTGTTCATAAGCGAATACATATAAATTACCGAGATAGTATTTGAGAAAGATCTATATGTTAACAAGTTTTCTTATTTTGAAATGTTTTGCGTTATAAGTAATTTTTATATTTATTGTGTTAAACTCTTATTCTTTTCATTTGAGTAAAAAGCTTAAAATTAGAATTTTCCTTTCCCTGGCTAGATATGAAATCTTTTACTCAATGAATATTGTGGGTTCAATCTTGAGTTGAACTGAAAAATTGTTTGTGAAATTATTTTAGTCATACAAGAAATTGTAAAATTTTGATCATTTTTTAAAGAATGAAGGCTTGAAAATCGTTTTAATATTTCAATAAAATTCTTATCTGGAAAGAAGAAAATATTAGGGTAATACTAAATATAAAAACTTCTTATCCTTAGTGTTTTAAACTTTGCGTGTAAGAATGATTATTAAATTATCTTTAATAAAACCAAATCCGTGTTTATTTAAAGTTTTACGCTGAGATTAAAACTGCCTCGCAAATAGACTCACAAATATAAAGTAATTTTAAATATACAACGCATATCAGTTTTTGGTTGAAAATAGTTTTATTTTTAAGTAATAATAAATTGATTTACTCCTTTTTGCTTGCATGTTCTTGTTGTGAAATGAAAAAGTGCGTGTTCGTCCTGAAATATATCCATAAACTACAATCTTCTTTTACATGTCAAAAGGAAGAAACCAAGAAAGTTGTCTCTAATCTATACCGACATACGTATATGCAAGAAAAAGATATTTAATCCTCATTAGTAATGGGAGAGATCAAATCGGATATATTGCACCTCGAAAAGCAAGTTTCTAACACTTAGTCATATTTATTTCTTTTAGAAGACATTATTTGATCACTTCATCTTAAAAGTCAGAATATGAAAAAGTTCTCGTATTACAATGAGAGTGTTGTTTCTTAATAAAAATGTTTTGAAGAACAAATGGAAACAAATTCTCAAATACAGAAATACTTTAATATCTGTAATTATCAATTACTCCATCAGATAAAGTAAAATTCAACATTTTTTTTATTAAAATAACAACTACATAATTTGGAACAAAGTTCATCTTCTTTCTTTTTGCAAATATAATTTTTTGCTTATATTGCATACTGATAATACAAATGTAAACAAAGAATGACTGATTTCGTACTTAAGCATTTGAATTGAGACTTTTCTAAAACCTATTTTTCATTTTTAAATTATTTTAAGAATCTTTCTTTTAATATAATACATTAACAGTTCCATATTTTAATCAATAAAATATCAATATAAAAAGCAGCATTTTTGATCAGGATCACACCAAATATAGACATGTTGATAGGGATAAAGATAGTTAAAAATGTATGGACAATGTTCTTTTTCAGCTTATTATGAAATTTGGAAAGAGTTAATAAACGCAGGAGCCAGCCAAGTAATTTATTCATAGTTAAAAATTGCAATTTTTTAGGGTACTTTTACCCTAAAAATGAATCTATATTTTTTTTGTTCTTTATTTTATAAATTTTGTACTTTATCAGCATTTTTATTAAATCTTCCATAAATTAAAAAATGATAATTTTTTCTTCTGTTTTAGCATTACGCCAATTAAAATTAAATGATACTGAGGAATCTGCATTATTATCATCATCACAAAAACTACTATCCTTGAATTCAGATTCATCACAACAATTTGAATCACAATCTGCAAAATTTACTTCTTCTAATTCATCCAAAAACTTCTTAATTTTTTCATCAGTCAAACCCTTACGAGGTGAAGCCATCGAAAATATTTTTTCAACTGACAAAAAAAGCAACTATTTACAACAAAAAAATTAACTAAAATGAGGATGAATATGCTTTTCTTTTTTTTAAAAAAAAGAGACAATAAATTCATTTTTTACCGAAATTCTTCATTTGGACAATCCCCAGTTTTTACGATTTTCAGGCACAAAAGAGCAGCAATAAAAATTCCCTCAACTGCCCCCAAAAATTTAAGCCGGAGAAAGTTGCATGCTTTAAAGGAGGAAAAATCCATGGTAAAACTGTTGTACCATAGCCGTCCTGAGAGACACTCTTTTTTGTGGTACAACAGTTGTACCATTGGAAGGAAAAGGTTAAGCAATACAAATTGAATAAATTATACTGCACCTTAAAATATTTTGAAGGATTCTGCTTGTATTTATCATACAATGAAAGATATCGTTCTAATTTAAAGTAGTCATTAATTCTAAAATCATATTCTTCAGCTGAAAAAGAAAAAGACAAAATGATTTCATTTCACAAGTATATCAGAGAAATGTTTGTAAATATACCAACAAGCACTTTTTTAAAATTTAAGTTTTCATTTTTAAAATTTTTTATGTATTAGTAAATATTAGTATATTTAATTATTGCATAATTTTCATTCATATGAATTTAATCATTTGATTTTTCGATTAATAAAACTTTCACTTATAGCAAGAACATATACTCATTTTATTTCCATAGAAGATTCAATTTAACAGGGTTTAACACAGCACCAAGTTAAAATGAAAAAAATAAAATATGCTTATTAACTATTTTACATTTATTGCTTATGTATCAAAATCCACATTACATAAAAATATCGGTTTGAAAAATTAGAAGAGCTTATTTTTGAAATTAAAAAAAAATAATAATAACAAACAAATTTTCTAATCATAAATTAGATATTTTCCATTTCATTTTATATAATTAATTATTGAGTTTCTTTCTTACTTAATAAAGATGCAGAATCCAATTTTCCATTAAAACAATAATATTCAAATAATGGAGCAATAGAGAATGATGAAGACTGCCCACAATCCTAAAATAAAAATAATGATAAATAAATTTGAATTTTAAAACAAATAATAAAATTTATCAATTCATTTATTATTAACATTTATAATAATTTCTAAAAAAATGTTTAAAAATTTAATATAAGATAAAATTTTTACAAACTTATATAAACGTATGAAAATTTCTAAATATCAATGCACAATAGTAACGTTTTTTTTTTTTTTTTTTTTTTTTTTTTTAAACTAAAATAAAATTTCCCTTTTTAATGACATTTCTACAAACATCATAGATGCTCATTTCTATAAACCTAATTTAAAATCAATCCCAATTTCATGAACTAGTAGTTAGTCCCTAACATGTGTGTGGAGCTATAGAAATGATCATTTTAATTCCCATTTATGAGATAAAATTTATTTTTCTGCACCTTCCACTTGCATTTTTTTTATCTGATTTTTTAAAGTTTTAATTTATTTTATTGTAAAGAAACTTGGATCAAAATTTTCATAGGAGAATCATAATTCTTCAAGTTATGGATAACTAACTGCATTGCTGATGTTAAAATCCTGGATTGTTTGAAATAATTAAAGTGGAATTTTTCATTCCTAAGCTTTAATTCCCACCTTACAACTCATACAAATATAGTCAGTAACTTTACATGCAAATATTGTAAGGTACTTTTGTAAGGAGAGATCATGACATAGAATTCTTTAATAGAATAGACTTTCTAAGCTCAAAGCATTTGTGAATCATTATTTTCCCATGCATGATTTACTAAGGAAATTATCATAACAAAAGACAGTCGGAAGATCAAAATTTAATATCAGAATTTCTATAAGTGCACTTCGACGTAATTTTTACAAAAGTATTGGATGATTAAATGACAGAGAATATAATGAATAAACAAAATACAAAAATGCTTTTAATATCTAAATTTAAAGCAAGAAAAAAATAAATGATTATTTAGTCTGTTTTTTTATCAATAAAATGAAAGTAAGAATTGTTTTTGAAGTATGAATTTTATTTTGGATGTTTCTAATAGGACACAAACTAAATGTTTATTTTTTTCTAATAGTACTTTATTTATATAAAGAGTAGTTTCATAGAGCAAAATCACATATATTTATAAGAAGGGGAAATTTATAATTGGGTAAAATAAAGCTCTTAAGATCTATCTACATTTATATTTCTTTTTATAAACTTCCAATTTTAAAAACAATTTTACCATCCCTCTTAGTTTGTAAATATGAATATCTACTGTAGTATGAAAATTATATTAAAGAAAAATGCATAGCCAAATCTATGACTAAATTATATTTTTCAGAAAATTTATGTAAAAAAATTTGCTATTTTTAATTTATAGTCTTTGATATTTATATTAGTTATTAGAAATGTATAATATTTTTTCATACCGAATATTTCTACAAGTTATAAAATTTTGTACAAAAAAGGAAATAAAAAGATACCATAATAGTTGATAAAGAAACCGAAATTAAAGAATCCTATTTCTAAGATGCTTACCTACAAAGCTGTTTATCAGAAAGTTGTGAAATTTTATAGAAATATTAATTAAAGGAATTTCCATTAATGACAAAAAGACCACAAATATAGCTATCAGAGAGACTATATTAATAAACACATTTAACTAAAGTTTTAGAACAATTTCACAATACATCATATATCTCAACATTTACCATGATAAAGCAAAAAGACCATCTTTTTTGGTTACCCTTTGAAAAGTAAGACCCTTATTTTGTAGCCAATCAAAGTATATGCTGAGAAATATTCAAAGATTTGAACACCAAAATTTTTGTGAGGTGGTACAATTTTCCATTTTTCATATACTCCGATACAAAACTGCAGGGATTCAGGTTTATAGATCAGTGAGAAGATATATTAAGAAAGTGGCATCTTATGACGACGTCTATTGTAAAATAACTTTTTAAAAATATTCTTCACATGGAGAATATTCCATGTAAAAACTAATTATACAACATACTTGCTTTCAGCATATTATTACCTAATCATCTTGATTTACAGAATTTGACTTCTCAATGCTACACTTTATAATATGATTATTCTAAATATTTTCTTATCTTTTAATTTACTGTTTATCATAAAATCTCTCTCTTGCACTCACACATATATAATGTTCCATAGAGATTAAGATTCTTTGAGGGAAAACTATCTTAGATCGCACAACAGCTGATAAGATATTTCTTCAACTAAAAAAGTTTTAATATACTTCTCTCTTTTTAATTTTGACTGTTTGTCAATTGGAATCTTGAATGTAAAAGTAAAAGCACAATATTGCATTATTTATTGACAAGAATGTAAAAGCTGTTATTTTGAGGAGAAAGATTGCTAATCTTTCATAACAATTCATTATCCTTCAAACTTAACATCGAAATCTACCTGAATGCCACTCTGAACAGAGTAATAAGCAACGTAAAATATAGGTATATAATAATTTAAATACAAGCTCATGCAAATATTTATTCAATAAAACTAATTGCTTACAAACAAATTTCAGTTTTGCCCTTTTTTAAAATTTAATATTGTCATTTATTTTTATATATTAAACAATTTTTCAAACCAAGCAGTATATTTCTGATAAATACAATAAAAGAAAAATGATTCAAACTCCTCTTTCAATAATAATAATAATGGATTCCATGGCTATTTAAACAATCCATTTCAGATATAAAATAATACAAATTTTAAAAAAAATAAATAAAATAAAATACAACTTATAAAAACATTTTTGTGAGCCACCAATAGCTCTTATAGATTAAACTTAAAACATTCAAATTAATTTAATACATTTTCAATTTTAGGAAAAAGTAGTAATTATTAAACCTAAATAAATACAACATTTTTATAAAATATAAAAATCAGAAAGAATATATGTAATTTATAACCACTAATAACACAGTAACTACTGTGTGATTTCCTGTACATAATCTGGAACATTTTTTTTTTCAGTGAACAATCTAAAGTATATATTGCTGATAATGGGGTGTCACATAAAATAAAAAATAGACTAGGATTAAAAATTATAAACTGTTTAGAAAAATATTTATCAGAAAACATCTGGTTGGATCTTATTTGGATCACTCAGTGGGATAAACTGACCAGAAATCACTCATTCGATCATCAAGAATTATAATCATGTGAGAAGATTCTAATATAACTTATTTTAATAACATTTATAACAAACAAGATTATACAAATTTTAAACATAAAATAAATTTGTTTTGTTAATAATCAAGTAAAACAAAATGTCTCATTTACGAATTATGTATTAGAATTCATTTTTAGAACTGCATTCTTTAGTACTGCATGTGTTGTTTTATACCTTATGCTAGCATGTTTGTCGTCATTATCTATATATACCTTCTTTACAACTATTACTCTAGAATCTGCTGAGTAATTTAAACGCTTTCCTTTTTATGTAACAACATATGAACTTGAATATTTTCAGAAAACAGCTCAGATCAAAATGAAAAAAGTGAAATGATGCTAGACATGTGTAACATCCTTAAAAGGAAACAAATTAATTTTTTAATAGAATTCGACCAAATAGGCTCTAGATGAAATACATCAGTTGAGTTGTAAAAGCTTTCAGTGCCATCTGATATTCAGTTTACTAAATCTTATTGACATTGCTTTCAAAATTCCATAGTAGGCTTTTCTGCTGGAGAATATTTATAACAAATTATCTGTACAACCAAATTTGTAACTTTTTAACACATAATCCACAAGTTATATACAAGAAAATACAATACTTTCAAATTTTATAGAAAGTTTCAAAAATATGTAGGCATTTATTATTAATAATTTTCAAGGCTAATTATTGTATACCCGATTCTCATACAAAGAAACTACAAATTAACACATAATTTATAAACTTATCACTGAAAATAAAGATGCATTGAATAATAGTAAGAATTCAAATGATATATAAAAATAAGGGTAGTAAGAAATTTTAAATAGAATAATCATAAAAATCAGTGCTAAAATTTTTGATTAGAATAAGTCTTTAGAATTAGGATTTGCAATATTTATTTTTTGGTCATTTTTTTACACACAATTCTAAATTATACCAATACGTAAAGTTTAAAGTACATTTTGAACCATGACAAACATCCAAAATTGAGGTAAGATCCAACTGATTAACTAAAAGCAAGAGTGTTACCATTTAAATGCAGCTTGGGTATATTAAAGTGGATTTTAAACACTCATAAACAAAAATTAAAGGAGAAGGAATTAAAGATCAAAACAGTTCAATTAAAGGTCAAATACGGACCATTTAACTACCAGCAATTTCAAATTTAACATTAAATTCAAAAATTTCTGAAAATATACAACTTTACTTTTTATTTAAGTAATTATGATGTCAAGTTATTATTTATACGAGTAAAAAATTATGATATGTAGAATAAATATCAAAGTTAAAATGCAAAAATAATCAATAAATGATGCTAACATTCTGAAATTAAACTAAGAATTTTAAATATATGATGTTAATATTGAAAATAGATATTTACCTGGATTTTTGAAATAATAACAGGAGGACTTAAAGAAGAAACAGCAGGGAAAATATATTCAATGTAAGTAAAAATATCAACAATCAAGCCGAGTTCAGATATTTTTCTTAATGTTTTCCATATGGCTAAAATATTTAAGTAAAACAAATTCTAAAAACTATGACTTCTAATACAAAAAAATCTGTAAAGTATATTATATTTTTATGCATATAAAAAAAATTAAATTCAATTGCAATAACATATTTCACCTTTTTACCAAAAAGTATTATGTTAAATAATACATATATTTTTTTCATTAAAAGAATAATACAATTAATAACATAAAAAATTTAATATTAAAATATCACAGAAAAATTTGAATAAATAACAGTATACAAAATGTTTCCTTGGGCATATTTACTTAGTCTATCTTTTTAAAAACATGTAAAGATAAAACTGAAATATTAATTTTAATGAAGTAATTTTTAATTCTAACAGAATATATGCAATTCAATAAAGATTGAATTTTTTTTTTACCATAAATAATATTAAATACAAAGTCATTTACCCTAAATTAAATACATGATTTAAATAGAATAATAGAAAGGCTCTAAAATTAATTTGAATTTTTTGTTTTTTACTAGAGACATAAAAATTAAAATTTCTCTAAATTAAAAAAATTACATTAATAAATACAAACAAATAATAGATTAGTGGAATTTCTGCAGATAGATGAAACACAACTTTGAACTGGCATTCTTTGATGGTGACTCCTTGAAAATGCATGTTAATTTATAGAATTGCACTAGCTATTTGCCAAATCTCAAATTTCTTTGATCACTATGAATGCATATTAAAATATTTTCTCAACAAGTAGAAAATAAATCCACCATATGTTTGATTCAAATCAGAATTAAAACAGTAGGAAAATATAATATAATTTAAACTCCACTTTTAACACTGAATACTCTTCATCATAATAAACATGTTGCTTTCTAACACTTCATTAAATTACATTAGGAAAAATAAAACTTGACTTATATACACTGATTAATATGCGTGCAAGAAATTTATATTTATTAGTTCAGTAATACTAAGTTCTAAAATACTATCAATATTATGGGGAAAATAAACAAATACTTCAATAACAACCACACATTCCTCATTTCTTAACTATTTCCAGCCTTCATTATTATTAATTTAAAATATCTTGATTAAAATCAATGGTATTATGTCTTTTTAGATTCTGTCAATAAAATAATTAAATTTCAATTACTAATTTCTCTCCCTTAAAGTAAAGATTAAAGCTTATCAAAAAGAGATAGATGGATAAAACAATAATGCATACATGACTCCTATATTTTTAAAAATAAATAAAAAGATATCTTAAAGTAGACAAGTCACATCTTCCCACAAATATTGCTCTAAAAATTTATATTTAATGATATATATCAAACAAAAGAAACAGGATAAAAGAACTACATCAGGTGTAGATTAAAAATATTGCAATATTCAAAATTCATATATTGCTATATTAATTTTGGAATAATGAAATATATTTTTAAAATATCATAGAAATGAAGTTTTAAATTTTAAGGCAAAAATCAAAACAACATATTTCATAAAATTTTATTTATTATTGTTTTTCAAAAAAAAAAAAAAAAAAAAAAAAAAGTGTATGTTGTAATCACTTTTAGAAATATTAAGTGTATCATCTTAAGATTTTTCTTAAGGCAGTTTTTATAAAAATTTATTAGTAAATTTTTATATATAAAATAATTTTATTTTGACTTTTAATAATTTCAATTTTGCTTGAATCAATATAAATTCAATTATATAAAATGTTTTTGAAAATTGCATTGAAATATGCATTGGCAAATAATTTAACACAAAAGAAAAACTCTCTTTTTTACTAAGTTTTTTTATACTAAATAGATCTTGCACAAATCATACAATATAAACATATTTCTATGGTAACTGTAAATTAAAAAACAAAAAAATTTTGTATAGATAAATTAAATTTAAAAAAATGATATTCAAAATCAAAAATAAGCAAAACATTTTCTCAAAATAGAAGTATGTAATTCTCAAAATATCTGAGAAATAATCACAAATACTGTACTGGTTTCAATGACTGAAGGAGACTTTACAACAGTGAAATCCACCTGAAATAAGATTGAAAAGCAACTTCCTTTCTTTTTAAGAGAAAATTAAACATATACTTATAATATTTAACTAAAACATCACTCATTTATGAAGAATATATACTAGAAATCAGATAATTGTATAAATATTTTCAATATTGTGATCCACTAAATATATAAAGAAATTTTAATTCAAATATCCCAATTTTCCAATTTAAAAAGCAAATAGTTCCCTAAAATGAAAATTTTTTAATACCTTATAACATGAAGAATTTCTTTGAAATTATATATTTTATCAAATATTTACAAACATTTTTTCTGCGTAATGTCAAAACTGCTGTATTCTATGAATAATTACTATGTATGTCAGTAATGTAAATTACAATCACAAAAATATCAAACAATCTATTTAAATAAATAATATTATTAATGAAATTTAGGTACATTAAGCATTTTAAAACACATCAGAAAAGGAAATTTCATTTAAAATTATTAAAATAAATTATTAAAATTTTAAACAAATACAACTTTTAACAAATTAATTTAAAATAAAGAATGTGAAATATTGCATTACCATCAGGGGAATGTTTACAGCCTACTAAAATAGGCCAAAAGTTATTAATTCTGACTGGAATGCCCTGTAAAATATTAATTACATATTGAGATGAACTGGAACACAAAAATAATTTGAATTAATGAAGAGCAAAAATTAACTTAAAAATACATAAAAAAATTTGAGAAATATATTTCAACACTTAAAGAAACAAAGAAAATCAGTTATTCAAGATTAAATTTATATTGCAGTTCTCTGCAAATAAAACCCAATCACACCACAAATTCTAAATCTTTATTTTTTTCATTCTTTAAGAAATATAGTAAAAATCTTTCTTTGAATTATTTTATATTTATTTTAAAAACAAATTTATTTCCAGATGCATCTGATCTCAAATTTATTACAAGAAAAAATATTTTTCAAATGGAAATAATTAAAAAAAATTTTTTTTTCAAAGAAAGTTTGAAATTCTGTATATTTAACCTTAAAAATGTATTTCTTATTTTTCATTTTTAATGTTGAATATACAGAATTTCAAACTTTCTAGTAAGGTCTAAGAAAGAGATATTATACAAATTAAAAAACATAAAACAAAAGATTTTAAATTGACACCTTTTTGTTACAAAGAAAGACATTTTTATCTTTAATTACTTTTTGTTCAAAAAGCTGAAAAATATTTATATTTATTCTATAAGTTCTATGTTGGGTAATCAAAATTCTCTGTTGACAGAAAGTATACAATTTTTATTACAAAAGATGCATTTAAATCAAATGTTTTATTTAATGAATTTGTGATGCTTTCTCAAAACCCATTTTTAAGGAAATTTTAAGTATTATCGCTAATCTTATCTATAAATAGAGCAACATTTTAGAAATTTTTAAATTTATATTTTGAATCTAGAAAACAAAAAATTATTTAAAAATAACTTTTTTCCCAGAATTTAAAATTATGACCCAAAATACAATCATTTTGGATGCAAATAATTTTGTTTACAACTTTCATATTTTAAAAGAATTAAAATTCAATAAAAAAATTTCAATATTAAATGTGAGGTTTAATTCCATCATTGATATTCACTCTCTATTTTTGCTATGTTTGCCTATTTTATTCAACTTAACAATTAATTAATTCAACTAAACAAACAATTAATTAAAAATATTACCTTAAAAATTTTGATTTTTTTCTATTTGAAGCTTTATGATCACATTCTAACCATGAAGGTTAATTTAAAGTGTTTAAAGTCCATTCTAAACCACTTCAAATGTCTTATCTTAGTGTTTTCAGTGGTTTCAATCATAAGAAATGTGGAAGTAAAGAAAATCAGCCTATAGCCTTATCTTTAAAATTTTGATATTTCTATTTTCAACCATTTATAGAAAATAAGGGTAATGAATGAAAAGAAATAATAAAAATAATCTCTGAGTATTTTATGATTTCCTACACATGCAAATGTTTTAAGCACCAAACATTACTCTCTCTCTCTCTCTCTAATAGCTTAAATTCATTTTAAAAGATCTATAAAATTTAATTATCTCCCCCTTCCAACAAATTCATATATTAAAAATTGATTTATTATTTTAATAAATGGATTACACTTTTTATAAATAAAAAGATTATTATTTTGTGTTAAGTAAATAAAAGGAAGAAATTTATACTTACTCTTTTATGCATTTCATCAAATAATGCCATTGCACAGTCTAAAATAAAAAATAATTAAAAGAAATAGAATCTACTCGAAAATAAATGACATTATTTTCAGCAGTAAAAAAAGATAAAACAAAAATACATTATATAAATGTAGGAATACATAAACTTCACTAACACTGTTTTACTTTCCCTATTTAAAAATATTTTTCTCAAAATAATTAAAATTATTAATTGAAATTAATGAAAAGAAATGCATAATCTGAATAAATGTATTTTTACCATACAATGATATACAGAATTATTCCTAACATTTATATTATACTTAATATCAGTTTATGATAAGATTATTTGCATTCCATGTTGATTTTTAACTTAATACATCATCAAAGAAATTATGAAAATTCAAGACTGAGCACTAGCAACATTTTTTCAATGAAACAATAAGACACAGATGTATTAACATTTTACTGCTTTAAAAACTTGAAATACATCTCATGTTATATGAATACATCTCAAATAGAAGTTAGTGCATAACTAAAAAGTAAATAAATAAAAAAGAAATTCTTAATGTAAATAATATCAATGCAAAAAAGCAGAAAAAATGTTATTACAGTAGAGTGAATTATTTCAGAGAAATTGTATATATGAAACAAACTAGTAGTAATAGATGAACATGCTTATATTTACACATTACTGTTAATTAAATATTTTTATAGATTTTTGTAAAAACAATATCGCAAGAAACAGATAAATGAATTATATCTAAATCTGCTTTTTGTCAGCTTGAATTATTGATTTAAATATCAAGATTTTACCTTCAAATCATAAGTGAGAAAAAAACTAATAAACAATTGTGAATAAATAAACTTTTAAATAAGATATTTTACATGATTAATTGGCATGTTAACTTTTGAATACAAATAAGTGATTTTTTTTTTTTTCTTCTGAGTAATTATCCAAGAATCTATAGAATCAGTACTAAGGAAAACTGGATTTCATTTTAACAAAGCAAGTTTTAATTTAAACTTAAGACTTTTTAATTAAAAATATTTATAAAATTAAGGTAAATTTTATAAATGAGAAAAAGTTTTAGTGACCTTAAAAAAAACTATAACTGTCTAAGATTACAAGATTGCTAGCATTTTTTTATTTTTATTTTAGAAAGAATTCCATTCTACTGTGTAATTATTGTACCACAAACATTTTTTTAGTTTAAAATAAGGATTGGAACAATTTAAAAGTTTAAAAAATGAAAATTAAATACCATATTAAATATATAATTGAATGAATATGAAAAATGTTTAAACGATTGGAGTATTCATTTAATATACTGCATACCCTACAATATATGACAAATCCTTTAAATATATTATTACAATTACTAAAATAATTAATTAAAAATATTAGCAATTACTAAAAATAAGAAAGTCTTTATTTCAAATACAGATATTTTATGCTACATTAAATTATATTTTTATTTAAATTTAAAAAAATTAATTTCATAAAAATCAGAAAATCTAAATATTATATTTTACTTAACAAAATTCTGTTCTCTTTTGAACAAACATCAAACAATTTGATTGTTCTATGACAAAAAAATCTATTAAAATGTGTAATTTTAAAGTTTGAACAATTTTATGGAAATCTAGGATTTGTATATAGTAAAGAATATTGAGTAGGAAATTTTAAGCAACATAGAGCTAAAACACAGTTGTTGAAGTTTACCTTAGTAAAAAAATTAATCTGCAGTAGTCTTCTTCATTGAATACACGAATGTGTTAAGCCCTGTTGCAATTCAATTTTTTTATACAACTTTATTGTCATTTTTTGTTAGTTGTAGCACAAAAAGTATCTTAAATCAATTTGATTTTATAAGCCCCAAGAATTTATTGACATTTTTCATTAAATTTTTTTTTAACTTCTTTTAAACAACTAGTTAGAAAGTGTCAGTATTTTTGTTGGAAACATTTAAGATATAGTCTGGGTAGCTTGAATTTTCTTCACAGTGCATCAGCTGAGAAAGCACTGCACAAATTATCATTTATAAAACATATTATGTAGTTGGAAACTGCCAATGTTGATAGATTGATCTGTTAATATTATTGTTACAATATAAAGTTTCTTTTATGGTTCCTTTGTATAGAGATTATTGCTTTTTCACACAGAGATACATGATTCGAGAAAAATGGAGTGATTTGCTCAATTTTAATTTCTATTTTTATTAATATGAATTCTGGGAAAACAAAAAATAAACATAAGGTACTTAAAAGTAATGTCACTAAAGTTCTTAAAAGCTTAGATATTATTCTGGGAAATCAAACTATTGAAAATACTCAAGAAATATTAAACAATCAATTAATTGTAAATATTGATAGTCGTAAAATTCCTGATAATGAGCTAGTTTTTAATGCTAAAGATATTGGAAAAATAAGTTGAAAAATGTGAAAATTTCAAGAAAAATTTAAATTTCCTATAAATGTAAAATTACAGAGAATAAATAATCTAACCCATCTGATATCTAGTTCAACAATTGAATATCTAATAATCAATTACACTGTGAACACTAACTGTTAACCAACTCTAAGGTGACCCCTGGACTTTTCCTTTTGGAGGCACATGAAATCTTTAATCTATGAAATGCCTGTGGACTCAGCTGAGTTTCTCAACCTGGAGAATGACTGCTGTCCCAGACAAAATTAACAAGACACCAGGAATCATCAAGATATTGAACCAATCATTTCTTTACTGGTGTCAACTATGCAACAACACACTAGGTTGGGATTTTGAGCACTTGATGTGTGTCTTTCACCAAATTATATGATTGTGCAACTTTTGATATCTTTCATTTGCTTTGCCAACACTGATGTCAATTCAGGTTGGAATTCTAATATTTCTCTTTTCTGCATCTAAGAGTGAAATGCAACCCTATGTTCCTATATATTCTATATATTGTACTATCACTATTTTTAATTCATAAAAGCAATTTAAAATCTTATTGCATATATATATATATATATATATATATATAACCAATATACACACACAATTAGGACTGCACAAAGAAATTGTTTAACATACAGTATTATACAGCAGTTTGTTTAAAATTTTTATATACGTTCATATCTACATTTAAGCAGGTAGTTAATGGCATTAATAATAATAAAAAATCTGTACATTTTTTCAAAAATAAGAAATTTTATCTATAATATCATTAAAATAATTTCTTAAAAGTTAAATTAGAGTTTTAACTGTTTGAGTGTTGAAGAATTGTCTTATATATAAACATAACATAATAAGCAAAGTGCAATAGAGCTTCGCTGCACTCAAACAGTTAAGAAAGAAAAATTAACTCACCAAATTTTTCATAGTCAATAGATGCTTTAGCTGCATTCATAAAAGCATAAGAATTTAAGCCTTTATCATAAATATCACAGATGTATTGCACTATTTTTTCAAATGGCTGAAAATCAAATGTATATTTTTAACATAAATTAATTTTTAACGATTTTCATTTTGAAAAATTTACAAATCACTTAAAATTTTAATCAAAGTTTATTAAAAAACAACATAAAATTAGATTTTAAAGTAGTCAATTAACTAAACAGTAATAAAACTAAAATTTAAGTTTATAAATTATTTACAAATATAAATACAAGCATTTTTGTCACATATGAAAATTATTTTTTAAGAAATATTTGTATTTTGTAAAATGATATTTTATTATGACTAATTCATGAAAGTGATGAGCTAATTTGTTTAAATCAAATACAATATAATGTTCATTCAATTATCATTATTAGAAAAACAAAGAATACAACCATAGTTTTTTCAATATAGATTTAATAATTTATTTATAATATAGACTTAAAAAATTTTTTTTGTTTGCTTCTCTGGATAAAAATTGATTATAATACAAAATGACTTAATGATAGTGATATGAAAAGAGCAAGAGAGAAAATTTTGATAATAAAACTAGAGGTAACTTTTAACTTTTTTCAGATGTATAAGATGATCATTCTGTATACTGAGTTGAGTCATAGTTAGTATATTGATTATACAAAAAAAAAAGTTTTTTGCATTTATTTTATTTTAGATTTTGAAAAGTTTTGTGAATTTACCTACAAATGCATATGCTAATGTAAAAGTCTAAAGTCTGATAAATCTAAGGTTTCACTGGTAAAATCAAACTTTCACCAATGTGGTCTGCTTAAAGTACAAAGTATGCTTTAACATCCATTCCAGAATTTTTACTAAGCCTTTGCAGTGAAACTTAAGAGTCACCAATGCCTTTTCATAAAAAACTGAAACAAGCGATTATTTTATGATGGGATTTTCTATTCTCAATTAAAAATTAGTTTGTTTTAAACTTTTTAGGATATCATCTACAAACTCTGACATAGGTATACACAATATATCTATGTCAGAGTCTGCAGATGATTCAAACAAATTTCAGGAGTCAAAAATTTTCTAGGTGATATCAACATTCATATGTTCAATTAAATAATGCTTTAACAATTTTTTTTCAACCAAATATAGCTGCAATTCTGCACATATAATTTTTAATAATATTTTCAAAAGATGGCAGTAATAAATATTTGTGATAACTAATATAAATACATCTAAAATAAGTTTAATATTAATTTAAAAAGTATTAAATGATTCCACAGCTATAATAGAAACAATTTAAGTAAAACTTTTTTACACTAATTTATTTGCATATTGCAATAAATATTTTTAGAGTTTCGTTTACATGGCTCCTATCAACTAATTTATCGTGAACTTCAAAGATGAATAAAAACAATATATATACAATAGTATTGCTTAGTTATTTCTTCAAATTTTTTGTTTTTATAAATGTAACACTTTCAGCATTATAATATATATATATATATATATATATATACAGCAAATGTTAAATATAAAAAAAATTAAAGAAATTTAATTTCATAATAAATACACAAGACCATTAATTTCATACTGTTAAATTACTTACATATCATTTTATTAAATAATAAATTTTATATTTGTAGATTTTAATAATGAGTTTATCTTAAAATAAATTTATTCCAATATTTGTTTTCCCTAAAAATATTAAAGAAAAATTATAGAAAAAATCAAGTAGCAATATATGTATTTTAACAATAAAAATTTGGAAAAGAGCAAAGAATTTTGAAAGAAGAAAAGCCTATGATAAAAAATATCAGAGTATTCAAAATGCTTCACAGAAACCTCTACATTATTCACTTTTCCAGTTAAGGCTTAACATTTTTTTATATTTTCAAAGAACTCAATCAATATACTATTCTATATAAAATCATAATAGTTGTTAAACACAAGACTAAGAAAACACAGGTTTTACACATGTAAATAGCATTATCAAATTTCTTGATATTTAAATTGAAAAATAAAGAAAAATATATTGTACTATTGAGAATTACAAAACATAGCTTCATAAAGTTTCCAAAGCAAAAGCTTTGATATTCTATACATGCAATTTGTATATGAAACAGTTAATTTTTTCAAAAACCAGTAAACTGTGATTAACAGATTTACCTTATCATTTTTAATCAACAACTTAATAAACATTTTAATACTAGAATTATTTTCTGGGCTTGAAGTAGCTAATATTAATTTATAAGCAATATCTTCTGAATTTCTGTAAATTAGATCCATTGCAGAATTTATAAATTCTTGTTGCATTTTTTGAACATTTTCCATTCGTTCTAACATCTGAAAAAATATATGGTGGAATTAGTTGGAATTTTAATAAATAATGATAAAGATGCAAGTTTAAAACATTACACATGTTTCTTTTGTTTAATAATAAAAAAAGTAATTGATTTTCCAGTTTAAAAACTTATCCTAAGTTTAAAATTATAAATATAGTGTACAAAATACAGGATAATAATACAGTAATTTTAGGGAAATATTTTATTTTTGGGTATAGAAGTTAAACAAAATGCTTCACATAATTCATATGAATTATTATTTTATAAATATATAACTGTTTTTTATCCCACAAATTGTAATTAAGATGTGTAGGAAAAGTGATATAATACATAAAATTAATGTCATAACACTTACAGCAAAAGTAAAATTACATTTATGAATACATACAACTATAATGACTGTCCTTTTGTCACAGCATAACTTTGGTTGATAAAAATAAAAAAAAATTGTCAGTAAAATTTAATCTATGTATATATTTAGCAAGTTTCAATAAACATATAAATATTATTACTACTAATAAAAAAAAAGATTAAATTAATATCTAAACAAATTATTTGCATATAGGGGAAAAAAAAAACTTAATTTTCATAATGCAATGTATATGATACAATAGATGCATTAAAAACATAAATAGGAAATCAAGTTACAAACCTCCATATAAATGTTTAACTTCAAATTGTTGTCTTATAAAATGAAGTCAGTACTTAAAAAAATTTTTAATATATTTGGTAAACACAGAAAATTTAAACAAATATTTAAATATCAAATTCTGATTAACAAAAAATTAGAGACATTTTTAAATTAATAATTTACTACAAGTAATAAATCTAATAAAAGGCTCTCTAAGGAAGGACCAAGAGGAAGGAGAAAAGAGGCCCACAAAGGGCTGTTGTGCCAATGCTGATGATGAATAAATATACAATATAAAAAATAAATTATCAATAAAAATGTAACTTTAGAAAGTTAAACTTAATTTTCAAATTCAATGTGTCTTTGAAAATAAAACAATTATAAATGAGACAAATTATTTAATTGTTTAAAATTGTTATTGAAATAATTCATTGAAATGATATGCACACAATATTTGTTTTATAAAATTGATATAGACAATGGAATACTAGAGAGGAAGATGAATTTTTTTAGTTATATTGAAAACTTTAAAAAAAATTAGATAAAAAAAATCACTGAAACATGACTTATTTGATACAACTACTTAAAAATTTACTATAAATTGTAAAAGAAGTCCTAAATTTACTTTTTAAGACATGATGTAGAATTTTAAAATAATGTGTAAATAACTTGTTTACGTGAAATAAATTACATGTAAACTTTACAATATCATAAAAATAAATTACAAGTAAACTTTGCCATTCATAAAATAAGAGAATTTCATATGAATGAAAAAAATACTGAACTTAATATATTTGCCTGAAGAGTTTCAATTTTCACTGGAAATTTAAATTAAATATTCAATAACAAATTAGCCTTAAAATAAAAAGTAACAAATATATCAGGAACACAAACACATTTTATTTATAAAAATTTAAATACATTAAATATTTATATATGATATGATAGTAAAAAAAACACACATTATATATATATATATATATATATATATATATATATATATATATATTTATAAATAACTTTAAAAATAATATTAAACCTTTAATGAAATTATTAAAATATAATTAGATTGAGCAATCATACAAGCAAATTCTTTTAGCAAATAATTTTTTTGGGTTTTCCCTAACACTTGATGTTAATTCAGAAAAAAACATTTTTAAACATAGAATTTTTATTAAATGAATTGTTCCTTCAGTAGTTTTGGTTAAATACTGATATAAGTTCATTGCACACCTATAATTGCAGACAAACAGTGAATTTTTCACAAATTATCAACCTTTCAAATGCAATATTTTTCTTTTGTCTCAACGATATTTTCGATTCAACAAATCGTTTTTAAAATGCTTATTTTTTTAAGGCAATCAACTTATGAAAATTATTAACAAATTTTAATGAAATACTCTTTGTAACAATGAAACACACACACACACATATATATATAGCATTGAAAAGTAATTACTTCAATTGTGTGTAAATATGGTGAATAACTAATGCTAATATTTTATGAGTTTATTAAAAATGATAAGTAAAATAGCATAAAGAAAAATCATATGAAAAACATTACTCATATTCACCTTATCAACATTATCAGTAGATGTAAGAGATGTTATTATTTGAAAATAATGATGATCACTTAAAGATATTTTACTTTTCGCAGCCTCTGTTAATGTTTCTTCAACTTTATCAAAGTTTCCTTTTTCAGCAAAACCACATGCTAGGGCAGTATAAGAATTTGCTTTGAAAGATACACCATTGGCTCTGAAAATTACAGGGAATAACAAGAAATTATGACATGTTGAAACACAGCAATAGGAATTCATTAATAAAAATTAATTAAAATTTTAAATTGTTTAAATTAATGAAAATCTGTAATAAAAAATCTTTGCTATGAAATAAACTATTATAAGAAACAATATCTCTTTTATACAAAAGCCAAATTAAAGCTGAAATTTGAATAATTCAATATAATTTTAAATTAAATTATTTAAAATACTGAATTCATTCATTTAAATTCTTAATGGTCTGAAAAAATTAATCATCTTTTGTTACTTACTTTTAAATTATTCAATAAGTTCCTCAATATTTGAAACATTTAATAAAAAAATTTTACTCCTTTAACCTTTTGAGTCCGGCATCACCGCTTCTAGAAACAGCTCCTGGGACGGTGCGAAAAGAGGACATTTCCTACCCCCCTGACAAAAAGGAGAGGGTCATTTTTACTACATTTAAGAAGATTGCTGAAGATTTCACCATAATGAATCTTTATCTTTTGAGGGTGATATCCCACGCTGGGTCTGCCGTAATTTTGACGAAGATGTAAATGGGTTTACCATAAATACTATACTTATCGATAAGCAATCGACTTTTTTCCATTTGTTGTTTAACATATTAGATTAAGTAGTGTTACAAAAATTTTAAGTTATATAATTGTGACTCCTTTTGTAAATTATGATATGGCATAAATTAATTTATTACAAATAATTCTTTGAAATTATTCAATTGTATTTCGCTGTCATTTTATTGATTGATTATCCCACAATTAGCAACAGCTTATTTTGTTTTTGTACAGTTGTACAAAGTAATGCGAAATTATATGATAAATTTCACTGATTTGTTTGAGTTTTAGCAATCAAAATACATATTTAAAATGAAAGATTTTTTATAGTAATGAAATGTATTTAGCTATAAGAAAAAAGATGAACAATAACTGATTGAATATTTTCAAAAGCACTCCTATGAACAGCATGTCTGATGTTAAAAAATGTAAATAAAAATGTTTCGAACTAATAAAATAAATTACTGAAATTGTATCTGTGAAAGATCTGTATGTTAACGAAATTAATATAATTTTTTTTTTTTTTTTTTTTTTTTTTTTTTTTTTTTTTTTTTTAGAAATGCTTTGCGTTATAAGTAATTTCTATATCCATTGTATTAAAATATAGGTCTTTTTATTCTTTTCATTCAAGTAAAAAGCTTAAAACTAGAATTTTCATTTCTGTGGCTAGATATGAAACATTTTACTCAATGAATATTGTGGGTTCAATCTTGAGTTGAAATGAAAAATTGTTTGTGAAATTGTTTTAGTCATGCTATAAATTGTAAAATTTTGATCATTTTTCAATGAATGAAGGCTTGAAAATTGTTTTTCCAAAGAGTAGGTTGTAAATGTAATCATATTAGTCTCAGAAAATATTTCTTTAAAATTCTTATCTGGAAAGCAGAAAATATTAGGGTAATTATAAATATAAAAATTCTTATCCTTAGTGTCTTAAACTTTGTGTGAACGAATGATTATTAAATTATCATTAAAAAACTAAAACCGTGTTCATTTAAATTTTACACAGAGATTAAAACTGCCTCGCAAATTGACTCACAAATATAAAGTAATTTTAAATATGCACCACATATCACTTTTTGGTTGGAAATACTTTTATTTTTAAGTAATAATAAATTGATTTATTCCTTTCTGCTTGCATGTTCTTGTTGTGAAATGAAAAAGTGAATCCTCGAATATGTTCATAAACCACTATCCTCTTTTAAATATTATAAGGAAGAAACCAAGAAAGTTGTCTCCCATCTATACCGACATACGTATGCACAAGAAAAAGAAACATATTTAATCCTCATTAGTAATGGGAGAGATCAAATCGGGTATATTACACCTCGAAAAGCAAGTTTCTAACACTACATCATATTTATTTCTTTGTGAAGACATTGTTTGGTCACTTCATCTTAAAAGTCAGAGCAGGAAAAAGTTCTCGCATAACAATGAAAGTGTTGTTTTTTAATGAAAATGTTTCAAAGAAAAAAGAAAACAAATTCTCAAATACAGAAATACTTTAAAATCTGTAATTATAAATTACTCCATCAGTTAAAAGCAAAATTCAAAATTTTTTTTATTAAAATAATGAATACATAATTTGGAACAAAGTTCATCTTCTTTCTTTTTACAAATATAACTTTTTTGATTATATTGCATACTGATAATATAAATGTAAACGAAGAATGACTGTTTTCGTACTTAAGCATTTAAATTGAGACTTTTTTAACACCTATTTTTCATTTTTTAAATTATTTTAAGAATCTTTTAATATATTTCATTAACAGTTCCATACTTTAATCAATAAAATATCAATATAAAAAGCAGAATTTTTTATCAGGATCGGACCAAATTAAACATGTTGATAGGGATAAAGATTGTTAAAAATGTAAGGACACTGATGTTCTTTTTCAGGTTGTTATGAAAATTAGAAAGAGTTAATCAACACTGGAGCCAGTCAACTAATTTATTCATAGTTAAAAATTGCAAAATGCTTCATACTTCAGAGTTAAAGCATTTTGCTGTGATGTATGCAAGTGAGAATTCCAAACACACTCTCATAAATATGAAATTACATAATGCATATAACCATAAAAAAATATAGTTAAATTCCTTTTTATAATGATTAACAATAAAAATATTCTGTACATTCATAAAAATGTATATTCTAATAATAAGTAATTTTTTGTACACACACACACACACACACACATATATATGTAATCATTTTTTACGATTAACTGTATATAAAATCTATTTTTATAATTTATAGGTATTTTTACCCTAAAAAAGAGTCTATACATTTTTGTTCATTATTTTTCAAGTTTTGTACTTTATTAGCATTTTTCATTAAGCCTCCCATAAATTTAAAAATGATAGGTCTTTCTTCTGTTTTAGCATTTAGACAATTAAAATCAAATGATACCGAGAAATCTGCATTATTATTATCATCACGAAAACTACTATCCTTGAATTCAGATTCATCACAACAATTCGAATCACAATCTGCAAAGTTTTCTTCTTTTAATTCTTCCAATAACTTTTTAATTTCTTCATCAGTCAAACCCTTACAAGATGAAGCCATCTAAAATATTTTTTCAACTGACAAAAAAAAAAAAAAAAAAAAAAAAACTGTTCACAATGAAAAAAATTAGCTAAAATGAGGATGAATATGCTTTTCTTAAAAAAAAAAATAGCCAATAAATCCGTTTTTCGCCAAAATTCTCCGCTTGGTCAAGTCCCCAGTTTTTACGGCTTTCAGGCACAAAAGAGTAGCAATAAAATCTCCCTCAATTGCCCAGAGAAATTTGAGCCGGAGAAAGTTGCGCGCTTGAAAGGGGGAAAAAATCCATGATACAACTATTGTACCATAGCCGTTCTGAGAGACACTCTTTTTTGTGGTACAACAGTTGTACCACCAGGAGGAAAAGGTTAAATAACATCATAATTTAAAAATTAAAATTCATAAAATTTACAGTTTTCACAGAAATTTAAAAACATTTCCCAGACTAGCTATTTATAAAATTTCCTACGCAACCTAAAATATATCTACATTAACTTCTTAGAATTAAATACATGGATTTCATTTTACATATTGACCTTTTTCCAAGGCAGAAATGGAAAGAAAATAAAAGAATATAAGAAAAGAGAAAAAAGTAATTTACCTAAGCAAACTGAAATCTCTCTGATTTAATTGTTGTTTAATCAAAAGTTAGTCACATGTAGAATTATTTCCAATGTGTGACAAACTTTTGAATAATCAACAATTAAACTAACAAAATAATTTTTTTGTAGTATTTAACATTTCTTGAGCAAAAAATGAAATCATATATTGAAGACTTAGTCATCATTCAGTCAAATAATTTTTCAAAATAAGGGGTCACCATCATTCTAATGAATTTTTTATGCTATTACCACATTATATTATTGAATGTAAAAAAGAAGTCTAGATTTTGAATTTCTCAATGTCACACTTTTTACACTTTCAACTCTATTTATATTTCATAGCAATATAAGGAAAACAAATTAAAATTTGCAACTATTTCTTAATATTGAAATTGAGTCCTTTATAAGTTTAGTAATGATTTTAAAAGTGCTTACTTTGATAAAAAGGGGGGACATTGTTTTCAATACGATAAAACAATCAAATTATAGCTTCAATTTTAACCAATTTCTTAGAAAGTTTCTAGAATTAATAATTAACATAGAAAGTTTTAAAGTATTAAATACCAAATTTTAAATAAATTGCCTGGTTGATGATTTGATCACAGCTGTTTATTGAGAATAATTCATAAATTTCACTTTGATTAGCTTGTTTGGTGAATTAGACACTTTTTGGTTTCAAAGGCTTATTCACCTTACAATAGATTCTGAACATACAAACATCTATCCCTAAAGGAGGAATCCAATCCATAAAATGTGTACACATTAATACTTCTCAGTATAGTTAACATACAGTTGAGCTCTACCAGTTAGGTGGAAATGGCTGGGTGGGATACTAATTTAGAAGCAGAGCTCAAATAAAAGACCTTATAAATAAAAGACCTTATAAAAAGACTAAATAAAAGACCTTTAGTCTGCTAACCCCACAGATATTATTTCACTTGGCATTGTGATCACAACCAACATAACATTTAACATGCTCCAGCTACCTTTAGGTAACACAGTATTTGTAAAGTTAAGACAGAATTCAAACTAGCTATGTTTTGATTATAAGAATAATGTTTTAACCAATTATGCTACTATGGCCTCAACAATGAAGTGTTGAACTGAAACTTCAAAGTACAAATCATTTGAAAAAGCAGAATTTTACTGCTGTAATCATTTGTTTGTCAAAACATTTATTTTAAGCTGATGCTCGAATCAAATAAATTTATATTTCAAAATAAAATGAATAAGCCATTGAAATATATCATTAAAGCATCTAAAAGAAAACATTATCAGGGTCTGGGTTACAATTGGTAAGTGTAGGGTATTTGTCCCACAATATTTATTAACAATAATCATAATAAAAGTGAAATATAGTACCACACATTTATTAATTTATCTTGTAACTAAATCAAGCTATAGATAATTTGTAAAAAAAAGTTTGCTATTTATAAAATTAAATTAGTTTTTATTCATATAAAAAAAAGTATAGCTTAGAACTAAATAAAAATAATGTTCAAATATGGAATTCATCAGTGCTAGAAGTAGAAACATATTCAGCAATATCAATTTCATCAAGGAAACTAAATTTGTAAAAAATATATTCAAAATATTATCAGAAGCTTGCTGTTTAAGCAAAATAAGTGCCTTTTCATAAAACCTGGCTTTCTTTTATTGGAAAGTATATTCTACAAGAATAAAAACAATATAATTAGAAGAAAGTATGAAAATTCTCCTTTAAAATTTTATGTCTGCAAAAGGATGTTGCAACTTTTCCTTTTCTAAAAGTATCAACCAATTTGAGGCCAGACCTTCTGTAGCATCTCAAAGCATTGAACATCAAGAATACTTAAAAAGTATATACTTTGTTTAATACAGTTTTTATATCAAGAGTATATAAAACTATATTAAACAAAGGAATTCAATCGTTAAACGTTTTAAATTAGAAGAGAGTTAAAATTAAAGAAGGATTACTAAAACATAATTACTACTGATATCTTTTCTTGTATAATAATATAAGCTGAAAATACAAACTTAAAAAATTTTAAATTATTACCTCATTACTTCAATAATTTCTTCAGCCCCTGATATGTCACTAAAAACAAAATTATATATAAATATGCAATATTTTAATAAATATAATTAAATAAAAAATGTATAAATACAATTAATGAACAGAAAAAACTGTTTAAAAATATAAACAAAACAATTTACACAATATAGAAATTTTTTTAATAACTGATGAATTTTATTAATTACAAATTAGTTATTTTACAGTGCAATTTTTGTTTAGTAAAAATCTCAACACAATTATTAAGTTTCAAAAGTGTTTTCAAGAATTTAAAGTAATATTATATGATTATTACGTATCTTAGAAAAAAAATTTGTTGCCAGAATTCTCATTTTTCAGATACTTTAAAGATATTTTATTTATTTCATTGATTAGTTAACAGATACTAAAATGAAAAAAGTAATATAAAATTTGAAAAATCTATCATTTTTTTTAATATATGTGCTTTTTAGGAAAAAATGAATTACGTTTCTTTCTTCCTAAAGGCTTTTGACATTAGTAACGAAATTGAAACATAAAAAACATACACATGTAAAACATAGAGCAAAATTTATAACAACGAATATTCATTTATTTATTTTTTCCCATAAAATTCACAATTTACTTTTAAAAATTTGTATTCACTGTTGCATTGAAAAAATTATCTAACAAATCAGTGTGCTTAATGAACAAAAATTATATGCACTTATGTTACCCAAAATGAAAAAAAAAATTAGTTACAAGAATGGATAGTGGGAAAATAACAAAAGATCTCTTACAGGAATTGAAAGTATTATCAAAATATTTAAAAATATTAATTTCTCAAAATAGTAATACCAAAAGCAAAAATAACTAATTCTTTCAAGATTGCAATTAAATAAGTTTGGCCCCTATGGAAGAGAAAAATTTGGATTACCAATCAATAATTAATTTTATAGTTACAATAATTTTCAGTAAATTAATTAATTTTTAAAATAAATATTAGCATTTTCTATAAAACATATTAATTTTGGTAAATACTAAAAAATGTGTGTGTTTGCACTTAATTTTTAAAAAAAATTGATAAATCTAAATTGAATTTAAAAATTCTGCAGGCTGTGGTATTTACAAATTTAACAAACAACAAAACACATACTTCTATTTCTTTTAAAACAGTTTAAAATTGCATAACATTGTTTAATCCTTTTTTATCAAATAATATATTGGACATTCCATTTGAATGAATACAAAACAAAGTAGAAAATACAAAAATGGAAAAAATCTTATAGAACATGGTATCAAAATCAGCATTTAATCAGTAAAAATCACAAAAAATACTCATTAAAGATATGACTTTGAGTGGTATAAAATGCAAGAAATATGGCTTAAAAATTAATAAATAAAAATGTAATGCTCAAAAAATGAGAGAAATCATTTTAGTCTAAAAAAAGTAACATGTTAAGTTGAACAGCATTTAACTGTACAACATTTAAGTCAAAGCAAATTTCAGATTTGATGGCCAAATTAAAAACATGAGTAAACCTTGGTCAGCCACCAGTCATATTAAAAAGTATTTCACATAATTTTCCATACAGCATGCCTAATTAGATAATTGCGAAAAATCCAAAATGAATGATGAATTGGTTACATTTATGTTACATGATCCTCCAACTTTATAAACTTTTTATCTTTGCAATACTATGTAAACATATAGTGGCGAGATGAGGTCTGGACTGTACCCTGAGGTTAAATGGTTTTGGAAATGCTACAAATAACTAGTATATCAAATACCTGTACATAGGAGAATCTACTAGCATGAAATACCATAATTGTAGCATATGTCATTGGCACATCTGCTGTATTCTCGTAACCGAAAGGTAGAGAGTTTCCCTGGTAATGACCTTTGTAACTAGAAGGTAGTAAGAATTCCTGCCTAGTAGAAGACCTTCCGTATTTACTATTGACGAGTTAGGCACATAGAATATGCTGTGGTCGCAATGACTTCCATGTTCCCATTCCAAATTAATACCTCTGGGGGTGTTTGGAGCCATGCCGTGGGTCTTCTCTGGCTTCAATCTCTAAATTAGTAGAACCAGGTGGGGCTACAATGTTGCAGCCAAAGTCGTACTTCCACTTTCGTATGGGGGTGCTCTGTTCAAAAATGGAAGGCACCCTTTCTGACTTCATTTGTCTAGTCCCTGACAAATGGTCTTGGCTTTGCCAAGTGTCATAAGTAACATCAACACATGATCTTATGTCAGCAATTTCAAACAATCTCCTTTTCCTTTTTAATTCCACATTCTTGTTTTTCAAGGATTTAAATAATTTAATAATAATTTTTTAAGTACAGAAAGTTCCATATAACAAAATATTTTTCATAGCATCTTTAATAAAAAAATTTTGCAACTTTTACTGATTAAATGATATTTGTAATACAATGTTCTAAAGTCTTTTTTCCTTTCATGAATAATAACTATGTTGCCTCTTCAGAGGAAAAAACTATGTGAAATTTTAGTTTCTTACACTTTTTAAACATTTTTCTGCAAGAAATGCTTTAATTTTGTTTTCTTATCTTGTAATCTAACAAAACTCTTAACTTGATAATAAGTATAATGTTCAATAAATTTTTAAATAAATATATGTAGAATACATTTTTATTATTTTTACTAAATTTTTCTATCTATTATTATAAAAAAATGTTCTGTTTATTCAAACAAACTAAGTTTCTATAAATCCTTTTCTAATAAAAGTGCTTATCTTTATGAGTAACATTATAAGTTCAAAATTATATCTTGAATGCAACATTTATAATAAATAAACAGAAAATATGATTTTATATATATATCTATATATATACTTGTACATAATTATTATCACTGCAAACAAACTAATTATTACCATCCTATTTACCAAATTATTACCAATAATTTGGATACACAAATAAATAAAGTATAATAACAAAACAAAATATTTAAAGCCACTTACTCAATGTTCACATGTCCTTTGATGAGAGAAATAAATATTGTTTCATTAATAGGAATTTTTTTATCTTTCATGTACTCTAATATTTCACTGAAAATAAAAAAAATCAAATTTATTCTATAATGTTATTTTTAATCTAATACATTATTAAAGTAGGGGTTCTTTAACTGTTAAAACTTAATATAAATCAATTAAAAAATATTGTAACATACTTTCATAAAATCCTTTTTTCATTAAGATTAAATCAATTTTAATCAAGTATTTGTAAATGATCTTACACATAAAAAGTAATTCATATAACAACTTATAGCTTACATATAATAAGACATATAACGAAAAAATGCTTAATAATAACAATAAAAATTTTTGTTATTATTAATAATAACACATAATATGTATAAGTGTATTACATAATAGCTAAAGAGGAATAATGTGGAATAAGACCATTTTTTGAGTAAATATATTCTTTTCTTTATTTTTAAAGAAAATTATTTATTCAAAACGCTCAGGTGGTTTTTATCAAATAAAAAATTAAATTGATAATTTTCTTAAACTTAAGAATAATCTATAACTCAGAATTTGAAAATGAAAATAAATATTGCCTCCCCAACTTCTTCTTCAGTTCTTAAGTAAATAGGAATGAAAATTCCTAACAAGAAAACTGTTTAGTATTTTTTACTTAAATTAAAAACTACAACATGTTGCTGTATTGTTTTTTGTTAAGTTATAATTGTTTTTTAAGCAATATCCAATTTCATCATCTTTATAGACAGTTTAAAAATAATGGTAGGAGATAAAAAAAGCATTACAAAAAAATAATAAAGAGTAAAACAAAGTTTACTCTAGAGTAGTCAACTTCTCATTTCCATTCATTTTTAAGTGCTTAAAGTAGCAATTTTAGTAATAAATTTAGGAAATAGAGTATATATATATATATATATATATATATATATATATATATATATATATATATATATATACAGGGGTCGGAGTACAGAATTTTTTTTTTCAGGACACTATTTTTAAGAAATATCAGGACATTTTTAAGGACATATTTCAATAATTAAAGAAAACCAATGTTACTTTTACATATTAATTTCTGTTTTATGCATAAAACACATTTTAGAAAGGAATAAACTATTTAATAAATTCTGAGTTTTTTAATTTTTAATACAACAATATGAAAAATAATACAGAAATTTAAACTTTTTATACTGAACATTTTCTGAAAATTAATGAGTTACAAGATAAATGCTTTAAATTAACAGTTAATTTATGTATAATTGAATAATGTTCATTTTGAACTGGATGCATTAGCATTTAATTCCAATAATTTAATACTGCACTTTTTTAATTTATCATTCACAGATACAATCTCTGCATTAGCAGCAGACAGCATCATTTGTCCAACTTTCACATCACTTATATTATCATCACTGATAGCACATGCTATTTTTTTAGTTGCATCATCCAAAAGTTTTTGAGCTACACACTGGTTATCAAGCAAATTTTTCTTTTCTTCCTCAAGTTCATTAATTTTTTCTAATAGGTGCGATTGTTTAAACTTTTTTTCCCTAGTAGCTTCTACATCTTCCTCATCCTTTCTTTTCTTCTCTAATTGTGTTACATCTTTTGATTTTTCCATATATGATGCATATTCTGCATGAGATTTCTGAATATAATGCAACATTTCTTTGGTATATGGAATGGAGGAAACAGAATTGCCATGCATTCGAATAACATCATGACAAATCCGTAAACTTTGAATGGTTAATTCCGATAAAGAAGCTCTCTCCTTTGTCACAACAGAATTGTTAGTTGAAAACCCTCTTTCTGGTTGGGAATTTACATTCAATAACGACAGACATGCTTTAACCACTCTAGAAAGAGTAGGATATTTTATATAACCACCAGCATCTTTTATATTGAAAACCGCATTCCAATATTTACAGATATTTTGATCATTATCATAGTCATTCACAATCAAAGTCACATCTTCACACATGTAAAGAATCCATTCTTCATTCATCTTATCAAAATCTGAAGAAGTTTTATTCACATGAGGAATATGTTGAATTAATCTGCTACATGAACTCCTAGACTCTTCCTTTTTTCTATTATGAGGAGACAAACACTGGAGATCTTTGAGTAAAGGATTTGTTATAGGAAGTTTTTGAAGCAAATGCTTTGAAGTTGCTATGTAGCAGCTTCTAATACTTTGTAGAAATGTTGTTTTATCAGTAAGTTCTTCCAGCATTGCTTTTGCACCATGACCTACCTCAATCTTATTTAAATTTAACCAATTTTTTCCTGAATCAACATTTATTTGTAGCAACTTTACTCCATTTTTTTCACAGATTTCTTCTGGGTTTAAAAATTTAAACATAATACCGCGAATAAGTTCATTTAACTTACTGTACATCACATGAACTAAAGGTTCGACTTTTTGCATTAGAAGTAAATAAGGTTCAAAAGTTTTACAAAAAAATGAAACAAAATGCAGATATGCAGAATCTTACGGTCTTTCAAATGTTTTATAATCCGAAGATGTCTATCAGAAAGAGGAGATTTCGACTCTTTAGGTACTTTAACAATGAAATATTCCTTTAGAACATCATATTGCTCAACAATTCTCTCACAAACTGAGCCCAAATTTAACCAACGGCTCTCAACAGGACGAAGGAAACTATGTCTAGCTAAAGTTTCTTCCAGTATTTCTAACTGTAAGGAATGATAATCTTCCCTTCTTGCAGGAGATAGCTTGAAGAATTGATGAATATCTATAGCAAATCCATCAATATTACAATCAATTTTATCAAAACCCTTACGCAATGCTCCATGGATTATGTGTAAGCAACATGTACTCAAATCAATTAGTACTGGTAAACTTTGCTTACTAAGTTCACTATTTATTTTCTTTAAAATAGCTAAATTAACTCTTGGTCCATCCATTGACAACTGCATTAATTTTTCTAAATTCAAACCATTATTTTGAATAAAACTTAATAAAATTTTTACAATTTTATTGGCTTCAGCATGCCCTAAAAAATGTGATTCGAGGTAACAAATGACATTTTTACCTTGTTTATCAGACCAATATGAGATGTAAATATCCAACTGTTTCTTTATTTGTTTTGTAGTAGTTTCATCGGAAAGTAAAACAAAATATGAAGTGCCGATATCCCGAAACAAAAGAGTTTTGAAATACGGACCTGATCTAAAATTAATCATATACCTGACTTTTTTGTCAGATAATTTGAGATTTTTCGCTATGGAGGAATCATCAAAAATTTCTCCGTAAATGTTAGCTAAATCATTCAAAGATGAAAAAGAATAATTATTTTTTATTGCCACCAAAACTAAAATGGTTTCAGCTTTAATGGTTTTCTCTGATGTCGTTTTGGGAAGCCATGATTTGTTATTCACTACTACAGTCAATGTTGAGGATTCAGATGAAGTTGATGACTTGATAGTAAATAGTGTTTGATTCTTGTAACAGTACACAGCTTTTTTGTGTTTTAATCCATCTGCATGCTCAAGCACTTGTCTAAAACCCATATTTGAAACATTGAATTTGCTTTTGCATACGAAGCACTCCGCAGAATGAACATCATCAACACTTCGGCACCATGTCTTGATTAGGCATTTACTTCCATCTTGCAGTTCCAACCATTTGTCGGAAAATTTCGTTTTCCTTAGCATTTTTAAAAGAAAACTAATTGTTTTCAAAAAATAAAATTGCTAATAAACAATTGCTGAGCTTGCTAATAAACATTCTTTAAAACACCTATCAAAATTTTTCAAAATGGCGCAATAAGCATTTCACGCATGCGCATAAACGTAGGCCAATAATTCTCACAATATCGATATCATTTTAAATAGTTGTGCACTACTAAAACCAGAATCTTTATCTGTAAAGGCACAAAATAGAATTTAACGGTAAACCTAAACCTAAATTTTTTTGACTTCAGACATGCGTGAGCAATGGCTGAAAAGGAGGCGGAGAGGAATGTATGGCAACCCTATTTCTGGTTTGAAAGAGAACAAAAAAGGGGGAAATTTTCCTCTTTCTTTTTGCATAGAAAGCAGTTGAAAGAAAAAATATATTCCACTGAAAAAAAAATTTACAATTATTAATTGAAATTAAACTTTCAAAAGAATGTAATAAAAAATTAAGGAATTCCAGGATTTATTTTGAAAAATAAGGACATTTCAGGACGTTTTTTAAAAAATCAGGAATTTCAGGAATATCAGGACAACTCCGAGCCCGTATATATATATATATATATATATATATATATATATATATATACATTACAAAGTCACTGACAAAATAACTGTAATTTATAAAACTTTAATACAAAGACTTAACATTTTGGATTATCCTTGGAATCACTTTTTGCATGCAATGGTTAATTTTACCAAGACCTATGATTTTAAATGGATTCTGGACAATTACAAGCATCTATGCCCAGAATGGCAGTTATTGTTGCTCCAGCATGCTTCTTAGTACTAAGCCTTGAGTTGGGCTCCAGTAATTAGATAAAAGCAGTCATGTAGGAGTCTTTGTAATTTAGACCAAAGATTCCCAATATTTGATCTGACACCTCCAGAAATATCCTTTTACTTGGAGGACATTGCGACCATGGCCTATCTAATGTGTCCTAGTCGTCTTTAGTGAACACAATGGATTTTCAGTTGAGAATTTAAGAATGTAAGGAAATCGGTTAAGAAATTTAACTTTCTTCCATTAATGAGATTAATGTCCTAACCAACCAGGCCACTTTGGTAATTAAATTATAAAAAATTAGAGACCAAAGTGATAGGAATTCAGTTAATAGTTTGGTAAAACAAGAATTTTGAAATAAAAATTGATATTAAATTGTATTTTTCTTCTGATAGAAAAGAAAATTAACTAAAATTTTGTTAAAAAAATGAACTACCTTTCCACACAAGCTACTTTTTAATGCTTTCTATAAAGGTTCATGAAGGTCCAGCATTTGATGAATAAATAATATAAGATAACAAACATTCATGAATGCTTTAAAATATTACATTGTACAATTTTAATTTTCCTTTTACAGTAACACATGAAAATTGTACAGACAATAATAATAATATCAGGTTATAAATGAAGTTAATGTTGATATAGTTAGTTATAGAAAACTGGATAATTTTAATTTATTCATTTTATCATTTAAATACTATAAAAATACTTTTTATTTTTGAAAAATATATGAAGAAACAAATTTAGTAATTAAAATTAAATGATTAGGTTATGAAGAAAATAATTCAGTGAAAGATTATTTTTAGTCATTAATGTTATCATGAATAGTAATAAAACAAAAGATTTATATATAATAAAAAAAACTTGCTTACAGCACAATATTAAATCAATAAATTTTACAAGTGAAATGCTATAAATCAATATTAATAAGAGATCTGATAAAAAAAAAAAAAAAAAAAAAATATTGACTATCACTGCTGAATATTTTTTACTAACTACCAATTTCAATAATCTCCTCTTGATGAACTGACATTACTCAAATCCAGAAAAATGGTAGTCTTAGAATATGATATAATTATTAGTAATTTTATTTATAGGTTACAAATTTATGGAAATAGTATGATTTTCTATGGGAAACAATTTCCTGTCACAATTTGAATAAGAATATATCTCATTGTCAAGGCAAATACTACCATAAATTCAATAATGAGAATAATCTGAAAAACTAGAAAAAGTTAGAAAAAAGAAAATTTTTAGAAAATAAAGTAAAAGGAAAATTTTAGTGATTTACCAAATAAATTCTCTAAAATATCATTCAACTTACTTTGCTCCATTTAAATTTCCCTCTTTACAGTACTTTTCAATTAAATAGCCATATGTAACCTTAAAAATAAATAAGATTTCATTAATTAATTACAGTAAATATATTTTAAAATAAAAAGCATGAAGATGTAATTTCATTATATAAAACAGAAAGCACAAAAAAAATTACAAATGATTAATTAATTTTACATTATTTGGCACAACTCCTTGATTTTCCATTGAAATTAAAAATTCTGAAGGAGCAAATTCATGATTATTTTCCAAATAAACTTCTAACAGAGCATTGTAATGTTTGACATCATATTGAACACCTAAAAAATATACACATGTAAAATAGAAAAATGTTATCCATAAATTTATTGCTTTTATTAAAACAATGTACAATTTATATAATCCCAACACTAATAAATTTATATTATAATTTTTCACAGTTTTACATGACAAATGAGTATAAATTATTATTTAAATATTAATGTAACAGATAATCTATTTATTAATTAGAGAATTCTTAAATGGTGCTACGGGCACAGAATTTGAAAAAGAGTTAATGACTATGAAACAGATAATTTTTTAAGTTTTCATATTGTGTTTTTACACATGCTTTCAAAATTAATCTTCTTTATCACACATTAAAAAAATTTATTGAATTTTAACAAGTCATAGCTAACGGTGTATCAACTATTCAATTTATTCGACAACATAGTAGTTTTTATCGCAAAATACCATTCTACCTGCTTAAAGTATGGAGCTGAAACTTGAAAGTAACAAGGAAAAATAAAAGATAAAGAATACAAAAGTCAAAGATATTCCACAAAAATGTCAAATTTAAAAGTCAAAAAGAAAATTTCTTTTCTTTTCAAAAGTTAGAAGTCCCTGTAATGGAATATTTTTGATATCAAGCATTTTAGAACTTGTTTATTTTTGGAGCCATGATATTTTCCAGGTGACTACTCAGAAGTTTAAAATAAAACATATTACATGTGTGTGACTGGTACTTTATGTGCTATTATGTCTGCATAGAGATGTTCAAATAGAGGCAATCCTTCACTGTCTTTGGACAAGTGGTAAACATTGATGAGTCATTTTTACAAGAAAAACGAAGGTATAACTTTGATTGCATTCTTTTTGGAAATATAAAAATGGAAAGAGTTATTTTTAGATTATTCTGGTACTGATAATATTAAAAATTAAGAAAAAATTTCAAATAAATTTGAAGGACCAATCTTTAGTCTAATGTATTGAACAAATAAACTGGAAACAAGTTTTCTCATTGTTGAACTAGAGAGGTCACAACATTGTTACCAACAATATAGTAGCAAGTTAAATATATTTCAACTATCATGAGTGATAAAGTGTTCCTCTAACAAGAGCCTAGGTCGATTGGAATAAGATCATCAAACAGTAAATTAACAAAAACATTTTACCAATCCTGTAGATGGCACTAATATACAAAAGATTAAATTATTCAGGAGGTTGGTTGGTTGGTTGGGTTTTGTGCAAGGTCCAAAAAGGACAATCAGTGCCAAAAATTAAATTTTAAAGAAAATCTTTATAAGCAAAACACATTCTCAATGTTAAAAAGTTAAAAAACAAAAATAAGTGTATATGATTATATTAAAATGTAAATGAGAATAATTGAAAAAGAAAGTTAAAATAAAATTCATAAATTTGATGTTATAAAAATTTAACTAAATTGAAGAAATCCAATCGCCTTTAAAAAACCAAAATGATTTCGGTGAAGTGGCTCCCCCACCAAATCATACATAGTAAAAATGTCTGTTTGAAAAAATTTAAAACGGTAAAGGTTAAAATATGGACAAGAAATTAAAATATGAAAAACAGTAAATGGTTCATCACGCATTTCACACCATGGATTTAATTCACTTAGAAATAGATGTTTGTGAGTGAAACATGTGTGTCCGATACGAAGGCGAGTCAATTTAACATCTGCTTTTCGTAATGGTAAAACAGATAATGAAGCGACAGATGAGAAAATTAACAATTAATAAAAACTTTCATATTCCTTGATTCTTGCCAAAGAGAATAAATTAATGATTTAACACCCTTTCTCACATCAGAGAGTGGAAATGATGGTAAAATTTGATCTGATGCAAATTATTCAGGAGGATTTTGAAACTGAAAATTCTATGCAACATGCTGTGTATTCTAATGAAAATGCTTCCACATCATCTTGTCAAACTATGGTGAGGATTTGTTAATAAAAATGAAGACCAATTTTTTGACATATCACTTGACATTTATATTGTATACTTTTAAGCAACCCTTTCAAGGTCAATTCTGCTTTTGTTTTTATTATACTAAATGAAAATAATTTGATAAAAAATTTAAATAAATCAATTATTCTTAATTAATGCATTTTTTATTATTTCAATAATTTTAAATTGGGTAATTTAGGATCCAACTAAATTATATTATCGGATGCCATATTGATACCATTATTTCTGTAATAGCAAATTATATGTATAGATTGACTATAACTCAGAAAATAAAAATCATTTTACTTATTTTTTAAACCATTAAATAAAGAGAAATATAATGAAAGAAACAAATCAGTGATTATGAAATCAGTGATTAATGAATTTAAAATTAAAATAAATGATGAATTTCACTAAAAAAAATTGAAGTATTCTAGTAAGCAACATTTAATAAACAAAAATTACAGTTTGGTTTCAAAGTCATTTAACAAATAAATTTAATATTAAATAAACATGGGAAATATATAAAGTATCTTAACATAAAATGAATTATAAAGCATATTAAGAATGTGAATAACAGAGTAAATGATTTTAAATATTAATTATTCATGCGAATGTATGATTCCAAGACAAATTTTCAAAACTACTAAGAATACATAAAATAATGCATGATTAGTGCAGAATATGACACACAATGTAGAAAATAAGATAAAATTGTGTCACAGCAATTCTATAGTACCATTCACACTTTTTTTCAATAAATCTAATGACTATGTTAGACTTCATTAAGTAATGTTGTATTTTAAAATGATTCAACAAAATGTTCATAAAAGCTTACAAAATTTCCAATATTTATGAGTAAACACTAGTTTTTTTTATTTTATTCACATTTGTTTATTAATACTTGGAATTAAATATTATTAAACTAAATAAATTAACATGCTTTTTTTAATAAAATTAATTTATACCCAGCATTTGAAATTTCTTCCACATTTTGTTTGCAAAGTCAACTCTCTTAACAGGGCTTTCAAATCGTAATAAATTACAGCAGCGTAAAAGACAAAGACTTTGTTTTTCAGAAGCATATCCTAAATTGAAAAAAAAATAATCAGCATATAAAAAAAAACTTCAAGATGCGTACTTCAAGATGAAAACAATTCAATATACATAAATTATTACACATTTATATAAATTATAACACACATCAAATTCTAGATAGATTTCAGACAAATATTTTTATACCTTTATTTTTTTTCAACTTAAATGAAATATGAAAATAATGACATTATGCCAATAATTTATAACTTTGCTTAAGATGTTTACCAAGTTTCATAATAAATATTTGTAAAAAATTATTAATCTTTATCACAGCAAAGATCTACTATAGATATGAATTTTAACTTTCAATTATAAAATTCCTCACGTATAATACATCAATGATACAATGATACCTCATGTATCATACACCTATGATACATAACGAATTTTATTTCCTGTAAAACAAATATTTCTATTATTATATAAAAAATACAGTCTTATAAAAAATATACTTATACCACAATAAAAAAAGCATAAATTGGAATTATTTTAAAAATTATGATACATTAAAAATATATTAAACTTGAGTATACTATTAATCCAAAAACATTAGTAGTATAAAAAAAAATATTTAAAATGTATTTTCATCATTAACTCAAAAGCAAGTAAAGTTATTTATAGAGTTTATTAAAAAGAGTATTCAATACAATACAATTTCCTGAAAATAATCTAAATGCTGTATGCCAAAAATTCTCTGGGGTATCATGCACATTTTCCTTTTGCTTTAAAAAGGGGATAACAAAAGTTTAAAATGTTTCATTAATAAAAAAAAAAAAAATTTAAAACTGTGAAAATTTTGAACAGTTGTATTGGTACAATATTATTATACTGGTTTTAAGAAAATGAATTGGGCCAAGGTATATTTTCAGATTTTTGTGTTAATTATACATGATGAAATAATCAATTTTGTATCTCAACTAAAAAAATTAGCTTTGATTCTTTAATAAGAAAATAAAAGTTATTAGTTCATGGTATCGCAAGCTATCATTTTATTTTAACCATTTATTTTTTAACATGAGCATATTAAGTAAAATAATAATAAAATTTAAGTTGTGATCAAAATTTTAAAATTTTTATTATTAATGTAATTATTAATATAAAAATATAAAAAAATGAAATAATTAATTTTTAATTCAAAAATTGGAATTAAAAATGAATTTTTCTTAATTATTATATTAATAAAATGAATTTTGAAAAACTTACCAATATTTTCAATCATTGCAAAAGTATTTTCTACATTTTGAAGAAGGATGCGCCCCGTTCCTCGAACAATATGATCCATTTCTTTTATAGCTTTATCAATATTTTCTACATCAACTTTATTTACTTTTGTCTCATAAGCATTCTCCTTGATATTTTCTGATTCATAATTTGAATTATGTTTATGAGCTATTGTGGCAAATGATCTAAATTGAAAGAGTGATTATTGAAAATAAATTCTGAAGAAATACTTAATTTTTTTTTTTTTTTAATTTTTATCTTAATAAAGAATTGTCTTAAGAACAATCACAAATACTTATACACGACTCATATTAAAGAAATCTGTGAACTTAATTAAAACTATTAGAAAACACAAATCATTCAAATTTTATAACACTCTCGAATTTCTAATTTTAAAGTAGAATGTTACTGGTAAAAAACAAAGAGCAAGTTAAGTAAAAATATAGTGCTGCCATTTCTAATCCTGGTCCATTTTAATAGCAACAAGATTATACATGATCATTAACACTCTTTTAAAAAATATTTGGATTAAGAAAATTAAGTCTATTATTAAGAATAATCGTTACAAAATCTTTTAACATGCAGTGATTAAATTTGTTTTGTGGAAAAATTAATATAGTTTTAAAATTAAGCAACATATTTTATTAAAAATTCTTTATTTTATAAAAGCACAAAAGTTTGAAATCAAATAGTTTATTGTACATAAATTAAATTAATTTAAAATAGTTTGATTCTATTGTAAGAAATGAAAGTATAAGGACAAAAATATTTGTGTATCTTTTTCATTCTATATGCACTTTCTTTTTATTTTAGTAATTTTTAAATTGTATATGTTATGTAACATAATAAATATGTTGTAGAATAATAAGACATTTTTTTATAACATATTAACAAAATAAAAATTTAGCAAAACTAATAAATCAACATAGTAAAAATTTGGATAAAATACAATAAATTATATTTGAAAACATTAAGCATACTCTAATTTTTCCAATTAAATTTTACATCAAATAGAATATTTTTATAAATTTATAAACTATTTTTTTAATTCTCAATTAGATTCAACAGAAAGTAAATAATGGGAATTTTTTAATTGAATTTGTGATTTTCCTAAAGAATATTTATGTTTGCGTTAAAATTATCAACATAAATATATATATGCGAATCAACTTAAAAATCATAATTTTATAAGATGATATAATTCTATATCTTAAACAGGTAGAATGATCACATTTGAAAAAGGACATTGTTTTTTTAAATTTACCTAAACATTAAATCAATGTATATATTAATCTCGATAACTGCGATAATTATCAAAATCATACGCAAGCATTTTTATGGTTAAATACTCTTTATTAGCGACGATTCACCAACAAGGTTTCTTATTCTCAGAATAAACATAACTTCTATCGAAAATCCCTTTACACATTTTTTTTTTTGATGAATTCCAGCATATTTACTCAATTTAAAATATTGCAATCTGAAAAGATCGCATAAAACTCTAGACAGAAAAGTCTTAATTGCATCTACTGAGGTAGAAGCTAATTGATTATGTAAAAACTAGACTAGATTAAGATACCAATATTTTACGAATAAATAAGTAAATTCGAAAATATAAACACAAAAGTTACAAATTAAATAACCACGCAATATCAAAAGATTTTGAAAACTGGAATATTTTACTTTTTGTGGGGTATCCATGTTGAGCAAGCATTAGAAAAACCTAAGGAATAAGAATAACGGTGGAAACATTGGCTAAAAAGCTTTAATCGGGGGTGATTAACTAATTTAATATTGTTCAGTACAAATCGATACATTTTCTTCACTAAATTTTAGAATAAAAAATTTCGGTAAATATTATAACCAATTCAACATTAACCGGAACAATCACATTGGATGGAAGACCTCGGTCGGATAAGACATGAATTTCACAATTTTAATAATAGCCAGAGCTTTAGGTTGACTTTATCCGTATAGCTTTCTTATCACCTTTTCTGTGATACATGATCGATCATGATTTATGAATGATAAACTTATGCTCATTTGCTTATGCAAATGATTATAATTATTTGTAATCATTTGTATGAAATTTGTTTATTTTAAAATCAGGTAAAATAAACATAAAGCAATATAGTACTTAAAAAAACAGGTAAAGGTATCAAAGAAAAGTCAGTATTTTTCTTTGCTTCTCACAAGCTTTCATAATGCATGTCTCGAAATTACAAGTAACTAGCAAAAAGATTAATGTCTTATAATAAAAGAAATACGCTTCATGAAATTTTAAATAAAAAGAAAGGTATTTTTCGAAATAACCAAAAAGTACTTCTAACTTCTTTTTCTAATACTCCAGCGACATATATCTTACAAAACAGGAATTATCAGCTCTTTTGTTTAAAAATTATGTTACTTTCATAATGATAGTTTTTTTTCATTGTAAAATTTTTTTACAGCTCTTTTTCTCTTTTACTACTCAAGGTGGATTTTAGTTTCTTTTCTATTAGAGTTCCCCAGTTCTAGAGATCTCCTCTATAGAGTTCTCCTCAGATTTCCTTTTTAGTCTTTTATTATTATTTTTTCATATCTTTTTTTTAATTCTATCCAACTGTCTCAGTTTTTTTCTCTTATTTTTATTGCTACACATTTCTTTTATGATTTTATTTGGCTTATGCAATTCTTTATTCTTTTCCCATGGCCTGTCCACTGCTTCCACTTACTTTAGATATGTCTTATCAATTTTCTTAATTAATTTTTCCAGATCATGATTGTATTTATATCTTCATGAGTTATTTTCATTAATAGGTTCACAGTTGTCGAATTACAAGTACTATGCAAACTTTCGTTATTACGAACTTTTAATTCAACACTCATGATTTTATAAACTATTGGCTGGCCACTAAATATATTTCTATTAACGCATTCATAATTTTAATTACCCTTTACGAACAGGAATTTTGATATATCTCTTGTCTCCGATTTCATTTTCATGCAACTTTTATTTGCTTTTATATTTTTACCTTGTTCTTTTTAATTAATTTTTTTTATTTCAAAGGTTGCAAAATATGGATTCACATTTTTATAGGAGAATCGTGAATTCTTAGAAATTAACTGTAGATTTAAAATCTTGGAATTTTTACAGAAATTCGTGCTCAATTTCTTAACCTAATTTCCACGTTTTTAAAATCATACATCAGAGTATAACTAACAAAAGTGCAAATACCAAGAGATACTTTTGCAAGTAATCATTGTTGGAAATTACCTTACAAAATGTTCAACGTTTAATGCACTTGTTGCGATGCCATGAATGACATTCCTTAGAAAACAAAGTCCACATCATCATTTCGATATAAAGGATTTTATTAAAGAAATTATTAAAAGAATTTTTTTATTTTTAAAATTAATTTTTCGACTAAGCTTTTATTTTTATTCATTTTTTTAAGACTTGAGGGAAGACGAATTATTTTTATCTATGAACGTTGAAAAAAAAAAAAAAGCCATTGCTGTCCGTATTTTCCTTTTAAGACCTTTTGTATGAGAATTCAAATGTAATTTGTGCGTAAATAAATTTTTTATTTAAAGATTACGAGTATAATGTCTCATTGAAAATGAATTTTAAGATATGAAGCAAGATGAAAATGGTGTAATTCTAAGACAGTCAAAAAAAGGCATATAAATGGCTAAAAACATTGAAATTTGAGAAAAGATCAGTGAAATTTTTCATTTTCCTCATGAATTTCGGAGAAAAAACTTTTAACTTCTTTCTAAGAAAAAGCTTTTTTATTTCATGAACTTTGGATATTAAAACTTATTTCTCTAGAAGCCCCTATGATCCTATATAGTTTCTATGAGTTCATAAAAACGAGCCTCTACTGTATTTTTGAACAATATTTCTATTATAAACAAAAATCTGATCATGATCAAAGTAGTGATACCACTGTATTTCAAATCTCACTGTTTTACGCCTCAATTTTATTTTGAATTTTTCAAAATTATTTTAATTTGATTTTTCTTTAATCTACCTTTTTGTATAAGAAATAAACATATGGTAGGTGAATTCTTTTGGCAGAAAAAAAATTAAAAATGTGCTAAATCTAATTTCTCATTCAAGTAGTAGGCTAGAATAACATTTCTCAACATTTCAGTATTCGCGGCCCAGCATCGCGCCTTATGTTTACAATAAAATGTGCACGACAATTACACATATTAAGTATATTGGATTCTCTGTGTGTGTTTTTAAATTGTTTATAATTAACTTCAAAACGATAGTAAAATCGCGCCAACGTCGGCAAGAAATCATATCTGACATTTTGTCAAGCGGATGGTAAACAGATGAAACGAATGAAAGCGAGGAAAATTTGAATAGAATACTTGAATTGAAATCCAAGCAGGGAGATAACATTAAAAGAATATGAAAGTAAAAAAATTCGTTAATAAAAGGTAACCTAGATGGGGAGAAATAGATTTAAGAAATGAGAATATATTTTTTCAAATAATAAAAAAGAAACAGAACAGAAACATGGCTGAGCAGAAGAGAAAAAATAAAAAAGCTTGCGAAAGGGAATCTACACGACCGTTATCGTCTCGATTACGCGCAGAGAAAATGTTTTCTCAAATGTTCGACAATGAATCGACAATCCAGCCACTCTCACTCGAGTCGATTCTTCTATCGCTATCAAATCTATCGCGAATGTGTACGTTACATATATTTTCGTGTTGATTGCAATTCACATATTAAATATTTAGCGCAGCAGATTTATGCAGACTAAGGGATAAATTTTAAACAGGAGTAAGTGAGCATTAGAAGATAGTCAAACACCTACAAGTACACAGACCAGCGTGGTTTCAAAAATTAAATCAAGAAAATATTCTAAAGGATACTTAAATTTTGGATTTACTTGCACTTAAATAAATGAAGAAGAAAGGCCCTAGGGTATCATTTGCTCAAAAATGTTAGCCGTAAACAGCATGAAACCTAATAAACTTAAACAACAATTGGAAACGCTTCATAGTGAGTACGTCAATAAACCCATAGAATTCTTCGAATTAAAATCATTTTTTAAAGAAATTTTGTCTATGAAAAACTTTAATTTCATCATAAAGTTTCATATGAAATAGCCATATGTAAAAAACCTCACACTGTTGGTGAAGAGCTTATTTTGATATTGCCCTTATCTCGGGAACACATCTGAAACCCAACATTAGCAACACAATTCCAAACTTCAATATTTTCAGAACTGACCGTACACATCATGCTAACGGAGGAACGGCAGTGATAATCAAAAAATCTTATAATTCTACTCTTTACAGCAATAACACAGGTGATGGATTTGAAGAAACCTCTGTTATACTCAACCTAGAAAATAACTTAAATATCAAAATTACCAGTTACTACAATAGACCCGTTCACCAAATTAATGACCAAGAAATTATGAACATTCTACCAACTAATATTCCCACAACTGCTGGAGGTGACTTTAATAGCAAGCATGTAATTTGGGGTTGCAATAAATCAAATTCAAATGGAAATATACTAAATGATATTGTACAAGAAAATAATCTGAAAATAATGGCCCCAATCAAACCCACGCACTTCCATCATCCAAACCATGGAGATATTTTAGACATTTTCATAACTAATACCAAATTCCCTCTGTCAGCTCAAACAATCTATGACTTATCTTCAGACCACTTCCCAATTCTGGGATGTCTGGGACTAAAGAAAAAACAAAATAATAATTTTATTTCCAGAACCAACTGGCAACTTTACTTTAACATTCTTCAAGATAACATCAATAGAAACAGTGAACCTGATATCAGTATAAATCTGAATAATGACTCAAACCTTCAAGAAGTGCAAAATAAAACTAATATTGAAATAAACAAATTTAATGAAGATTGTAATAATGCAAAAAATATGGCCACCAACAAATTTAAATACCATGAAAATTACTTAAAATTACCACAAAATATCAGAATTACCATTAAAGAAAGAAATCGCATCAGAAAGCAACTGCACCGAACATTGAACCCGCGACTCAAAGTTGAAATTAACAAATTAAAAAACTTTGTCACCAATTTAAAACAGAACAGTGGAAAGATAAAATTGGAAAATTAAGCTCTGAAAACAATTGCATTTGGACTTTAGCTAAACAGCTAAAAAGAAAAACAACCAATAGCCATAGCATAATCGGACCAACAGGACCAGTATATTCCAATCAAGAAAAATTGGACATCTTTGCTCATACTTTATTCTAGCAATTTCAACCAAATAAAAATGTCAACTTTAACTTCACTAACAACATCAATCAAATCACTCAAAATTTCATCACTCAAACCAAACCAACAGCTTCAATACCTCCTGCAGAACTTGAAGAAGTTATTATCATCATTAAAAAATTAAAAATCAAAAAAACACCAGGATGTGATAATATCACTAACAGAATGATCAAATATTTGCCAATTGCATATATTAATAAACTATTAAATATTTATAATCAATGTCTCAAAATCTCCTACTTCCCTACAATTTGGAAAAATGCTACCGTCATCTTATTTAACAAGCCAGGAAAAGATCCCAGACTTCCAGAGAATTATAGACCTATAAGTCTACTCCCTACTTTAGGTAAAAATTTTGAAAAAATCATATATAATAGAATTAAATGCTATATGCAACTCTTACCAAATCAACAATATAGATTTAGGCATAACCTTTCCACAACAAAACAGCTTATCAGAATTACTGAAATTCTAGGCCAAAATTTTCATAAAAATATATATACAGCAATGGTAATGCTAGACATTTCCAAAGCTTTTGATAAAGTGTGACATGAAGGTCTTATTTATAAATTAATCAAATTGAATTTTAATCCAGATATCATACTTCTTCTAATATCCTATTTGACAAATAGATTTTTTCATGTAAATTTCAACAAAGAAGACTCTCTTACTCTAAACATCAATGCTGGCGTTTCTCAAGGTAGCATCTTGGGATCCATTTTATATTTATTTTATACTTCTGACTTCCCTGGCACAGAAAATAATATAAAGCTTGCCTTTTATGCTGATGATACAGCAATTATATCTGAATCTATGTAACCCAACATTGCATTTAATAAATTACAAATTATACTTTATGATATTGAAAACTGGTGCAAAGATTAGAGAATAGCCATTAATGCTGAGAAATCTTAACTAATTGTATTTAAGAGAAATATAAATTAAAACATCTAATTCACGACAAATTAACCCTTCTTTGCATGATTTTTTTCTTTATTGGTGAAATAAACCAAGTTGATATAATTCATGTTCAAAATTAAAGGAAAAATGGTTAAAAAATCTTAGTATATATTTATAGTATAAATTTAGCAAAAAACAATATGCTAAAATTTCCATCATCATCCAAAGTTAGATCATTAGCTTAGTACTAAATAGAAATAAAAGAGGAAAATAACAGAAACACGTGTTACAAACCTTTCTTCCACTCATTTTCAATTTTTTAGCAATAGAAACTCTAATATAATAAAACAAAATTATAAACGAAATCATACGTTTATTGCAACTACAACAAATAGCGGAATGAGACAACTTTAATCTCGTTTCACTGATAATGACACTTGTTTATTTTTGACAGCTATGTTTCTTTTTATGCAATGGACATTAAAAAGGTATCCAAACACGATCAACTTAAAGTGAACTTGTTCTTTTATATAATTTTTAGGCATTATAGGTTATGATGGAAACTTCCACCATTATGCAAAGAAGGGTTAATTCTATTCAGTAAAATCATCCCTGAAGTAAAATCAACGAAATATCTGGGGCTTACTTTAACTCAGTGGTGTTGTCGAGCCGGAACGTCGTTCCGGTATTTCCTTTTTGAACAGGAACGCGTTCCGGTACTAAAGATGATTTCTGATAACGAGAATTGGCTGATGAATTAAAAAGAATTGCTGATTTTTTTTCTAATTTTTGACGAATTTTTATATGCATTATTATAAACAAAGGTTTGAACCGAACCCGAACCAATACAATGTAATAATAAGATTAATAAGTACTACTGTTAGCAAAATATTCTATGCACGCTACCTAAGTCAAATTGTCGATTAAAAAGTGTTAGGCAGGCCGCACATTGAGGCAGCATGCTTCCAACGCGCACCTATCGCTTCCCTGCAGCGTTGCTGCCCGCCAGAAACATGTTAAAAAAGTGCCACATACTAAAGCGACGGCAGGAACATCTCACGCATGCGCAATACCTCTGAGCGGGTATCTTCCGTTTCTGTGATTGCTTGAGAACTATATGGCTAAAGCGTTGACGTTTTTATTAAATATTTAAAGTTTGATGTCTCGCATTTGAAATATAAAATTATCTCTATAGGCACGATATAAAACTTAAGAAATTTGGGATTATTATTTCAAAACTCAACCGATTTCTATTGAATGTTATTCACTGTACTTTAAAAACCAAGGTACATTTTTTCAATCCAATTTATTAATATTGTAATATAATTAACACATCATTAAATTTATACTAATTTTTTTTTTAAAATATGTTCATGGCTAAAATGAAGTCAAATACACTCACAAACTGGAATTTTTTCTAAATAAAAAATAGCTAAATATGCTAAAGTGATGAATTTATTGTTTGGTGTAAAGTTATAACTGAAATTAAGTTTGATTTTTATGTAGCATTTATTAAAAGGAAATTAGTTAATAAGATATACTTTCCAGTATTTATTTGGGAATAAGATCATAATAATCTTTTGCTATGACATGTGTTAATTTTAAAACTAAGCTAAATCATATACATTAAATACTAGTCAGAGAATAAGAGGTTTGTTAAAGGAGCAAAAAATATTCTCTTTATAATAAACTGCAAATATTTACTCAAAACTATAAAAAATTTCTTTTAAAAATAGATCTGAAAATGTATTAAAATCAATTAATCAAATAATAGCCCAAAGCCGCCATCGTAGAAAGTTTTCTTTATAAAATATTCCAGAGATAACTATCAAACACACACGCACAGTATAGTCTCCAAACTATTTGATAAATTTCTGATATTTCTGCCAAAAGCATAATGAATATTCTTAATACGTTTCTATATTCTTAATACGAAACATCTATCCATATTAATATCGCCATTGAGGCGACAGCAGATAGGCAGCATGACGGCGCGACTTCATGCTGCCTGTCTGCTGTCACCTCAATGTGTCAATTTCTCTAGCGCCAATTTCGCATATTTTTAAGAACCTCTCGCTACAAGATTACGTGCGTGCCACATATATGCATGTAGTAGTTGCATTTTTCTATAATCATTAATCTAATAAACTTAAAGTGTAAGTATATTTCATTTTCATTATTAATTATTTAAAATTTACGTTTAATATTAATTATTTAAATGTTGATTATTAAAATTTAAAAATTATTATTAATTATATTAAACGGACATCATTTAAAAAAAATGTCCGTTTTTTTCCCTATTAAATAATAGTATTTATTTTAGTAATTTCAACATGAGTGAAAAAAGAAAAAACAGTAGTATCACCGATTTTTTAAAAAAGAAACTAAAAACTAGCAGCGATGATGAGTCAATGACCCAGGAAAATGCAACATTGAGCCAAGTATCCAACACTATCTTCAACGGTAATCAACTGGAATCTGTTGAACTTGCAGCCATAGCATCAACGTCAACAAGTACTTATAATGATAACGATTCTGACGAAGTCTCGTGGCCTAATATTTGGAGTGTGGAAATGTGGTTAGAAAAGAAAAAACAGTTTCCTTGGTTACTTTCCGAATCCCGAAAATTAGGTTGCTCTTTTTGTAACAAAATACAGCACTTAGGGGTATCTAAAACCCGTGGTGTAAATATTTCAAAGGAATGGAGTTCCACATCTGTTTTTTACTACGGTAAAGATAAAAAATAGCAGTTAATGTCATTAAGAAAAAAAATTTTTTGAACACGCGAAAACAACAGCGCACATTAATTCAGAAAAAATTTTAAACAGCGAACAACATCAGCCAATAGAAAATGTAATAGACAATTTAAATAAGGCGTCTATTAAGAGCACGTCTTTAGTATTTAGAACTGCTTATTATTTAGCCGAACACGACAGGCCATATTCGGATTATTATAATTTATTGCAATTGCAAGAATTAAATGGAACAATTTTGGCACCTGATTTACGGTCCAGATATACCTGCACAAATATAATTAATCACATATCCAAAAATATGAAATTAAGATTTTGTTCAGAAATTATTAAAACAAATGGAAAGATTTCGATTCTCATTGATGAATCTACAACATTAAGTAAAAAATCTATTCTAATTATATTTTTAAAATTCGAAATAAATAAAATCAGCGAACCACGTTTCCTTTTTTTTTTTTTTGATTTAATAGAATTGTCCGATCAAACAGCATCCACCATTACAGAATACCATTTAAATAATTTGAAAAAATATGGCTTCGACGAGAATTATTTGAAACAAAATTTAATTGCATTTACCAGTGACGGAGCAAGTGTAATGTTAGGAAAAAAATCAGGAGTAGCTACAAAATTATTAATAAATTTCCAAAATTAATCTCGTGGCACTATTTAAATCATCGTCTGGAGCTCTCTGTTAACGATGCTGTCATGGAAGTAAATGGTATTAACCATTTTCCCTTTTTATGGATAAATTATATACCATTTATCATCAATCTCCTAAAAATCAACGCGAACTAGAATCATGCGCGGAAAATTTGGGAGAAGAAATTGAAAAAATAGGACGTGTTTTAGGAACAAGGTGGATAGCTAGTTCATTCAGAACTGTTAATGCAGTTTGGCAAAATTTAAAATCTCTTGCTGAACATTTTCATCAAGCCGCAACTGATGAAACTCGTTCAAAAACTGATCAGAGTGTATACATTGGTCTAAAAAAATATATCATGTCTAAGCAGTTTATAATTAACTTGGCATTAATGTATGATGTTTTGTATGAACTTTCCATCTTGTCTGAAGCGTTACAGAACAGAAGTGTAACGATAGTATATGCGGACAAACTATAATCCGTCGAACTATTCGCTATTTGGAATCACTGAAAGACGTTAAAAAAGGAAACAAACACATAGAAGCATCAGAGGCTGTTCAAGTGATGAAATGAGGAACATTAACTTTAACAGATAATAAAAAAATTACTATTATTAACAGAAATCAATTCCTTGTAAGTCTCATTAATAATATGACTAGAAGACTACTTACAGAAAATGATTTGATAAGTGAATTTCGAGTACTAGATCCAACGGAGTGGCCAGCAGATATTGAAATCGGCTATGGAGAAAATGAAATCCAGTCATTATGCACCAGATTTAATTTAACATCAACGATGCAATGTATCAATGCGCTTAGAGATTACATTGATACTAGAGGCAAAGTAATTCCTAAAGATGTAGAAATCTTAATTCGATACATAAATATTGTACCTTGCAGTTCGGCAGAGTGTGAGCGCGGATTCAGTAATATGAATATTATTTTAAATGAGCAAAGAGATAGAATATTAATTGAAAATGTAGCAAATCTTTTATTTATAAAAATGAATGACCCACCACAACAATTATTTAAACCAGATGATTTTGTAAAAACTTGGTTACGGACTCATCGTTCAGCGGATGACAACAAAACAAAAAAAAATTCAACCACAAGATCCTGAACATAATCCTATTTGGAATATTTTATAAAAACCATCAGTGTTTTCATGTATTGTTAAAAATATTTATGCAATATTGTTTGAGTATCTACAATGCGTATTTTATAATTTGTTAACTAATTTTTATAAAACGTTCCTATTATTGTAATAAACATATATATATATATTTATACACAAAATGGGTTTCGTAATGATTTTCGTTTCCTTTCCTTTTTATGCTATATACAGGGCCGATCCTGGCGATAGGCGAAAATTGGGGGGGGGAATCTCCCCCCTCCCCTGTTGTCGTCAAATTTGGGATATAAGACCTAAAAAAAAAAAAAAAAGAAAAGAAAAAAAACTGTCACCGCTCTAGGATTATCATGGAAAATCATCCCCCCCCCATCGTTAAATTTAGGACATGAGGCCGCCTACCCAGGATCGGCCCTGTCTATATAATTATATATACGCGTTGTGGTAAAAAAAAATAAAAAATTAGCTCAACACCACTGCTTTAACTAACCAACTTTTACATGGTCTTTACATATTGACAACATTACTAAAAAAGGAAATCAAGCATCTGGATGCCTCTCTAGTATTCTTGGAAAAAACTCTAGACTTTCACTCATACTTAAAAGACTGCTTTATTTCTCCATGATTCATCCTATTATAACTCCAGTTTGACATACCATTAATGAAAAAGATAAACATAAATTGAGTGTTTTTCAGAACAAACAACTCAGAAAAATCACCAATGCTCCATGGTATATTCGAAACAAAATTATCGCCAAAAGTCTAAAAATTAACAATATTCTGGATCACATTGCTAAATTAAATAAAAAATTCTTTGAAAAAGGAAGAAACTGTAAAGAAAATGAATTTTGTGAAATCTTTAATTATAAATTCTTAACTGAAGATTGTCTCTACAGACCCATTGCTAGGCATTTTCTCTTAGACAATTGATAGACAGTTTTAATTTTTTTGCTGTAAATATTTGTAGGCAGTTCCATCTATTCAAGTATTATTTTCCCGCCCACCAGTTCTCTACTGAAAGCTTGATTGGTCGCCACAGTCAAGCCTGTTTCTCACGCTAGAGCCACAGCGTCTCATCGCCAACAAAGTCAAGTTTTCCTCTTGGAAATATTTCAGATGGAAGAGTAAAGGCCTGCTTAGCAGGACGACACTCTGTACTTGTATTTAGATAACGAGATAACCAAGAATCTTTTCAGCACTTTGTATAAGACATGGGTTCAGTACACATTCAGCGTTATTATTTTATTGTGAGTCAAGAAGGTTAGCACGTGGGAAATATTTGCAACGTGTTTAGGATTTAAGAGAAGAAATCACCCTTTTCTTTAAAAAAGGAAAACAGACCAAAAGCCGCGAATTTTCGAGATTGTTATTTGTGATGAAATTAAGGTACTTGGTCGACATATTGATGAAATTAAATAACTTGAATCTTCAACTCCAAGGAGAAAATACGCATACGTTGGATACGAGTGATAATGCTTTTTGTAAAAAATTGGAACTGTGCAGCAGAAATTTATTACAAAGAAAACCTAACAATGTGTGTAAATGTGGATGATTGTACTAAAACATACAAGGTTGAAGAACATGTTGTTGTTGCTTTTGTAACCATTGAAAGTCATTTAGCCATGCTAGAGAAAAATTTTAAAATGTATTTTCTTACTGATGACAAACTGGTATCAAGTTATGAGTGGGTAAGGGATTCATTTCATAAAACTCCAGAAGGATTCTCAATTGACGAGGAAGAGCATCACCTCCTACTCTAGGAGGTGTTGGCTCATGACTCCACCCTCCTTTCATCTTTTCTCTAATACATGATTTTACTACTACAGATGGAAAAGTAAAAGCAGCTCCGCTGCTAATGCTTTGGAGTTCCAACCAGATAAGATAAGATAAGATCAATATGTTCCTAATACTTAAGGCAAGAAAAATTATTGCTTGATCGGTAAATGAAAACTATTGTATTACTTTTAATTTAATTATTATTCAAAATAAGATAATTAACTGCATGTTTGAAGTCGCTCACACCAAACGCTGATTAAAATTAATGATTAAATGCTTCAAAATGGATCTCTGTCTAATAAGGACTAAATATCTATGAAGATGTTAAGATATTTAATTAATTTGTGTTTAATGACATCGTATTGCAACCATGCTGATAATGATTAAAAATTAAAAGTCCTTAAGTCAATCAGTATATGTTCCTTCTACGTAATAAATGGCCAAAGTTTTCATTTCAACTTAAAATTAAGTATACTTGATAATCTGTCAAAGTTATTAACGATTCATTGAATTGGCTTAGATCACAAACAAACCATTGCACTGCTAAAATATTTATTAATAATAAAAATTAGACTATGAACACAAATATTGACACATATAAAACTAAATTCTTGTATTATGAAGTTTTTACAAAATCATCTTTAATTCTATTCTAATCAAATTTCAAAAATAGGAAATTTTAGAGCTAAACGACTAAGTTAACTGTTCAGATCTGAAACACGTTTGAAATCAAAAAGAGTAAAATTAAGATCCTCTTATTTTGCGGAATTTTCATCCTGTCCATTAATGAATCTATCCATTATAAGGAAAATAAAATTAAATTTATGATTGCCTCAAGCAAAAAAGGAGACACAGTCCCTCTGAACATTAGTAACTATAATGTAAATACCTAGGCATAATATTTTCAAGCTGCAAAGGTACAAAACTTGAAATTAAGAGCAGATTAGTCATGTGTAATAGGTGTATCAGTGGTCTTTGAAACCATCCAAACCAGTGTTTCCCTACCTTTTTAGTGTCATGCCCCACCTAAGCCTTTCTAAAATTCCTATGCCCCCCTCCCATGTAACAAATACATGGTTTTTAATATTAGAAAACTGAATTTTTCACTTAAAAAAACTTAAATGATAGGTTTTAGAAAGGAATCACTAGAAAATTTTTAACAAAGCAAAGTAAGTAAATTTTCTAAACGTTATGAAAATCTAAAATTAAATTAGAAATAATTTTAAGAAATATTTTTCTATTATAATTTAAATCTTTAATCCTTGCGCTTGATGCTTACTGCACAAAGATCTTATGTTAGGTTCTATTTTGGTTAGCTTAAGTGTCAAGTCTCCCCGTTGTGTTATATCGAGACGATTTTCATGTATTTATTTTTTTACCAATAAATCATTTATTGCATGAAATCCACATTCAGCTAAATATGAAGACGGAAACAGTAACAACAGTTTTCTTGCATATTTGTTTGAATTTGGATATTTGATTTCTGTTTCCTCACACACAGTCATGCCATCGCTCCTTTTATATTAAATAAAGTTTTAATTAACTCATTATTCTGCATTTCTGCGAGTTCTTCTTGATACTGAATATTTGATATATTAGACAAATACACTAACGTTAACTGCATCATCCATGTTGGAAAATCAGTTTGCTTTAAGCCAGAAAACCTTATTTTAAATCAACTGATTGAATTTTTATATGATCGACAATAACAAGTGAAGCAGTACCATTTACTTCACATTTTTGGAGCCAATGAAACTGTTCAAAGTTTTTGCTGTTAACATATTTCTGACATAACTAAATATGAGTAATGAAATCAAATATCTTCGCTTTTGCATCAACAAAAGTTTTATTTGTTCCTTGAAGTTGCTTATTTAATATATTTAGTTTTTCCAAAGATATTGGCTAAATAACTCACAAATGCTCTACCATCAGCTGTTGACATATACTTCATTTCAGATTTGTTACTTAAAATATCACTAAGATTATCAAACAGTTCCATAAATCTTTTCTAAAGGGAACTCCCTTTAGAGAGTCATCTTACTTCAGTTGTGAAGTAAAAGTCTTGTATGGTCTGCATTTTATTCTTCACAAAATGGCTTGAAGAAATCTTTCATATCTGGCATTAGATTTAATAACATTGATATACTTTATTACTGAATACAGTACTTCATTTTGAACAGGCGAGATGGTTTCAGTTATTAAGTTTTCCCTATGAATAACACAATGCACAAGAATCATTTCTGGATTCTCATCTTTAATCAATTTTAAGAAACCACTTTTTATTGTTCATCATATTAAAAGTATTTTCTCCAGCACAAGATGTTATATTTTTCATTGGTATATTATTGACATCTAAGAAGTTTTTTTTAGTTTATTATATATATCTTTGGAGGTAGTGGTGCTTTCTAATCTTTTACAGAACATTTCTTCAGCAAAATGCTCTTTATTAATATATCTTACATAAGTTATCAATACTGCCTCACTGTCTATCAAAGTTGATTCATCTATTTGCTCTGAGAATTTTCTAGTTTTCAGCTTTTCAACAAGTTGTTTTTCAATATCTTCACTCGTTTCATCTATTCTTCCGCTAACAGTATCGTTACTAAGTGACGTAGCTTTTATATCTTTGTCATCTGTTTCAAGAACCGTTTTAAGAATGCTAATGTCAACCGTTTTATTAATAGATTCTCTCCTATAATATGATTTCCCCCCCCCCCCAGATTTAGCAATGAACAAAGAAATTTGATAATTAGCCTAAAGAATACGACTATGAGTTGAAGCGTGAGCAGTAAATAGGGACTTTATTGTTGTCCTTTTATCAAAATTTTTCCTTAAAGTTTGAAAGTAATTTAAATCTGATTAACTATAAGCATTATGTTTCGCCTTCAAATTCTTCTTGAGACGAACGCGTTTTATTGGTTCATTGGTCAAGCATAAAAGACAAAAAGGAAACCGCTCATCATTGACAGTAGGTATGAGACCAAATTTTAAATATTCCTCCAAATATACAAATTTTGACGAACTTTTTTTTTGCTTGCACCTCTCATTTTAATATGGGGTGAAAGGAATATATATAACACCAATTAAAAACTAAATGTCCTTGTTAAAATTAATTTCATATGACATAGAGAAAGCGTATGCTAAAAAATACACATTTATTTAAATGTATATAACACATTTACCACACCACCACATAACATATTTTTCGACATATATCGTATGAAGTCCCTTTTCGAATTGTCCAGTTAACAATCAAATTTGCCCTCCTGTGGGGCGTGAGTCCCACGTTGGGAAACACTGATCTAATCTCTAAATTCATCAATACCAAAACAAAAACAAGTCTATGTAGGACTGTAATGTCTATTATCTTATATAGGAATGAATTCTGTACTTTGAATATACAAAGGATCATGTATTGATCTTTGAAATGAAAAAGTAAAGTAAGATTTTTGGACACATTATATAAGACCTGTGGAGAATCACCTATAATCTCGAAATATGTAAACAGTATGGCAAATTCAACATTGCAAAAGTGGCAGAAGCACCTCTCATTAGGTGGCTAAGCCACATATTTTAGATATGATGATAATTATATAACAGAAAACTAGTTTTTTAATTTTGGTGGGAAAATGACGAAAAAAAAAGACCTCCAACCAAACACTTTGATGAGGTAGGAAAGGATATAATAATTATAAAAGAGAAACAATGGATGCCCTTTGAACAAAATCGAGCAAGGTGGGGAAAAATTGGAGAGAAAGTCTTGGCCTGTAACTGTAACCAATAGTGCTAGTAAAAAAGATGAATATGATAGTAAAATGTAAATACCGGATCATTATTATTCATAAATGAATAAATATATTAGTTATGTTATTTTGTATTTATGTGGATAATTAAAAATCATTCATGATTTGTCCATGCATCTTAAATAATTTTAAAGTGTGTAATACAAGATAATATATAAATATAGTACATTAGAAAAACATAAAAAATTACATAACATAGATAATCATCATTCTAAAAGCATACATATATTCTTAATGAATTCAATAATTGCTGTAGATATCTTAAAGTCACTGATCTTAAATATTAAACAACTTTTGAATTTTCTGATTTAAAGTTAAATATCTTATATTTCTTATTGATTCAAAAATTAATAACATTTGAAACAGCGAAATGATTTGTAGTCAAAATTAAATATATTTATTATAAACAAAATATGTTTTGGAGGAAAACAAGACGAAACAATTCTCATTTTTCAATCGGATTTAAAACTATGAACTTTTAAAAAATATCAGCAAAATTAAACTGCAATGCAGGGAAAAAAAAAAAAAAAAAAAAAAAAAAAGATTTATGTGAAAAAAGTGAAATTTTAGAGGAGTTTGCACACATTTGAAAGATGATATCGATACAAATTACGGGCTCCGCTCTAGTGCTGTAAGATTAGGAAAAAACGTGGTTTATTACAGGGAATAAACCGGGTTTTTTTCCCATAAAAATTTTAGAAAAATCTGAAACTTTATTTAAAAATGTAAAGGTTTTTAACTATTAAAACCACGTAATATATAAAAAATTCAACTATTATATGATTTCTACTATTATGTACGGATTAGAAATTTCACAGAACATTTGCAAAAAGATGCCTGCTATTTCTAGTGATTGGAGACGTTTCAACTTGTGTTCATTCCATTGGAATTTTATTATCTATTGTATAAATAATTTTAAAGTTACTACAATTGAAAAAAAGTATTACTAGATACTATTATTAAAAAAAATATTTACAGATGCCAATTTGTACTTCACTTCACTTCATACATGGGCAGAAAATTAATCTATAAAACGAAATATGATTGGCTGAGTTTATTCCCTCAAAATTCCCGTGTAAACTCTCAAGCTTCAAAATTACCGAGAATTTTACAGATGTACTTAGCACATAAGCGCTACTATAGACATGCAAATCAGGTTTACTTTAAGGACGCGTTGTAAAGTTCGTGAGCGTTAATTATGATTTAGATGTGACGTAATCAGTTGAATACCGCGTTGGCCTGGTTGGTCAGAGCTTTCATAATCATTATCCGAAGGTAGTGAGTTCGAATCCCAACCTAAAAAGAATCCATCGTGTTTGCTAATGGCGTCTGGGTCACGTTAAATATATTGTTTTCGCAATGTCCTCCACGTGAAATTACACCTCTGGGGTGGTAAGCCAAGTATTAGAGAGGTTCCTGCTTCTAAATTACAATGACTCCTACTCACCTGCTTCTATCTAACTGGTAGAGCTCAACTTAGGACTAGAGAAGCATGATAGTGCAACTACAACGTAATGAGTTGATTTTACTAAAGAACGCCAGTAGTAGGTGTCTCGAAGTCATCCCAATCACCCTGACTGCAAATGTGTACACCAGTCTGGTGAATCAACCTGTTGTGCTGTTAACCTGTTTAATAGCATTATCGGGGATGTTTTACAACAAGATAACTCCCGCCGTCTGTTGTAACCTAGTATGCTCTACAAAGAGTTTGTTGCCTTAATCTGCTAGATCAATAGATTTAGCACTAGTTGAACACATATGGAATATCATTGAATAACTTCAGTGTCATCCACAACCAGCATTAATAAGTCCTTTATTAACCAACCAAGTGCAACAGGCTTGGAACTAAATTCCTTACACTGACATCATCCTGCATTTGTATGACACCATGCCTGAATGTTTGTTTTCAATATTTTGTTATATATACCGCCTACTAATGTACCAGTATTTCACGTACAGTATGCATGCTAACTTTCGACTGTGATCTCGAAACTTAACTAATTAAGGATGTTAAATAGACAAATGTATATCTGTAGAAATTGTTAAAAGATTAGTATAATATGCACACCATAATATGAATGCAGCTCGCGTTTTACTTCCTTAATTAACAATAATATAATAATGAAAAATTTCAACATTTATAATGTAACTTTAGCATTTATCTTTAAAATTGTAACAATCCGTTGTAATTTAGTCACTTAAAAGTCCTCATGGTTTAATATTTTTCTCGCTTTTTCTTTTTCTAGAAAATCCTTTTCCTCTTTAAATAAAGCAGCTGAATTGTTAAAAAAAAAAAAAAAAGCATGCTTTTATGCTTTTTTATGGTATTTTGCATTTCAGTTAAAATTTGTGGATCAGTGTTCTCAACTTGCCATAAGTCGAAAAACTTGAAAACCTATAATTATTCCCTTTGACAGACTTATTTGGCTTAAACGGAATTTAATAATTCAATTTCTCTTTGTTAATAATGATAGCATGACTTAATCACATGCTTTTTTATTTATGTAATGAAGTTCTCATCACATGGGAGACTTTTCTTAACATTTCTTAAAAATAAAAAAAATGCCCTTGAATTAATTCATCTAAGAAATATAAATGGAAACTAAACAGTTACATCTTTAAAGAACCATTTTTTAATTATATAAAAAATTCAAAAAGGAATAAGGTAATTTTTTTTCACTGCAGTTGAAGGGAAAACACTGCTTAACACTTTAATTTAAATGTAGAACATGTTTCTTTTCAAATTTATGTTATTATTTGCGCAAAAAATTCCTTAAAATTTAAAAAAGAATGAATTTATCAATTCCTAGCACTTTTTAATCTTTCTATATTATTTATGGACAATACTGAAAAAAAAAAAAAAAAAAAAACATTCAACCCCCCCCCCCCCAAAAAAAAAACTTGAATTCTCTTAAGATCATAAAAGAATTTTATTTATAAATTACACCATTTTTTTTCCAAAAAAAAAAAGGAAAGGTGAGAGTATGGTATAAAAAATCATTCATTGAATTTTACAGATCAAAAGATTATTTTAAAAATCCAGATATAACAACTTGGATTGAATTTAATTTTGTACCCGCTTCAAATAAGCGGGTTTTGATTATCAACTAGGTTCCGCAAGCTTGGATTTTACATCCTGAATTCTGATAGGTTTGGTGCATTTCTTAATTAAAAAGTTGTGCACTTCAATAATTTACTTCCAAATATTTTAAGTCAAGTTTAAATTTGATTGAAGTAATTAATTGTCCAGGATTTTTAAGAAGTCTTAGATAATTTATAAGTAAACTTTGATAATTTTCAATTTCGCGTATTTGTTTGATTGATAAAATCCAATACAAAATTTCGCTTACAATATTTAATTATATTTTATTTTGAAATATATATATATATATATATGTGTGTGTCTGTCTAAGCACAGGTGATTATCAAAATAGTGAAAAAACACCTTAGATTTATGTAAGTTATTAGTTTGGTATAAGACCGTTTTTGGTCTGAAATACAATTTAGATCAGTGTAGGAATCAATTCATATACGCGCCGTGGTTAGTGTTAGAGGAATTTTGTACACTTCTTCATGGAAATAATGAAAAAGTTCTAATAATGGAGGATTTCGTATTAAACTCTCTAAAATTAACTGTAACACAATTCAATTATATTGAGGTCGGGTGATTGTGCCCAGATAGGTGACAGCACAGCCACATGAATAAATGTCGGTGGTGATGACTGTGCGGGCCAAGGCAGATGTTGAGCTACATTCTCATGTGCATTTAAATTTCAATTAGAACAAGTCTCATGGTAAGAAGTGCATTATCACCCTGAAAATTTCATCTTCTGCAGAAAAAGTTTATATAATAGGATTAACTTAACTAAAATTTCTTAATGGTTCTTTCCAGCGATCCTTCCCTTAAGGGTTACGATTGGTCCAGTAGAAAACTACGACACGGTTCCCAATATCATGACAGAATCAATTTCATACTTGAAATTGGAAGGAGACAAGCATGCTCATACATTTGTGCTAATAGTTTTTGTACACAATGTCTAATTGGGCCAAGATCTTCATTTTGAAGTGGACTCCAAAGCACTACGAGCCCGAAATGAGTGTCAAAGCTATGTTCAGAGAACTTAACATTCAGCTCCAGACCGATTTCAGATCACAGAATGGTTAGAAAACAAAATTATCTTTATTTACAGTATTTCTGCCGATATATCAAACTAAAAAATATCCACAAGAGTTGTACTCAATGGAAAAATATTGTCAGCTGATTTAAAGAAATTAGAAGTAATAATTGGTTAGCAAATACTGATATTGAACTACAAAGGTTGCAGTTTGACGTAAACACATTTCAATCAACCACTTCGCTTATTTTCATATAAATGACTGTCAAAAATAGTTTATCAAATGTTAGAAAGGAATACATAACTAAAGTTTTCCTAGTTCTGATTCCCACAATACAATAATCCAAAATTTGTCGACAGTACAATGTAAACCAAAAATTTTTTTTTTCCTTTAGAAGACAATTTATACATTTTTACAGTATGTTCATTTATAGTTGAGATTATTTATTTTCAGTTATTAAATAAAGTAGTTTTTTGTATATTTACATTTACGATAGACAATCAACGATGATCTGGGAATAGTCCCAAGTTGAAATCCAGGATAACAACGAGTGTAATTTTGATTCTCCTCCAGTAAAGAAACTAACACAGGGATCAAAATTCTTTTTCCCTAACTTCCAATACACGGATACAAAGTTGTGATGGCCAATGTGAACCACTATTGTTAACACATTTGATTAGGTCATAACTAAATCAGCTGCTTCCAAGTAAATAGAGTTCTATATTTTTGAAATTGTGGAATTTAGTTCAAATTTTAATTTTATAGCGCAGAAGTATATTAAAACTTTAAAGTAAATATAGTTCATTAACGATAGTGTTTACATTACATTCTACTTCAAAACTGGAATCAAATATTGAAATAATTCCATCAAATAATCTGTGCCCGAAGTGTTTCAATTGTAATGAGTAATTTCATCTTTTGAATAGTAAATATATATATATTTTGAATTTTAATTAAATGAGGAATCCTCCAAAAATATGTAAAATTAAATATGAATGTAGTGTGTTTAATGAATAAAAATATTTTTTGATAATATATGGAATAAAGAATTGTTTATCATATTATAAAAGAGATAATTTTCTTGGTTGGATGCAAAATAAAAATTTGAAGTAAGAAACATTCACAAAGTAACCAATATAAAAATGCTACTGAGAAAGGTTGCCTACAACACTGCTCAACACAAACCTTTTTTGCAGATGACGATATTATTAAACAGAGGGTGCAAGTATATTAAGTCATGATGAGGAACAAATCTATTATCCTTGACAATAAAAAGTATTTAACCGTGAAGGATAATAGTGTGTCACCTCAAAAGAAGAGCTGTTGAGTTTCTTTTGGCACAGATAATGAAGACAATGTGCAATTAATCATTTTTATCTGATGAATTATTGTAAATTTCATTATGACATATTAATTACTTGACTTGAATCAATAAATGATAGATTCACTGATCAGGGCTTACTTGAGTGCTATGAATTTTACGAGGAAGAAAGAAGTTTGTCTTGGAATAAACTGGAAAGTATTACAAAGCTTTAAATGGGGGAAAAAATGTAAGTATGATTAAAATTTAAAAAATCAATAAGAACACACAGTGATATGTTTTTTCATTGTGTTTCACATCAAAGTTTTGTAATGGTACATTAGACAAAGCACATGATAGTCCACATTCATCACAATAACATTAAAATCTAATTGCATTCCACCACTAATACTTCAAATCTTTTCTTTAGGATTGTGTAGACTCAGAATGAAGATGTAATTTTCCTTTTACACAAAATCATAACACTAATTTAGCTATGTTTGGAAAAAAGAAAATATTTTAAAATAAAGAGCAAAGTTAAGTTAACAACATTATAGAAAATTTTTTTTTTATTAATTTACGATTTAGTGTGAGTGAGATGAATTCACACAGCTCTTGGAAGCATCATTAAATAAACAGAGAGTATATTTAAAGTTATAGAAATTGCAGTTTTATATTTCATAGAACTTCATTTTTATAATAAATGCACGGAATGTGTATGTATGGAGAATAATGTATGCAAATGTATATATATATATATATCTGCTATTTGCTATTATAGAAATATTTTAATAGTTTTCCTTAGAAGAGTTAAACTTTGAGTTTAAGAATTTTATGAAAAATATTAATAAAATTCACAATTGTCAAAAGTTTTAAAAGGGAAATTATTAAGAATAGTTTAACATTATTATAAAAAAGTTTTAAACTGAAATTGTTATAAAAAATCCAAAGTTATAAGATAATTAACAACTTCCTAATTTCAATAGTTCTTTATGACAAAGTAAAATGGTTTTCACAGAAAAATCCAATAAAAATGGAGATGTTTAAAATGTTTCAATTAGTATGTTATCTAATGAGCTAACTCAATTTTGTTTTACAAAGTTAAAAACTAGAAATATTCATATGGCATAGAACCTCACAGAAAATTTTAAATAGGACAAAAAATTTTAGTAACAGAATTTTAATTTGAACTATTAAAACAAAAAATATTAAAAAATATAAATGTAATAAATAAAATTCTTTTTACACCGTTTATACCTTTATTCTTTCAAAAATTCTTCACATATAAATAAGAAACGAGCACACTTAATGATTACAAGTGCAAGGAACATATTTGGATGGAACATACAATACTACAAATATGTAGTATAAATATATATATCAGATAAAAAAAAATAATTGTATTGATTATGTTTATAAAAAGGCACCAAATTTCATGGAGATTATCCTGTTGACATTATGAGAGACCTAAAAACTACTACTTAAATCAAATGTAATTATGATTTACATTTTTTATCATTACAATTCAAACAAATTTCACAAGCTACTAATTTATAATAATTAAAAGTCACAACACTATATTCAAGCATACAATAAAATCTGTAATTTAAAATACAAAATAATTATAATAATTGCTTAAAAATAGCTTGTTTAATTGAAATTTTATGCAATTTGAAATATGCCATATGGATCATATTAAAATAAAATCAATTTTAAATTAAACTTGGAATAGTTCGCATACAAATCCATGAATATAAAAATAAGTGTATATATAAAATATTTTAAATACAAATATTAAAACACAATGTATAAAAAAACATTCACTAGTGAAATACAAAAATTCTTGCTATAAATATAAAAGAATTAAAAATGGACGGTTATTTTTATAAATTTGTAAGTACAAAGTATAAAACATGCAAACATTCTGATTGTGATGTAACTCACTATGGAATTTACATCTTCTACTACTAGTTGGACTATAAAGAATAAATAAGTATATTAGAGATTTTCTAAATTCTTTTAATACTATTTTATCAATATCTATGAGTTTATTCATAGATCAATAACATTGTAATTAAAACAATTCAAGTTTACACCATGAATCTTTATACTTTTGAGATTCTTGGTAAAAAATAATAATGATACAATCTGAAAAAATATTCCTATCACAATTCAAGATTTACAATATAACGTTAAGATACAAGTAAAAATATTTAGTGCACATATGTTACATACATAAAGATAAATGGTATTTTGGTTGACACAATGAGGCTGTGTGAAAAATCTCCTGCTTAATGAACTTCAATTAAAGATTTTGGAGAGCATCAACTTAAGAGAGAGAATACTTAATATAGGTTACAATATTTAATTAGGGACATGCAGAATAATATATTGGGAAATCTCAAAGCACATAGTTGAAATTTCAACCATTATTTAAAAATGCTTTTTATACCATGGATATGGAATAAGTAAATGTTTTAAGGAAGAACATATTTCTAAATTTGAAATTTATAGCAGTATTAGGGGGTTAAAGAGATTACAATTTAACAATTAAAAAGTAGAAAGAAAACCATTTTTATCTATGCTATGATGAAAAATAGCGGTAAAGTAATTGACTATTAAAATTTAAATATTAACACGACAATTTTCAAAACAACTTTCATTGTCAACCAAGATCCAATTGGACAAACTATGATCATATACCTGTACCACATAAGTGAAAATATATGAAGTATAATTGTGTTATTTATTTATCTTAAACACTTTAAATTTATCGGGGGTATTTTAATTAGACTGCAATAAATTAAAGAAACTTCAACTAACAGTGAAACTTAAATCTAGTTATGCTTATTTTAAGTTTGATTATAAACAAACTTTTACACTGAACACTAAATGAAAAAAATTAAGAAGTAATTTTGATAATGTTACAATAAATATTCAGGAACAAAAATGATTTTATTAAATAAAAATTTTGATTTACGTATTGCACAATGAAGTAAGATAAATAACTACATAAATTATATGATAACAATAAATGATTTTAGAAAATCATTCTAAAAGAAAATAAATTTATAGAAGTTACACATTAATAAAGCAGTTTTAATTTGATAAATTCCTGTGGTATTAAAAATGCTTCAATGTGATTAATTTGTTAGTAACTTATATACAATTCATTTTAGTTAGACTATCACAAATTCTTTAAGTACCTGAGCACATAAACACCCATTCAAAATAAAATTCAACCAAAACAGAAGTGTTAAATTACATACTTTCTCATTCATATTATAAAAACCTTCAATACTTCATAAGTAATGACAACAAATAAATTTTTAGGAATACAAGTTGGTAAGAACAAAATATAATTTATAATTGTATTAAGAAGCAGTTAAGTTCTGTTTTGATTTCTTGCTTAGTAAAATAGTGTTTTAATACATTAAAAAAATAATTATATTGCCAAAATATACTACCAAAGAATACAGCATCAGGAAATGAGCTAAGTAAGAAATATAACAGGGGGAAAAAAGTACATTTTAATCAAGTAACATAACCAATACTAATAAAATGCTTCAAATAAAGAAAATGAATTTAAATGCATCTATTTCTAAATAGTGATTTTCATTCCTGAGGCATAGTGAATATACAGGTACTATACATTCCTAATGAAATGACATCAAATACAGTAAAATCATGCATCTTACAAATACCAAAGAAAATTATTCATTAAAGAGATAATAAAATTGGATTTTGCCAAACATTTCTTAGGAGAATTCATTTATTCTCGTTTTACTACTGTACACACTAAATATAATTCATAATAAATATTAGATGTAGTTTCCTTACTTATTAAAAAAATAAATCCTATCCGAATGACAAAATTACAACTTTTAAAACTGATAGTTAATAGCAAAGATTGTTACACAATAATAAAATAATTTACAAATACTGCAAACCCAATATTAAGACTATATAAAATCCTCCAAAGTAATTACTAACACAAATAAAAAACCAATACTGAACCTGCAGAAATTTATTAATATTCTGAATATAAAGAATTAAATAAACTAACATTTATTTAGTCCCTTCCTTTTTCAAATTAAAATATTAAAAATTAACCATTTAAATGCTTAAAATAATCACAATTTTTACCACTGTAATTGGGAGGAGGAAACACACAGTTAAAAGGAAATACTATAATTAGAGATGGTAAATAAAAGAAAACCATTATAAAAAAGACTTGTTTAGACACCAAAGTGCATGCACATTTTTAAGTCAATGCATAAATACGTGAATAAACACATACATGTAAATAGAGTAATTTATAAAGTTACCATTAAACTCAGTCTTCTTAACATTCTAAAATTGTAACTGGTAAATAGGAAGCAAAACTTTACATTTATCATTAAATATGATTAATAAAAGAAAAATATATAAATTAAAATGAATCCAACAAAATTTTGAAATTACCAAGAAATTTAAAACAAATTCTAGGTAATAAACAATAAGATAAGAAAATAATGAAAAATACAAACAGGTTAAATACTTAAATGAAAAATTATATCTACCATATAATTGTATCAGTAATTATATCTTATATCATTAATTGATAAACATAAAGAAAGTTCATAAACATAAAATTATATTAGAATCAGAATTTTAGAGTGACAATATTTTTTTAGGGCAGCATGCTTTGATAAAATGCTAAGTATAAACAACCAGAATATAGGTAGTAAAGAATTATTTGAAAAATATTATGAATGAAATTCACCAAATGAGAGTAAAAATGAATATATAAATCAATTAAAATACTTTACAATATCAGAAAGCAAATTTGAATTCCCAACAATGTCAAAATATGAATGAAAATATCTACAAAATATGCTTGAGCAGATTTTCTGAGTGAGATTTCTTTAAATTTAGAACATGTAAATATTTTGTTACATGATAAGAAAGATCACATTCATAATTACAGCCAGCAGTAAAAATAAATAGTGATTTCCTGTTTTTGAAGCATCAGATCTGTACAAATCCACACTACAAGCAGGAGGACAAATGACATTAGGAGTTTCTGAAAAAGATTAGAACATGTAACATCAAAAAAAGTAAAGTTTTAATAGGTCATGTAATGAAGAATTAATTAAAATTTATAAAAAAAGAGTATCAGACAAAGTTGAATTATAGGTGGTAAGATTAAATAAAGTTTGAATTTCATATCATTAATTTAATGGAAATATAACCAATGCAAATTTTAGCTTCTTTATTAAAGTAATTATTTGATATTTAAAAGTACTATACAAATTCAAATATTAATAAACAATTTCGATTTACAAAAATGAAGAAAAAGTATGCATTTTACTTCTATAAACTTAATTATATTTAAAACAAGTTATAACTTTTAAATGACCCTCTTTCTTGAGAAATCAACATTGATTTTCCACATTATTTAAATCCCATTTAAGACTTGCTACAAATAGTTTTGCTAAAGTATAAAATAGTGAATAATCTATAATTTTTTGTAAGATTTAAAGTTTCAAGTATTTTTAAGGAGTTAATTTTATTGAAATAAACTAATCGATTTTAAAGAATGGAATAAATATTTTATTTGAGATATGAATAACTTGAATTTGAATGATACCCATTTTATCTTTAAGTTACAAGATTTCCTATAAATATGTGTACAAATACATAAGTATTTTGTGAAACATGAATGAATGTATGCATGTGCACACACAGACAGACACACTTCTCTACCACTGATTATTTTATCCATATAACACATTAATCTGCAATTCAAACTATAAGAGTAATAAGTTTAATCTAATTTTGAAAGTTACTGATGGCTTGGGTTTGAATCTAAGTATGACGGATATGTTGATTTCATTTTTGTAACAGAAGGATAGCAATTACATGAGTAATAGCTTTGCATTAAGATCCTTTTTACATTTTAAACAATATCAGGTTAAATCACAATTATATAATTAAAATAAAAAATTTGTTATTGAATTCAATATACTTTTTGTCTTAGAAGGCTAATAAATATTCTAACAATATGCATGATTTTTAAGGCAAAAATAATTTAAATATACTAAAATATTAAAGCAATTTTAGATATAAAATATAATTTAATAATCCAACCTAAAATTAAAATAAAAAAAACCCAATTATGGGGCAACTAACCAAAAAATTCAATAACTTTTTCATGGGTTCCCAATTTGTTGCTGGCTCTACAAGTATAGAATCCATACTGTCGTTTCTCAGCAGTAATGATTCGCAAAGTAGTATCTGTAAATTCATCTGCTGTAGGGAAGATGGAGATTTTATAGTGCTGATTATCTGTCAACTGTATGTTATCTTTCAGCCAAGTGATAGAAGGAGAAGGAAATGCTTCTACATGACATTCTAAAATCTGATCATATTGAAGGGCTTGTCCATAACGAGGTCGCTCTATAGTAACAAAAGGAGGAACTAAAGGGGGGAGGGAAGATTTTTAATATAGCAAAACAATTTTACAAGATTCATAATTTGTGAAATTTTTTTAACTATAACAATTAAACATTATTAGAAATACTTGTTGGAAGTAGCAAGAAAAATTTTCCTAGAAGTAAACAAAAAATTTTTATAAATTAACCAAAAATAATTTAAATACTTATGTAAAAAAACACAGCATTTTATAATTTATTAGGTAAATACTATTATACAGTATTCATAATTGATATTTCAAATGACTTAATTCAAACATATTGCAGAGTTATAACAAGTAAAAACTGGACACCATAATTTAATAAAAATATTCTTTAAGCATTTTACTTGCAATTTAAGATTAAGTAGAAAAACAAAATATCCGTAATTCTTAAGCCAGATAATCAGTACTCTAACTTGAAGTTTTTTCTTGTTTTACCAGTCCTTTTTGCAAATAAAAGTTAAATCAATATATTCCTTCCTACAGTTTAAAATAATATCAGTATTAATAAAAATAAGCTAAATGACGAATCTATAAACTGATGACTTGAATGGTTGAGCATTAGAATTCAATTATTCAAATAATAGGATATTGTCTTACCAGGGACATTTTTATTTAAAAACACTAACAGAAACCACACAAAAATTACCGTATTCTTCGCCGTATAAGACGCACTTTTTCTCCCCAAAAATCGGGGGGGGGGAAGTGCCTGCGTCTTATACGGCGAATACAAAAGCCCACCATGGCAAGGAATACGAATCAAAGATTCTGTCTTTTCATAAATTTGTTATTGATGCGAGGAAGAAGAATAACTTTGAAATGAGCCAGATTGGGAACATGGATGAAGTCCCGCTAACGTTTGATGTGCCATCTAACAGAACCATAGATAACAAAGGAGCCAAAAGCATAACCGTAAAAACTTCAGGGTATGAGAAAACCCACTACTCGGTTGTGCTGTCCTGCTGTGCAGATGGTACCAAACTGCCGTAAATGTTGATCTTTAAAAGGAAAACATTCCCAAAAGAAACAATTCCACGGGGAGTCATCGTGCACGTTATACAGTTGATTTAAAATATTTTACTACAGAATTTGGTTCATAATATTTTTTTTCTAGATTTGCCTCCTTTAAAATTGGGTGCGTCTTATACGGCGAAAAATACGGTAGTTATTATAAATCACAAATTACATCACATGCTTAGAAAATAATCTTGATTTAAGCCATACATTTATACTTTTAGTATTCTATCATACTCTATATAGAATAATAATTTTTTTTGTAATATATATATATATATATATATATATATATATATATATATATATATAATAACAGATGTTTGCATGCATATGATGTTTATATTATTACATTATATATCAAAATAAGGGGGAAAAAACACAACACAAATATTTTTTCAGTATTTTGAACTTTTATTTCTTAGAAACATATTAATAGAAAAGTAATATTAGAAAATATGCTTTCTTCAACTACAAATAATCATAAAACAAAGAAGTACATAATATTAATAAATTTTATAAAATTGATACAATATATTTAAATAAGTTTTAATAAATGATTTTTGTAATTATATTATTATACTGCTAATTTAATGTAATTGTAATAGCTATTTATCAAATGACACATTAAAAATTATTTTTACTAGCCAATGTGACATCTTAACAGCTAAAAAATTTATGCAAAAGGCAGTCATATTTTTTTCTTGATATTATTTGTTTGAAAGTCAATTAACTTCATTAGAAAATTAAGGTGAGTAATTTTTTTTGCTCAAAAACATACTGTGTTGAACAAAATGTTAAGAATTCAGCAAAACAGAAAAAAATTCAATAAAAAAAATCTATCATAAAAAGCAGTAAAACACAAATTTATAGCAATAGAGAGCTAGACACAAATTTGTATTTTATTTAAGAACAAATATGAGACAGATGAAGGGTATGATAAGAAAAGGCATTATAAACAGTGTAAAACTTGATAGCTTGCCTTAGAAGCTTAAGGATTTGAATGGGTTGCTTTCCCAATTAAAAGTTGTAATCTTAAAAACAGTGCTGTGAGGAGGGGGAGGGGGGGGAGAGAGGATGATGATTAAAACAAGAACACTTAATATATGATGACATATGATTAAAATATTTTTTATAATTAGAAACATAAGTGCTAGTTTACTAATTAAAATATAGTTTTGTGTCAAATGATTGTGGCTGATGCACGGCTAAGATAATATAACATTAACAAGGCCTTATGGTGTAGATTTCCAAATCTGAATAAAGGATTTCATACACAAAAAAGTTTGCCACTTGCAGATTCCGGAAATTCTTCCAGAGAGAATAAATGAAATCAGAGACTGCCTCATATCAAAATAAGTGACTGCTTGGTTAATGGAGTCTTCTATTAAAGTGATGCCAATTAGTTCATTGCTGGTAATACCAACATGACTAGGTACAAGGCAAAATAATCTCAAAACCATTATCAGACATTACTTTTAGCGAAATCAAGATTTTATTAATCGCAGGATAGAAATGCATAGAAAAATTAAGTTGTTTCACAATGCTCATACTACCAGTGAAAATACTGAATTTATGACGGTGAGAATATATCATAATGTGGAGAGCTCTTAGAAGGGCAACAAGTTCAGCAGTGTAAATAGAGCAGGTAAAAAGAAGGCTGTAAGTATATGTAGTACTGCTATACATAATACCACAGCTGACACATTTTCCTGCTTTTGATCCATCAATAAAAACAGGGTAATAATCATGGAATTGATATTGATAAATGCCATTAATTTTTTTAAAACAGTGGGAAGCAGTATTTTCTTTACTAAATAGAGGAAAGTCATCAAAGCAACATCTCATGAAGCATACTAAAGTAGTCTGCAGTTTCAATTGCAGTTACACGAAGATTGGCTCCCTCTAAAAAAGGCTGAATTCTAGCACAAAAGAGTGCACGAAGAGAGAGCATTAAAAAGTCTTTATAACACGAGCAGATTTTATTGGTGGCTCAGAGCGGAAAAACTCTTGAAATAGTAATTACGGGAAAGCTCCATGCACCTTAGATTCAAGGAGGTATGATACAGTCAACATAGAGGCTGTTGATGGGTGAAGTGCAAAATGCGCCACTGCAAATATGAAGCAGAACCCTAAGCCATATCACTATAATCAATATGGGACAAAATAACTAATATATCCTGCAAAATGAAGTTCGATCAGCACCCCAAAAAGTATTGAAAGAACTTTTAGCATTTCTGGCACAAACTAATAAATGAGACAAAAAGTAAGTTTCTTATAAAAAAGAACAAGGTATCATAACTTGTTTAAAAACAGGGATAAAAGTATTATAGAGGTGGATATTGGGATCAACTTGGAGGCCTCATTTCTTTCAAAATTGAGGCAACTGGCCTTAGTGGATGAGAATGGAAGTTGTTTTTGTCACACCAATCAACTACCTGATTTAAAGCTGCCCACAATTGTTGTTAAACTAACTGCATATCTGAATCTTGACAGGAAATTTGCAAATCATCAACATAAAATGTACTTTTAATATAAGGAAGTAAGGCAATTAAAATCATGGTAAAATAAATGGCAAAAAATTCTATGCTAAGAATACTACCTTGAGACAAAGTAAGCACAATGCAAACTTTTCTGTAGGAAGTTTTGAATAAAAAGTTGTAGGTTTTCACAGTGATTAAAAGTATTATTGGCTCTGGAGATAAATATTCGCTGCACTTACCTTAGGGGTACAAAGGGATATAATACTACACATTGGGATGGGAATCTGTAGACATGCCTGTACAACACTAAATGCAGGACTAGCCTACAGAACTATGTAGGGAAAAAAACTGCCTCTAATACAGCACCAACTGTTTCACTGAGAGCGGGAACAATCCAGCCACCCACCTACAAAGAAGCCTAGGTCAAAGGGAATGCAGGAGGACAACAGGACACTAATTTCCTCCTTACAGGACGACAAATATATAGGATAGAAGACAAAGACACAGGGATAGAGTCCACTGAATAGTGGAGTAGAAACACAAACAAATCAGGAAACTTGATCTCTAGGAGAATGCAAAGAAAAGGAAAGATTGAACAAAGTAGAAGAAAACAGTAGAGAGGAAAGAAGTATAAAAATAGCTGGAGTGGCTTGGAAATTGAAATAACCTAATATGCATAAAAACACAGATATTAAAATTTTGTCAGTGGCTTTTGCAGAAAAAGTTAAATCAATTTATATTGCCCAAACCAATTATATTTAGAACACACAATTAATATCAAAATAATAAAGGCATATCTCTTAATTGTATTTTTACAATTAATTCCTCTTAACCATAACAAAAAATAATACAACATATAATTTTATGGATAACAAATATTGTGAATTTTCTTTAATTAAAATTGTTCAAAATTGAGAATAACGTGGATTCAATTTTTTAAATTTCCCAAATAAATTAGGTTTCAAAGTTACATAAAAAAGTTCTGAAGGTAGTTTATATTATAAAAATATAACAATTTAGGTATTACATTATAACATACATTTGCAACACATTTTGTATAAAAAGAATAACTGAAAGCACCTCTTGAGTAATTCCATTCCTTATTTGTTCTATTTGATAACAGAATAAAAAAAAAGTTTAAATACCTAGAAGTTTATTTTTCAAAGTTTTAATAGAATTGTTAATTAGTTAGATACTGTAAAATAGAGTTTTAAAACCAATGGTCAAAATGCGATTATTAAAGAGTTCAGAGGCAGTTTGGTTTGTTTGTTATCCAACAATCAGTTTTTATACACAAAGGCTAATTAAACCAGCACCTACAATTCAGAGGTAGGTTTCAGGATGAATTCTAGTTTATTATATCTATTAATCAGTACATTTTAATATATTTGACGACTGGCAAAGATTAATAGTATTTATGAAGCAAAAATTTAAGCATGAACAACAAATACCATTTTATGAAATTAATGGATATCAAATTAAATTAATGCACAGATTTAAAAACTAATTTTCCTTTTATTAATGCTAATAACATGTTAAAGGCTTGGATAGCAAAATTTGGAAATTTTGTAGTTACATTTATTTACACATTTTACTATTTTATTTATCATCTTACTTAAACTTATATTTAAATATGTATATTTTTCTTTTTTTTAAACTTACTAAATTTTGTATTTGTAATCTGATATCCAATATGCTTTAAATGATAAATATCTCAACTTTTCAAATGTAATAGAATTTTTTATTAACACTCAATCTTTATTAAAACAATATCAGCAAATTAATTGCATACACTTTAATAACAAACACTGAAAAATAGTAGCCAATGAAGTCATTTGTAAAATTATATATACATATAATTATAATGCAAGAAAATAAATTTTTCTGCCTTCACTTAAAAATATTATGAAAAATATATTTGAAAATAGGAATAGAATAGGAAAAAAGTAAATTGGATTCAGATAAAGAGAGCTTTATAATCATAAGAAATTGTCACTTACATTCTACTTCAAGACCAATGTTTCTACGGGCACCTTTCCCAACACTGTTATCAGCAATGCAGTAATATGTTCCTCTGTCATCTTTTGTAATATTGTATATTGGGAACTTGCTACCTGTAAAACCAGCACCACCAGTAGGAAGAAGCTCATTATTTTCTCGCCTCCATGATATTCTAGGTTTAGGATATCCAGTAGCATAACAATTCATTTCTACTGTCGAACCTACACTTGTGATAACAGATCTTGTGCTGTTATCAGATATGACAGGTGGCACTGAAAATTACAAAGCTAGTAAGTTTAAGAGGATATACCTATGTTGACAATATCAAAATAAATTTCTTATGACTTACATCTAACATACACCCAAACATTGGCCTTTAATTTGCTGGCAGTTCCAGTTATAATTTGACATTCATATAATCCTGCATCAATTTCTTGAAGTTTACTTATCTGAAATGAAAATATAAAATTTGGCTCTTTAATTTAAATATTTTAAAACTGTGTGTAATTTTGTGAATTAAATAAAGAAATAATATATTTGAAGGGAAGATTATAGCTTCTAATCTTATTGATAATATGGTCCAGCAGGTGACAAAGTATGCTAACATAAGTGAGTACTATTTCCAAACAATTCAAATTCGCTCCAATTATCCTGTAACTAGCAGAAAATAAATCTTCAAGATCAATATATATGTCAGCTTTTGGAAAAATACGTCAGATAAACTTTTTATCAGTTAAAATTGTGTAGATTAACAATTAATTAAATGAAATTAAAATTTAATTTCTAAAGTCTAGAATGCCTTCAATTCCCAGCACTTAGAGATTATATTTACTATGTCAAATACATGTTTTGTTTCAAAATGAGTTAAATTTGCAAAAATATTTACTTTAATCTTTTTATCATAAAATAATTTTGCTGAATAAATTATGTTGATAGTAGTTTCTAAGTTAAATGAGAACTAACAATTCAAAACATACTAACATTTAAGGAAATAAAATTTCTAGGTAAGAGATAAACAAAACAATAAAAAATCCTCTATAAAATTTTCAAATACAGATTTATTTTAAGATTTTATATGTCCAAGAGTTCAGTGCCACTTCAGTTTTCACAAATTAACTTCTAAACTATTACTCATAGAAAACTAAAAACTTTCACAATAACTAATTTTTCAAAATTACCAATGAATTCCTAAATTCGTTTTTACTTATTCACTTTTTTTTGACTAAGATAAAAAGTCTTTTGCATTCTGTGTAGCTATCAAACATTATTAATATTGAAATCAAATTGAGAATTTTTGCAAATACTTATTTGCAAAAATTCTCAATTTGATTTCAAATCATAGGGAATCAATTTTCCAGTTTTAAGCTTTTAAATAAATCTGCATTGGAATTGAAAAAATTTATTTTCAAATTCACTCTCTCTCTCATGGCAACATCTTTAGATTTATTTATAATCTACAGAAAAAGTAGAAGCAATAAATTTCTCATGTGAGAATCTGCACCATCCAGTTTATCTACATATAACACTTGCAAATGAAGTAGGCAGTTGTGATGTGGTTAGTTTAATAATTACATTTGTTTTTTTTAATTGAATAATACATTTAATATGTTTTAAACATTTTCTTATTAAAAAACAAATGTACATAAATATTTGAGTAATAAAACAACTTTTAAAAATTAATCATAACTTTAAAATTGCAATTTTAATAAGCATTTCTAAGATATATCTAGACAGTCAAATCAATTTAAAAATGATAAATAATTTTATAGTAAAGTATGATAAATAATTTTATACAAAGTAAATTACTTTTAATACATATGTTGTATTAGCTTCATCATATCTAACAGTATACCGTTGACCAGGGACAATTTGATTTGTATTTGAAGAGATAAATACTTGTTCAGCAGGGTGCTCTGGATTTGTTTTGACCCATACAACCTATTAATCACAAAGTAAAAATAAAACATGAGAATAACAGGAAAACAATTAAAAATATCATTAAAACAAATAAAATCTTCCAAAAGATAATTTTGATAAATGTAACCGGGTAAGATAGATATTTTCATAGACATTATTTAATTACTCATGTATGTGTAATCTCAATAATTGTTATTTCTAAAGTAAAATGTCTTTTACAGGATATACAAGTATATTATAATTGACAGATTGCAATGCAAAAGGCAATAAAAGAGATTTGTGGAAAGTATGAGCATATTTTAATAACTAGAGCCTTCCTACCATTAACAAAATTAATGATTAATTTAAATTTGATATTACCTTCCCAGTAGGGAAACCTCTAAAAAACAGATGTATTTAAAAAAATTGCTCATTTTAAATAAGTTTTTTTATTTTATATTTTTGTAATAACAGAAATACATAGTTAAATAGAAAATATTTCGTTAAAATATTTAAAATGTTTTACATTACATAAATATTGTATGATAACAAATATTTTTAAGAGTATCTACATGGCTTCTTCTTACTAATGATTGTGTACTTAAAAATATATAAAAATGACTGTCAAGATAAGAAACTTGGATAAAACCATGATGACAAAATTCTGAAACCATTATTTTCATCCAGTCTCTGAATTTTTAAGTCACGATTATAAAAAATTTTCAAACCTTTGCCTCTAACTATTTTCTGAATTCTCTTCATATGATAATTTTTTTGTTTGATTACATAATGAAGTACATATTATTTAATTTTATTTCTCTGAAAATCTTTAAGATTAGTGATAAGTAAGTTGTTTATGACATTAATTATCAAAGTTCCAAGTTCCATTGGTCTATGTTACTATACATCTAATGATTGTTTCATAAACCATGATTTTTGATTTCTTTAGTAAGGATTGATAGTTTATTTGTTAATAGTCATTTTTTACACATGAGGACTAATTACATTAAGTCCTTCAATTTAAAGTGAACTCTGAACCACTCCAAACACATAGGCCTAAAATGGGATTTCAATCGAAGACTTGTTGAATAGAAGTTGATTCTGTTACATTAGTAAGGATTTTTTTTTAAAATAGATATAAAAATTATAGAATATACTTCCCTTTAGCATCCTATAATTAATTTCATTAGAAATATTGCAATTAATAATTGAATCCTGTTGAATGAAACTGCGAATTATTCCAATACTTAAAAATACAACTCAAATTGTAGGTAAAACATATATTTGTTAATTTATATAGAATATTTGTCAATTTCATAGATTTTTCATTCACGCTCATTAATAGTGAGACTAATTTCTCCTGCATTCCATATAAATTTACTAGCAAGGAAAATTATAATAGGTAATTTATATTTGTTGTTTCTAATCTTTTATCTGATCTGACTTCATCAGACTAGATCAATGAAACTGTTGTCTTTAATGAAGTCCAATACAAGAAGTGTAGAAATATGGATACCCTCTCAGCCTCTATCTAAAATGTGCAGAGGGCAAGATCTGTTTTTGCTGGCATTTAGGGCAGAGAGAAAACCTCATCACTAGTAGAATATATGAGTACCCATTGGCAAGTCAGGACAGACGTGTTGGCTTGCCTGTCACAAGGGAGAGATAGGGAAAATATTAGTCTTTTGGTTTTGTGTGATGAGAGATATTACTTTGTTTTAATTTGGACCTTTTGCCTTGAGAATAATTCTAAATATATGAGCTCTGAAGTGGAGGAACAAGATGGTCTAGTCCATCACTTGGAAGACTGTCAGCCAATTCTGTAGATATTGACATGGGATCCATTGAAAATGCACTTTGTACAGAAGACTGCCTTTGCGAAAAGAGGTTGCAGATCTGCTTCATGGAGGACAATCTCAGTAGGGCAGCTTCATTTCATTCCAGTTATAATGAGGGCAGTGCCTTTCCCAATTTGTCCAAGTTAGTTTCAGTTAGGTAGGATAACCATATTCTAGAATGAGTCTAATAAGTGTCAAAAAAGAAGTTTTAAGAGTAATTGGGTCTTTTCCATAGTCCTTAAATTCAAGAAATTTAATAACATTTATGAATTTCATGGCTTTTAAAGTAATTTATTTAACATATTTGCTACAGGTAAAGAAAGTTGGAGTCTAGAAGGAAACCCAAGTATTTTGGATGCTTCTCATAGGTGAATTTCTGGAGTTTGAGCATCAAGGATGGCTAATTATAGAAATGCTTATAAGTAATAAAAAAGTTGGAATTGATTTGACTGGGTAGTGAAGCTTATTAAGTTCATCTGCAAACTTGGAAACCGTTTCAAAGGAGCTGTTCAGCTTAGATTCAATTTAGTTAATAACTTCACCAGAGCTCCAAATAGCAATATCATCTGCAAACCTTCTGTTGTGAGTCCCAAGAGAAACAGTTTCTTTACATTCAGTCATGTACAATGTAAAAAGCATTAGGCTGAGAACACCTTGATTGAGGTAATAAATATTCTATTAAACTTGACTCTAATAATTCTCTGCTTTGACAACCAGATATCCATGCCAAAGTAAGCCCTGGATTTTGAAGGCATAGTGGAACTTTAACTAGTCATCTTTCCACACTTAATCAAAATATTTTTTTTGAGATCCTGTAGAGTTACAATACTGCACATTTGATAGTTTAGGCAAAAAAACAGAACTTGGTCTATTGTACTCTGGTCTCCTCCAAAATCAAATTGCTTTCTGAGGGGAAAATTATTTTTATTAAGAAAGAATTTGAGTCTATTTAAGACCATTTCCTCAATTCATTTATATTTAGAAGAAAATATTGTCATCAAAAGTACACAACTAAATAGTTTAAGTAATAGAAACTCTTAAATCTAGCTGACAATTAAAAAACTAGTATGCCAGAATAAAAAGTAATGGTGACAATGAATTACTTAACTTGATATAAATATTAATATCAAAAGAATCAGAAATCCATTTCACAGTAAAACAAAAACTTAAGACATTCTTTTGGGTAGATTAAATTAGTATTTTTTAACTCAGTTAAAATATATACATTAGTGCTACTGATTTTATTAAAAGGCCTATTTGAAATTAATAACACAAATTATCAATATTATATAAATAAAATTTTTCCATTTTATTTTCAACAATATAGATTCTTTTGTTGAGTGATCAGCTTGAAAGTCATATTGTAATATCTTAGGATAAGTTCTGCAAAATATGCACTATTTTTTTATGAATTAAATAAAATTTTCGCATAATGAATTTAATAGTGATGCCTCTATAGCTATTGTAATCCAACTTACAACTATTTTCATATATTGACACAATCTTAGTCTCCAATCACTTGGCATCTCTTCCTAAAATATCAATTTATACATTTGCAACCAGACTTTATGCATATCTGATATATTTCACTCATACATAACCATTTTCTACTGCTTTATAATTTTGCATTTGCTTAACAATTTACATAGGCCTATCAAAAGATGTTTTATTCATATTTTTAGCTATATCTTTTTATTATTTTCTACCATTACAGCAGAAATACATAGTTCCAAGAAATATTCTTTCTACAAAAGTGTAATCTGACAGAAATCAGTAATAATGGTTCTAATTTATCTAAAATTAATAGCAATAAATCAATTATCACTAAACTAGATTCTGCTTCTTCAAATATCTATGGTGATATGTTTTTCACCTGGCAATTGATGTTAATTTTCCAGTTGTTTCAGCTTCTTTTATAGACTTCTCTCATTTATGTTTATCTTTGAAATGTTCTAAAGTTCATCAATTTCATAAAGTACAGCACATTTCTCCACCTTCAACTATATAAGCTTACTTTTATCCATTTAAATATAACTGATACTTCTGCATGTGATGACTTGAATATCTAAGAACTTTGCTAATTATTACACAAAAGCAATTCTTTTGTGTTAAATGTGATATCAACAACCGGAAAAAACTTAACCACAACTGACTTAATTTTAAAATTTTCTTCCATCAAATGGTTGTTCACAGAGTTCATAAGTAACCAGCATTTAACAAAGGGGCTTGACCATGGCTAAGTTGTAAAATGAAATTAACTAAATTTCTGTAAACGACATTTATATTTTTTTTGATTATAAATTAAAATGAATCAATTCTAGTTTTAAAGCCACCCAAATATCTCCAATGAAAATTTGAAATTGTATTGATAATTTTCTAAGAAACAAAAGCTTTTCAAATAAGAATTGTATTTTTATATATTAATTTTAGATGTATAAAATAATGACAAAAGATGCATTTTACTTAAAATAGTTTTTATTATTACATTTCAAGGATTTAAATATTAGATTTTTGAGCCAAAGAATATTTCGATGATCACTTTCCTATTAATTTTTTTGCCATTCATATAAGAAATTTAGTTAAGAAAAATTCCATCTATTTCTTTCTAAATTTTACTTGTATTGCTTTTTCACCTTGCTTACATTTAGTAATCTTATCTTAAAAATTAACAAATTTTTCTTGAAAATGAAAGAAATTACAAAAATTTGCAACAAAAATATTTGGGATGAGGGTGGTTGTTGTTGTTGGTTGGGTTTTGTGGCGCAAGGTCCAAAATAGGACAAGCAGCACCTGGGATGAGGGTGAAACTTCTCAGAATTTCAAGGTGTATTAACCTTGATCATAATATTTTAAAAGCACAATTATGCTGAAACATGCTGTACATGGCTCCCTAAAGTATTTCATTAGCAAATAATCATTTTAACTTACACCAAACAAAAGTATACTATTTCAAAAATTCTTATAAAAAGTTCAAATTGAAAATATTTAATACTACTGTAATTTACACAAGAACCTTGTTGTGTTAAAATTTTTTTTAGTAAATATAGTACTTTCGACATTTGAAATTAAATAGATTTTTTACTAAAAATAACTTAATTCTGTCACATTAAATCTATATAAAAGCTACATCCATAAATACTGTTTACTAATACATATTTAAAAAATTATAATTTAAGACACTTACTGAGTAGTCACTAGCATATTGAACTTGACATTCTAGTTCCACTGTATCTCCAATATTCACAACCTTTTCCTTTGATATGAAAGAAATAATTGGACTACGTTGTGCAGATACTTTGATGGGGAAAAAAAAAAAAAAAAAAAAATTAGAATTATAAAAAAATGGTATTTTAATGCTTTACAGCTTTAGTCATAATTGCAAAACATTATAAAAAAATAACAGCTAAATGAAAAATGTTAGAAGAAATAATAACTATTGCTTTCTGTAAAAACCAAAACTATCATTGGGAAAATTTATTGATTTTCTCATATATAAAAAATCTCAAAATAAGACAATATATATATATATATATATATATGAGTTTAGTTGATTTGAATAAATATATTCTGAGTAAAACTATAAATGAAAAGAAAATTTATCATACATTTCTTTTTCTAAGTTTCACCAATATGAGTCTGATAATTTACACGTTTTCATTTATAAACTCAGGATTAAAGTGAAAGAAAAAATATTATAGAGGATAACTATTTTTGAAAATTAGATATGAAGGGATAAGGATAAGAAGTAGACAAAACATAATTTTTTTTTTTTTACAAATTAGAAAAATAATTATAACTTAAAATCTTTTTCTGGTTCTATGATTAGAACTAACAGATATTAAATAAAGATTTTTTCTAAACTTAAACAAAAAGTCTAGCATTTTTAGCTGACAAAACTATTTAGAGCTAATAATTTTATTATTCTAAATACTCATATCTGAATTTAAATTTATAATAATTGTAAATGTTATTCAATGAAATAATAAACTATTTTTCAAATCCTCGAAACAAACCTTTATATTAACAATATTAGGAATTATATCCTAATATTGCTTTTTTAAATATAAAGGTTTTATATTGTAGACATTGAAATGAAATATTTTTATCAATTATAAACTCTTTATTTAAAATATTTAAATGATAGGATAGTCTACTTTAAAAAGATTTGATAAAATAAGAAATGTGTATTTCAAATTATAATTGTAATAAACCTTCAAGAAACATAATTAAGTTTGTAAGTAGTATAGATTTAGAAGACATTTTGAAATCAAGTTAGCGTATTATGTCATTAAAAGCAAAAAACAATTTGAAAAAGAAAGGGGAAAACCTCTCTGTTGAATTAAAGTATGAAACACTAGCTTTTTTATGCTGCAAATAAATTAAGACACACACATATATATTTTGTCAACAGGAACTTCATGTTCAAATGAGTTAAGCATAGTAGAACCAAATTTGGCAAGGTTTTTCTCTGATTAAGAAAATACTTATATGGAAATTAAATATCAGCTGTATTATTCCCCTTTCACACATTAAAAATATGTTAGCTCGACAGAAATATTTCTGGAATATACTTACCTCATTTATATATATGCTTAATTTTCAAAAAATTACTCAATTTTAGTAATTTATTTCATTTATTAAAATTTTTGTGAAATAAATATTATACAATGTTTAATAATTTATTACTATGGAGATAAAATATTTTCTAGTTTTCTTTTACAAAGAAAATTTAAATGGTTTAAAATTTTGCGTGTAATACATTTTATGTTTCTATAACATGTTGTGCATATCAAAAAATACACACAGATCTGAAATTTATTGCCATTTGGTTTTCTGCTTAAGATTTAAATATTTTATTTTTTTCAAAACAATGGAAAAAGCTTTTTAAAGCATATTTTCTTAGAGTACTCACAAGTTCATATTATTTTCACATTAAAATAAATATTTGTTTAAAAATAATCTGATGCACTATATTTGTGCAATATGTCATTTTTTCAAATGAGAACTATAAAATGATTTTAGCAACCACTATGAGATTAAAATTTTAATGAAAACCTTTATTCCCATTTAAAATTAACTATTGAAAATTTTTATTGTAAAGATTGTCAATTCCACTTCATTCTGTAATGCTATATGGTTAATTTTGTAACACCATAAATAACAAGATAGTTTGTTTCACAAGTTTATGAATCATATACTCATTCTGTTAACATTTTTGAATTCAATATGTAAAATTTTGGATTATTCTTAGACTTTCCTTAGTATACCTAATACACATTTAAAAGTTCCCTTTGTAACATTGTAGAATATATATAATTTTTCAATTAGAATACAAGTGATTAAAACTTTAAATTTAATGAATTTAATAAATAGATTAGCAGTTTAATATATTGACTGCATCAGATATACACAAAAGCATATCCAAAAGTTAAAATGTTTTTGCAAGCTATTTTTTGCTGTTCAATTAATTACAAGATAGGTTCGGCGAATTTGAGTTATTTTGCGTAAATAAGCTATGAACAAGATCATGAAGAATTTAATTTTCAGTAATTAAAAAAATTTCATAATTCATCACATCCTGTATTGTAATTTTGTGATAAGAATTTCACCTAATATACAACTAAAGAAAAATAAAATGCTCGATACGTATTTAACGTTTTGAAGTTTCTTAGAGTATAACAAAGATAATTTAAATAATTTATTTAACAACTAGTTATTTATAATAGAAAAATTTCGGTAATTTTTAATTAAAAGGTTTTCCATAAATTACTTATACTACCTAATGAAGAAAAGTAAACAAACACAACAAGATAAATCCGAAACATATTTTTATTTTCAAGAGTCACGCCTTTTATCAACGGAAAAACAAAATTTGTTAGTTCATTGTGTTGCCAAACATTCAATGTAATATTTCAATAACGTTTACGCAACAGAGTTTGTTATTGCCAACTGCTATTATAAAAGTGAAATAGAATTAAGTGAAAAGAATACTGGGTTACGTCACAGCCTCGCAGGTAACACGCGTTATCTTAAATGATTCATTCACATTCGAGTTCCATCTAATAAAAATCGCATGTTGCGATGAAAATGGGCATTAGGTCCCCTTTTTGACGCGTTTTCAAAAACGTCGATGCCATGGCGGAAATTATACCGCTATTTCAAAATGAAACTTAATTAGCGACCAATGAAAGGGTAAAACAAAAGAGTAATTAATGGGCATGCGCAAAAAAGCGCTTCAAATTAGTGAGGAAAGGGACCTAAACCACAATTTAACAGCATGTTGCTAATCTCTCTTTTTAAATACAATGTTTACTTAATTATTGAATCCACTTCATTTTTCAGCGAAACATGAAATAAGAAATTAGAATAGTCTCAGCAATTGAAATAAATTATCTTGTTGTAAGGGATAAATAACTCTGTTCTATCTAGAATATATCCAACATTCTTAAAATTGTATTTAAAATGCATGCATCTGCAAATCACATTAAAAGCTACATACGAAACGACAGCAATTTTCGGATGTATACAAATATATCTAAGTGATTAATGAATCCTTTAAATTCATTAGAACTGAATTTCAACAAGAAAATTTTTTTCTCAATTGCTTTTTCGTTGTGATTATTGAAGATCATTAATAGAAAACTACTTTTTCTACATTAAATCCATTGGTTTCTACCGAAATCTTTGATGTTTTAGAAAATTTTAGACTTCCTTAGAAATTTAATGACTACTAGAATTAAAATTATTATATATGTGTGAAAAAATGAACTTTTTCGTCAATAAACTTAGAGTTTGGAAATACACTGAGATTACTAATGAATATGAAAATCCTAATTGTTGTTTGGATATCGAAAGAATCACACTTGTCTTGGATGGGTATTCCATTTTGATCATGCTTGTTGCTTCCACAACCAAGATACTTCTGAGTATTCTTTGAAATGTCTGAGAGATAAATGAGAGAAGTTTCTGCATTTAACTGCTTTAATCATTTTTTATTTCATAAAGCAAGAAAATAATAAGCTAATTTTAAAATGGAAAATATACATTCTTGCTAACATTGTTGTCTGTACACAAATCATACAAGCACAATAATATTTTGTTTATTGATAAACAAACAAAAAAAGTCAAGTCTGCTTTACTATATTATACTATAAAATCTGTCTGAAAAAATTTCATAGAGTAACAACGGAAATTCATGAAACTTCAATAAACAAGCCAAATGATTATTGATGGAACAAAAGAGGGCCAAATTAGCTAAAACGAGGATGAATATGATTTTCTTTAACTGAAAACTACAACTTGCGGTGTCACCATTTTCATATCTATGTTGATGATTCCCTTGATTATACTCCTTGTAACTGTAGTCAACCTATGACATTTGAAAATTTGGAGGTGTGCTATGCTCTTAGTGGTTTTAATTGTACTGTGGAGAAGTATTGAAGAGCTCTAGTACTGATGGCGTAAGAGCTAGTTGTTATGCATGGAATTTGTAAAACAATGTTTGATGATATTCATTCTCTTATGGGGCTATTTGTATAAGGAAATAGGTTAAGTTTTCTAAACTATACAGAGCATTCTCTAATCTCCAGTTTTACCTTTATTTGAGAAAAAGATAGAATTCTTTAATAAATTTTTATGTTTTATGAAGTATATTTGTAACACATAAAAAATTTCTAGTCTGTAAACCCTAAAATGTTTGAGCTACCGCATTCTGATTTCTATTGCTGTTTCATCTTCCTAGTAACAGTAAATAAAGATTGTCATTACCAATGAGTTTAATAAAATTAAGTAGAAGGAGCGGATGCAAAACAGAGTAATAATTCCCTTTTGAAGGGAGTACTAATATTGTTTTATATATTTACATTAAATATTTGTTGTGTACTGAAGAGAACTTGAACACAAAATTTAATATTTCTGTGTCCTAAAACTTTTGACTAATGCCATTTTAATACCTGGTTATTGTCCTGTCACATTCCAAGGAAAATATTAAACAATGAATTTAATAGAATATTAAGAAATTTTTGTTCCAACACACTATATATTTCTCACTTTTCCATTTAAATTCAATTAAATCCAAAGAATTCTAAATAAAGTAATTATTTTAAATAAAAATTATTACTTTATTTAGAATTGGACGACATATCTTTTTCATTAATTTATAGGTAATGTCCAAATATTTAGTATTTATAAAACAATTTTTGAGTATTTATACTATATTAACAAAATTAAGTCGTATTTTTGTAATTATAGCTCCTTTTAAGGGATCCATACTAGTATGGATATTTTTATATTAAAATAAAAAACAATTTAGTATTAAAATAAAATTTCAATTTCAAATAACTTATTTCCGGCTCATTCCACACATCACCCGTCTAGAGTCTTTATGCGATTTGCCAACAATTGCCTTTAGACCTGAAACGGATGCAGCTGTCTTTCTATCACTACGCTAAAGTTTTGTCTAACATTCAGCATCCTTGGTATATACTCCTGCCTTGAAGAGATTATATGATGCTCGACCATATAGCATCCAACCCTTTCTCAGTCGAACTAAATCTCAACTGTATTTAACACACCTATATAATATCCGTTTTACTAAAACGGACTTACATTCATATCCACCCTGGTATGATCCACAGATTAACATTATTAATCCATTTGCTCAGTTTAGAAAATCGGACACAACCTCAACGGTTTTTAACTGTTTTTCTTTTCACATCGCTGTCAATATTCATCATACACGTCTGTATTCACAGATGGATCAAAAACTGCAGGACATGTTGGCTGTGGCATATTCTATGCTAATGCCAGCTATGGTTACAGCCTTCATACGTCCTGCTCCATCTTTACAGCTGAAGCTACCGCCCTTCTTCAAGCTCTTCAGCTAGCGAATACAGAAAAGTTTTATAAAATCTGCGTGTATACTGACAGTTTGAGTGAATTAGAAGCGTTGAGAAATTCCAATTATTGTCATCCAGTTGTGTCCAAGATTTTCGGAACATTGAATTCCCTTGCTGGCAAGGGTTATGACATCATTTTCTGTTGGATCCCAGGTCATGTAGGTCTAGAGGGAAATGAAAAGGCAGATGCAGCTGCTAAAGCTGCAACGTCCTTACTTCATTCATATGTCCCTCTTTTCGATGTGAGAAGGGTTGTAAAAAGATTTGTTAACTCTCTCTGGCAGGAGTCATGGAATATGCAGGTCTCCAACAAATTACGTGCCATTTTTCCATACATCATCCCATCATCAGTTTTACCTTTACGAAGTGCCGATGTTCGATTAACTCACCTTCGTATCGGACACACATGTTTCACACACAGACATTTATTTTTAAGTGAATTACATCCCTGGTGTGAAACGTGTGATGAACCATATACTGTTTTTCATATTTTAATTTCATGTCCTGTTTTTAGCTTTTACAGTTTTAAATTTTTTGCTACTGACCTTTTAACTATGTTTAATTTAGTAAGGGAGTCACCCCACGGAAACCTTTTTGCCTTTTTAAGGGAAATTGGTTTCCTTCAGTTTATTTCAATTTTATTAACTTTATTTTTACTTTCATTTCACTTATACTTATTAAGATTTTAAATGAAATATATACATTTATTTTTGTGTTTTAAATTTTTAATGTTCAGTTTGAGTTTTATCTGAAATTTCTAAAGTCTCTTTAAAATATAAATTTTGGCGCAGCTTGTCCTTTTTGGACCTTGCTCCACAAAACCCAACCAACAAACCAACCAATGAAATAACCGATTATTAAGATAAGAAAAATTTAAATTGGTGTTATAGTAAGTTTAAAATAGCTGTTACTAAAGTGATAGAAAGAATCTAATATATTTTAAAGACACTCTAACACTATTAAGTAGGGTAATAACAAACAAAGTACGAAGTATTGGCTGTACATTGTATAGCACTTTTTTCAGTACAATACAATGTTTAAACAAACATATCTTTTATTCGTAATAATTTATGTTCTCTTCTGGCATTGTCTCTATACACCAGCATTATTTCTCAGATTCCTGCAAATTAGAGAGGAATATTTTTACTTCTTACAAAAAAGGGGGAAGAAAAAAAATAATGCTTTGAAATTTTGGAAATATGAGCATTTAATTTGAGAGCGTTTTGAAAAAAATATTCGAAATTATGTTGATTACAATTAGGTACTGAAGTAATACATTCTTTTAACTTTTCTTTTATTTTTCATATTATATTTTTAAATGGAAGTATAAATAAATACATTTTCTATTTTGCACTTGATATTAAAATATTTAAATGTTTCAGTACACCAATTTTATATTTTTCAGTACAATAAAGTCCTAAAAAAAAAAAAAAAAAAAAAAAAATAAAGTCAATTGCAAGTTCGCATTATCTTATAATTAGATTTAAACATTTTACTCTTCAAACTTAAATAATAAAATTTTCCTATAAGGGACAGTTTTTGTTTTCACTTTAGTAAATCCACAACGTGAGAAATTTATATATCACGATGAATGAAATTTTAAATTTCCTTATTTGTAATCAATTACAAATAATTTATTTTGAAATAAGTCTATATTTTAATTTTTTTATGATTTCGACGGAAATAAAAAAAGATTAAAATGAAAAAAAAAAAACTCTCATTTTATTCTCTTACATAAATTATATATTTATTCTACTTTTCATAGAGAAATAACTCGGATATTTACTGATTGCAATGAATTAATACACGAAATTTTTGAGTAAATTTATTTATATTTTTGCTGAGTTAAAGTACTTATTTGTATGTAATTTACGAAGTTAGTAAATTACCTATTGTTTTAGTAATTTATGTGTTTGAAAAAAATGAATTCATACATTTTTTATTTAGGAATTTTTAATAAAAAATTATTTAATCATATTTAAAAATAAAAAATTCTAAATGCCACAAGTCGTTTAGTCAAGTGTTAAGACAATGCATTTGAAGCTAGTTATAAGTTTGAATTTAATACCGTCTTTTTAATTAAATCACAAAGAAGTCACTTTCTGAAATATTCACTTCACCAAAGAGTAAGTGAAGTCCGTAGACAGATAAATTTCGCTTTATTCCTTTCATATAATTAAATGAAACTGTGTTGTCAGAATTTTGGAAATGAAATTCTATTAATATGCCTATCATCTCCTGAAGTGGAAGTTTTTAATAAAAATCATCGATCTGGATAATTTCGCGGGAAAAGACTTTCATCGTTTTGACTGTCTCTGTTGGAGTGAAGAAGTCATCGATAGTGTTTATAGGTAAGGGGATTTCACCGTATTGACTCATTATCCCGTCGATCACTTATACTGAATAAATATGTAGCCAAATAGCGCTGTTTAATAACAAAAAAATCTTCGCCTCATTTAATCTAAGATAACTTATCTATGAAATAGCTCCTGGTGTGCCAGTTTGGTCACTAATTTGTATTGTTTGGCACTAAATTGTAGTTTAAGAAACAATTTTTCCAAAATGATCGGTTTGATAATGTGTAAGGATCAATTCCATCAACAGAATGAACTAATGTTAAAAAAGTTTGCAGGATAAAAAGTCTTAAAATTTGAAAATTCCAGGTACATATTTTGCAATAAAGTTGGTTTTGTAAGTTATTTATTCATTTATTAGCAGCATGTTTTCCAAGCTGCTCTAAGTTACAGTATTTCTTAATTTAATGAGCCAGTGGAGGAGCTGTATACTTGTTTTTACTTACTAAATGATAAATCTTCGAGAGAGATGAAAGGGAAAAATAAGAAATATTATTGGATGACATTTGTATATTTTACTTCTAATTTAGTAGACATAAACATCCAAAAACAGAAAATAATGTTGAATTATTCTTAAAAAAATTAGCAATTTTGAAATAAAAAATTACATTAATATTTAAGATAAATAAACATAAGAAATTGAGATACCAAGACTTACATCGTATCAAAAAGTTTAAGTTTTGCTGTCTAAAAAAATTATATATATTATTAATTAGGATGAAAAAATAAGTGAACAAACTAAAATATGCAAAAATAAAAAAAGTATTTCTATATTGCAACAATTTTTTTTAAATATCAAGAATTTATAAGACAGAAAAAGTTAATAAAAAAATGGTTGCTTGAAAATGAGTGAAATAAAAAGAAATATATAAAATTTGTTGCCGAAAATATCATATTTTTTAGTTGGAAAACAAATATGTTTTTGAAACATGACACATTTATTTGCTATAAAATTTGAAGAGTTTTTAATCATCATAAAAAATGTATTAATAAAACAAGATGTTTTAAATTGATTGATATTACAAATATTAAAAAAAAAATTTTTTTTTCATGCATAAGATCAGATGCCCTCCATTCATGTATTAAAATCAAAACCCTTTTCTCATAGAAAAATGTTTCGTGAGACATTCATGGTTCCATGAAGCAGTAGTGATTCTTATTTCAAATTTATGAAAACCTAAACCCATGGTTTGAGCAAATGCACTTCTTTTTGATGCTAAGTTACTTTGATAAAATCACACACACATGAAAATAGTTCATGTTCCTTATCCAATAAGGAATGGGGAATTCTGATGATAAATGATGTCTTGAAAATTGTTTGGATGATGATGAGTTTAAATGTTAAATTGAAAAATACTTTGAAAAAAAAATGAAATTTGAAAAAAAGGAAAATTTTTGTTGAATGAGATGATCATATGAAACGAAAAGAATTTTGTGATATGATCGATGTAGGAATAATATAAAGAAGACAGAAATTTTATATAAACTACTTTTGGATGGATTTATATCCTTTAATCCCAACAAAACCGATTCTAGAAGAGGATATTTTGGAGATAGTTCATTTTGTAGATTTTGTTATAGATATATTGATTTTAGATACTATTTTAATGATCGAATATAGTAACAATAATATCTAAAAAAATTATTTTATCAAATCCAAACATGGATTAGCTTTAATTTTATTTATTTTAATGTTCATTTTATATCAAAAACTTATTTCCGTTTCTGTGAGCTCTGTTTTACTTGATATTATTTCTGAAATTTTCACTTTATAAGTCAATTTATGATTTTTAATATTTTTTGAGTTTCAAATTATTTTTTTTTCTTAGTTTTATCAGTTTATGGTTAAATTTTTTTTAAAAAAACTAACTTTTTAACGAAATCTTTAGATTATTTACTCGATATTAAATCATTAGAATTTTATTTGATTTTAAATGCTACATATGTTTAAAATCTTATATAAGGATGCTCGAAAAGAACCGTTGTTTGGCAATGCTCTTCTATAGGAAAGGGGGATAATTTGTAAATTTTAACTGATAAAGGGGAGGAAAAATCTTAACCATGTGTGCTTATTTAAAATTCAAGGAAATAATGAAAGGAAAGCAGATTTAAATTCCAAATGATATAAAAGTTAGATGTTTCTTTTAACCTCTCTATATTGCATTGAGGAATTAATCTTATCTTCAATTCAGTTTACTTTACACGAATTATGAGTCTTACGTCTTTAAGGAAAAGCTACGAATTACACGTCTTTAAGGAAAAGCTACGAATTACACGTCTTTAAGGAAAAGCTAATTTTCTGTGCATTTCTCAGTGATTCAACAGGCTTCCTCCAATTAATTAACATTTGGGCTTTTGGTTCCAAAATTTGTGGATTGGAATCTCAGTTCGGACTTGGCTGTTCGTATTGGTTCGGATTCTATTTTAAGATGTAGGTTCCAAATTGAAAAAATATCCATCGAGTGATAAACCAATCAAGAAAGGCTTTATTATTTGGGATAAGTAGCTGTTTTTTATTATTGTAAAATTAACTATAATCTTGGTAGCAAATTAATGTAAATTCATCATAGGAAATAAAAAATATAAAACTTATTCTTTTGACAATCCTTCTGTATCTTTTTAAGCAAATTCAATACAATTTGTTTTCAGTATTACAGTAGAATTTTGTGACAGGTTTGTATTTTTTCCAAAGACTTCATAATTACAATAAAATGAATTTACTTTATCATGAACTGATACAATGTATATTTTATGTTTAGTCTTCACATGTGATATCCTTTACACCATATTACATTTTAGATGTTTTTTATATTAGTCCTTTCATGTATTTTGACAAAAGAAAATCAAATTTCTTTGTGACAATAAAAAATGAAAATTATAACAAGCTTTGCCCCATTCAACTCATTCAATAAACCAGAAATCCAAAATATTTGAAGGCTAGAAATGAATAATCTACCACAGTATATCGATGGTCTGTTTAGTTCTTGCTTCTAAAGTAGGAAGACTGCTACTAGGAGTTTCCACCTAATTGATAGAACTCAATTCTCAACTACGTGCAGGGAAAAATATGCCATTGAATACACACATTTATTCTATCGCTTATCCACGTTAAAATAGTTATACGATTATTTTTAATAATCGTCAAGTTCGAAGTCCAAAAACCATGTTTCTCATTCATGTACTTCAATTTTAATAATTTTTTTATTTATATAGCTTTTATTATACTATAAAATCATTGAGCATTTTTTTTATCGCAATAATTTTGAAAGTCTTAAAACATCACCAAAACCAACGCACCTATTAATAGAAAAAATAAATAAAACATGAAAATCATTTAAATTATTAGAAATTGATAAAATTTTGGAAAATTTCATGCAAAAAAGTTATTTTTCGTATTTTTATTGAATGTACTTTACATACAAAATTAATAATTTAAATTAAATCATTTTTATTAATATTTTTAAATCATTTGTACAACTCAGTTTTCAAAGAAACTAAAATTTTATAAAATATTTTAAAAAAGCTATTCAGCTTTGGTTGCTCGAATCGAATCTTCTAGATTGGTGTAACAATTAGAAAATCAGGAAAAACAGCCCATTGAGCAAGGAGGTCGGAAATGATTTGATATAAGGATATGTAGAACCACATTACTTAAATTCATGTATTGATCTACCTGAGGGCCTCCCCAGGGTGTTTTCCGTCCAAATAATCATACTCATAACAATAAATATTTTGGTTTTTCGACATATCTGAGGAAAATTGCTCTCGAATTAATCAATAATATTCCAAAGGAGTGTACTCTTATTTGTGTAGATGGTAGTAGGAGTAGGGACTCTTGCTCTGGTAGTGGAATCAACATAAGATCAGAAAACACCTCGGCCTATATATGAGTGTGAAAACTTGACAATTGCTCTGACTTTTGCAGTGAATTAATTACCATAGAAGCTGCCCCTAATAGAATATTTACTCTTCATAATTCAAAAGACATAGCCGTCATCCAACATCTTTCAGACTGGTATGATGTTGGAAACTCTGCCGGCGTGGCTATTTGAAACAAGAAAAGTCTTTAAATCTTTTGTGAAATTCACTTGCAGTGGATCCCTTCACATTTAGACATTGCAGGTAATGAGACTGCAAAAGAAGTGGCACAGATATGTCCTTGTTTTCTCGGCATCTCTTACTTTTCAGAATTGTCCTTCCTTCCTCAGCGGCACGACAGCCCTATGTGGGCCCTACCCTCCCCAAGAATTTTCTTCCAGGCCTCTCTAATTTTGGCCATGATCTTCCATTTCAGAATCTTAAAATGACGAAATGGTGAAAGTCCTTTCTAGGCAGTAAGTCCATTTAAGACAGTTAGCTCATCTACGATTGGCTCGACATCTAATTTTTGTTCCAAAAAGACAAAGAATATTTTTTGTGTTGAATGTTCGTTGTTCATTCTAACAACATGACCAACTAATTTGATTATTTGAATTGATGGTATTGAATTCTTTGAAGATAAGATAGAGTTCTAAGTTTGAACATTTGTGCCACAAGATATCAACTTGTATACCTTTAAAAATGGCTCTTAGTATCTGTCACTCTTAGACTTCAAGAGGATTTTGATCTTTTTATGTCATTGTCCAAGTTTCTGAAGAGTATGTAAATATATGTCTGATAAAACATTTATAAATTAATACCTTAATTTTCTTTTAAATTAAGTTTGATTTTAGATACTTCTTTAAATCATTAAAGTATGTGTTGACATCATTAATTCGGATCTGAATTTCCCATGTGATGTTGTTACTGATGTTTATATCAGAGCCTAGATATATAAAGCTATCAAACTTTTTAAATTTATTTGTATCAATTCTTAGATAGGTAGTAGAGTCTATTATCTTAGTGCACTGCATGCATTTTGTTTTTTGCTGACTGACTGCAAGATACATTTTATCTGAATCCTTTCCCAGGGTTAAAAAAGCCTTTTTCAAATCAGTATTGTTCTCATGATAATGTCAATATCGGCAAAAACAAAAATGTGATAAAGTATATTTCCTCTGTTATAGATTTTTGATGAAAAACCTTTCCTAATGCTATGTTGAAGAGTAAGATGCCAGTACATCACCCTGTCTTACCTTTTTCTATTGTTCTGAAAAATAATCCTAAATTTTAACTTGTTGCATTTAGTCTATGGGCACGAGCCTTATAATGTTACCAGGGATATTAAATTCACAACAGATTCAATGAGACATTTTCAATTTAGAATATCCCAGGCAGTTTTAAAATCTAGAAAAAAATGGTGAGTTTCAATTCCAAATTATCTGGCTTTTTCCAAAATATGACGGTTAAATATTTGATCAGTTGTAGATTTATACCTTCTAAATCCACACTGATAATCCCCATAAAATCCACATACAAATAAAGTTTATTAAATATGTCGGGAAACATTTTATGGGTAGTACAGAGTAGACTAATTCCTCTATAGTTCAAAGACTTCTTTTTTGCAAATTGGCAGAGCGCTCTAAGTTTCCATTTTTCTGGAAGTGTCTTATTGTCTCACATTGACGGTAAGATTTGATATAAAGTCCCCCCCCCCATCTGAATCCGAATTTTATCATACGTTCTGACAATATTAAGTTTAGGACGAGCACCTTGATAATTTAAGTTTTTTTTTTATCCCCTCATCAATATCAAAAAGTGACAGAGCGTAATACTATCTTCGTTAGTATTAGATGAAATGAGCTCCTCTGTCTTTAAGAACTTTGTATTAAATAAATTGTTAAAGAATTCTGAAGAATTTTGGTTTTATCAATGAAAATAATATCACACACACACACACACACACACACACACACACACACACACACACACACACACACACACACACACACACACACACACACACACACACACACACATACACACACACATACACACACACATACACACACACATACA
>JAPDSC010015142.1:0-38904 GCA_026290005.1 Latrodectus geometricus | reverse complement strand
TATATATATATATATATATATATATATGTTATCTATTTTATGTTCTCTATTTTTATATTCATTTTACTTGCATTTAATTATGAAATTCATCTATTACTATGTCTTTATGACTGCCAGTCCTTAATTTGATCTACAAATTGAAATTTTTATAAAAGTGGTACATGTACTTTTCATTATTTTCAAGACATCATTTTGGTTGTTGCTTTCACATAAACATTTTATTTCACTCACAAACTAAAAATTCACTAGAGGATAATTATTGGACACTTCAATCTACTCTTCATTTTCATGACTTTTATCACTCATTTATTTGCCACTCTGCACTACAATTACATTAAGCACTCTACTGACACTCAGACAGTTTATCTTTCATTATTTTCAGTAGCAATCTGTATGTTTCATTTATAGGAATTTTTGATGGATAAAAGCAAATTTCTAAACTCAGCTTTTTGATTATTACACTATTTTTTTTAACATTTTAATATATAGAAAATATCAAAATCATATTTTGTATTTTTATATTTAGAGTAATGTATCAAGCCTTCATTGATTAATTTGATTTGATAAAATTTAATTATTAACATCATCTGTTTACAAATATGAAATGCTATTTTAAATTCAGATAGAAACACTTTGATTTAACATATAGAATTTTTCTTATTGATTCAATGTTTAATTAATTGGCAGTTTAATGATTATATCTAGTATAATGGCCCAGTTTAATAGCTTGTGTAAATGGCTTAACATTTATAATCGCTATGCAGATGTTTAGAATCCACTTTAAAGTGTAGGTCCCAATTTATTAATCTTCATGTACAAAACATGATCGTAGAACATATAAAAACCTTTGCATATTAATATTATGATTCATTTTATGCCTACTAAAATGTATTTTTTTAAACTAGAAATTTGATATGTTAAGTAATCATTTGTTCTGCCTAATAGACTAATATTTTGGTTGTACATTTACAATAATTCAACATTAATATAAAATCTAAAAACTTTAATAAATAACTTAGAATATACCTATATTTTTAACGAATTGGAAAAATATTTCAAAATAAATTCATATTATTCTTTTAAATTTATGATAAAAATATTTGTTATTTATGAAGAATTCTTTTATTATATTGTATGAATATAAAAAAGAATTCAAATATATTTGAAATATTTAATATATTATGCAATTTCATGTGTAATGTAATTATAATTGGGTAACCATTGTGACATATAATGTATAAAATTTTTAGGTCACAATCTCTTTAAAAATTTTATTCATAACAGTGGACACTTAAAATTATATTCCTACTGTAGTTTTTTTTTATAATTTTACTTTTTTAAAGCTAATTTTGGTTTAATAATAATTTTAATTTTGTTTATTTATATTGTAAAGGATTGTTTTAATTTAGTTTTGTCATAGAAAGCTGTTTATTAATATCTCATAGCTAATCTATTAATATTTTATATCTTTCTTACTTTCATTGTGTATTCTTTATTTCAGGAATTGCTAAAAATGATGGGAATGACTGATTCTATTTATTGGTTGAGCACATTTGTGAACTATTTTATTGTTGGATTTTTTACAATTCTTACCATAACAATTATTTATAAAGCTCCCTTGAAATTAGCATACGTGTTTTTAAAAAATTCAAATTTCTTTTTAATTTTCTTAATGCTTTTGCTTTATGTGATATGCATAATTTTGTTCTGCATGGCATTTTCAATATTTTTCAATAGAGGTAAATATGAGTATCTTTTAATTTTCATATTTTTGATAAGTAACTAAAATATTTTAAAAATCTTTTTGACTATTTGAAAATATTTTTTTTGTCTAAGAATTTGTTTTTTTTTTTTTTTTTTTATAAAATTTAAGTTAAAAACAGCTTTGATTTTTATGAATTCATTTTTCCCAAGATAAAAAATTTTCATACCATTATTTTGTGTTTAATTAGCTCATGGAAATTATTTTTAAGTATTAACAGCTAACAATTATAGAGTTATTAATTTATACAAGTTTTTTAATATATTAATAAAGAATATAATGTAAGATATTTTTTTCATTCATAATAATAATAATAATAAAAAAAAAAAATTGGCGTTTATTTAAAAAATTGCTAAATAAAATCTTTATGATGTTAGGTTAATTTTATTGACTTTATTTTATAAAACTGCAATGTTAGACTAATATCTTAAATTATATCGATCATATAATTTAAGATAATTTTGAATGTGGATATTTGGATAAATTACTTGAGAGTTTGAAAAATTGCTTTTTTAAAGTTAGATTATTTAATAATAAATTTGCACTAGTAACATATATGATAATAATTTTAATGAATGAATGAAGAAGAACGCTTCAAAGCTCTGTAGATAGATAAGAGAGGAAAAATTAATCTGAATTTGTTCAAACAAATTCTACTTCAAATTTCAGAAATAATATTTAACAAGTATTGAATTACTATTTGAAACTAAATAACTAACGGACTAAACAAGTAAATAATTACATAGGAGTAATTATTATTATTATTTATTATTATTTTTTTTTTTTTTGATAAAAGTTGTATTATCTGAAAATTTTAAATGATCAAGATTTTTCTTTCTAGATTTGGTTATCAGGATTTCTTTGCATTCTCGAATTTTTAAAGCAATTTATGCTATATTTATTGAAATTTAAAATTATGATTATTTCAATGTTTGATTTAATATCTTAGCTCTAAAAATGTTTTTTCAAATTTTCGTAATTTTATGTTGTTGTTTTCAAAAGGGAAAGTGATGAAAATTTAATGTTATTTTCGAAAAATATCTGTTAATAAATCAATTATTGTGAGAAAAAGTCCATCAATCCAATGCAAAATACAAAGGGGGAAAAATTTATCTAGTTTTTTTTATTTATAAGACAAATAAATTCTAAATTCTTTCTATTTTTTAATTTTGCTATCAAATTTATTGAGAATAAGTGTATAAATTAATATATTACATTGCTTAAAAACCTATTAAACAAGATTTGGAACTTGAGACATTAAAGCTAGTCAATAACGCACTTTTATTAATCTTGGCTCTTATTGTAGCAAAGACTAATAGGTATCCAAGGCGCTTGTTTAGTTTTGTTTGTTTTAAAACATCAAAATATTTTTACCACCAGTTGCTGCATCAAATTACTGAATTTTTATAATTTTTTTTTATAAAATAGAAAGTTACATTTTTAATATTCTAAAAAAAATATCTGTTTTAATAAATCAATTATTGTGAGAAAGAAATTCACCAGTCCAATGCAAAACACAAAGATATCAAAAATAAAAGATATGAAAACAAAAATTAAAAAACTTATCTAGCTGTTTATTTATTGGATAAATAATGAAGTTCTTGTCATTTTTTATTTTACTATTGAATTAAGTAAGAATAAGTAACCAAACTAGTGTATTATATTGCTTAAACCTGTTAAATAAGGTAGGAATTTAAGTCATTAAAGCATATCAATTTCACACTATCATCAATCTCGTACCATTATGAAAACTAATATATATTCAAGAAGCTCATTTGGTTTTATCTTATCATACAAACCTATAATATACAAATTATGTTTTAAAAATAATGTTCCGTACTTATAAATTACTCAGTCGTGAAAATTATGATCTTAAGGATATAGTGTAACAAGGATTTTTCAATTTTATGCTAATAATTTCATTGTGGAATTCTAGCAGAAGTTTATGAATTCTAAACTAAACTAATTTCAGACTTGTGACATAGCGTATGGGGACAAGTCTTACACTGGTATGTTTCCTTGACATATACGCTTTCTTGATCTGCAATAGGGTAAGAAGTATATGTTAGTTAAGTGGCCAGTCTAATAAGTAACTGGCAATGTTTAGCTCTCAAGCATGCTTCATACTCAGTTTTATCAACCCATTCAAGGCATGGAAGACTGAGTCAACCTTTCACAGTCCGAGGATTAAAGCTTGGACTTGAGTGCCTTGGTATCGTGAAGCATTACCACTAGTTTCTGCAGTGATATATAGGATGCAGCAAGCTAACTTCCTTATTATGTATTACAATAAATTTAAACGTATTTTTTATATATTTTTGTATACAAAAACTACGCATGTAAAGTTTCTGTACATATTTTTAAATAAGATATCGGGCAAGTGACAACCACTATTGTTGATATACTGGTTGAACTGAATTCCGCTGTTTCTCATAAATTCTTTTCAACATATTGTTAGGTATGTTGGCCGTATCTCGTAGAAGGCTTCATGTCTTTTCAGATCCTTCAAAGTTTGTGGAAAGTCATTATAGACATGTGACTTTAAATATCCCCACACAAAAAAAAAAAAATCGCACTTGGCCAAATCGGGAGAATGCGCTGGACACTCTAAATTGCTTGTTATTGAAATGAAGAGCCGTGGAAGTTAATCGAGCATCACTTATAGCCATCGATGAACTTGAAGTATGGGCTGTTTCTCTGTCCTGCTGAAACTGAAACCACTATACTTCTCTTAAGTGCATTTCATCAAATCATAGCAAAAAAAAAAAAAAAAAAAAAAAAAAAAAAGTTATATGTTTCCGCATGAAATGACTAACAGTCTTTTCATTTTCCTTGGAAAAATCATAGCAATTTTTTTTTCTTTTTTTCAATCAGTTTTCCTGAACTGTTTCTGTGCAAACGGTAACCGATAAAAGAATACATTTTCGGTCTGGAATAGGTCCATGAAAGAAGGAATATACGGAGGAGGAATAATATTATGTTCCTTCCTCCATGAATAGGTCCCAAAGGCGTAATATTGAAGCGATTTCGGAAAACATGCTGGGTCTTTAAAAATATGCTTCCAGGGCAAATGCACTGAGTTTATTACTCCAACGCAGGATGACAACTGAACCACAATATCAAACAACTTTATAAACATCTCTCTAATGAGATAGCTCCCACATCATTATCTTTACTATTTTTTTGAGTTATTGTAATGCGAAATAAGTGAGATTACCGCATTCTGTAATCTAAAAAAAGCATTTATTTGACTGTATGAAATTAATTTTTCTGTTTAAAATATACTGCTATTTAAATAGCTGTAATGTACTTATATATGAATCTTATGAAAATTTAAAATTTATTAGTATTGCATAATTTGACTATTTCAAGAAATTTATTTTAGAGGTTGTGTTTCATAAATTATATTTAGTAGAAATCTAAATATAATGAGAAAAAATAAATATATATTAATTTATTATTATGCCTGCTGATGAAGCTTCTAATAGTTATGCTTTTTTTGCAAAAAAATTTATTTAGATTTAATTGATAAAGAAACTTTAAACTCTAACAACTACAAACTTTAGAATTTTACAGCCAACATCATAAATAAAAAATTTTTAGTTTTTATAAATTTATAAATATAAATAATTATAAATTATAATTTCCTTATTTAACAGCTATACCCAAACTTCATAAGTTTCCTATTAAATTTATATTCATTATTTGTTGCACTAATTCTTATATGAATAAACCAGGTTTAATTTTTGCCAAAATTCTTAAATTAATTCTGGAACAAATTGTTAAATCTAAAGCTACTTGATTTTGATTACTGATACAATTTGTGGTCAAACTTTGTATATATAATAGCTATATTTATAACGGTAAGTGCGGTATTCCACAAGGTTCAAATTTTTCAAGCACACTTGCTAATTTATTTTTACATTATTTTGAAAAAAAATTTATTTTTCAGTATCGTTTTGCTTTTAGATATATTGGCGATTTTATTATTTTCAATAATTTGAATTTTCATGATATTTCTAAATTAATTTATCCAAAAGAGCTTTCCCTGATTAAAACCAACATTTCTTAAAAGAACAGTGAATTTTTAGATTTATTTATAAACATTGAAAATTCAACTACATTTATAGATATTTTCGATAAAATCCACCAATTTAATTTTAAAGTTGATAAACTAATTTGTTGGAAATCCAACATCTCCTTAAAAATTTACAGAAATGTAGAACTTAATGAATTAAAACACATATATCATATTTGCAATAATCTAAAATTCATCAAAAAACAAGTTAATCGCTTAATTAATCAACTTAAAACTAATGATTTTCCTATTGATTTTATTTTAAAATATGTAGGAAGTGGGGAATCGCTTGAAACGTTGAATTAATGCGTAGATTTTATAACTACAGAAGAGGGCCACCCAAGCATCGAATTTCTTATAAGAATCTCGAAAACACCTACTTTGATTATACTTTAATTTTTAATTTACATTAAAAATTTTAAACTACTTTAACTTCTTAATTTAACTTGTAAAAAAGTTCTCTTATTACTTTTGGCCACCATATTCTTCTGTATTTAATATATATTTTTCTGTATTTAATATATATTCTTCTGTATATGGTATATTTCTCTCAATGCATTGCTTTGCCTATTATTCATTGTATTGCTTTGCTAATTTTCAATGGATTACTTTTTTTCCATTTATTTCAATTTTGATATAGTTGTATTTTCTTATAGAGACACTCTTCAGGGGAATAGCACGAATATTTTTAGACCTTTGTCTTTCGTGTTAGTCAGAAAAGGGTGTCTTATTTGCATAGTTGACCATCTCCCTCCTAATGAAGATGCAGTCCATATGCCTTTTCCTTATTCTTCTTGATTTTTGTCATGTTGATCTTAAATTGTATAGTTTCTTCTTTGTTTCTTGGTCTCCTAAATACATTTCTTACTTAATATATATATATATATATATATATATATATATATATATTGTACAAAAATTTATGTGTATGTATTTAAAATTTTTTAGTTATGTGATACTTAAATTCTGAGAATCTAAGAATATTGATTTTAACATTTTAATTTTTTTGATACTAATCTTTAGTTAAAAACTTATAAGTTTTAATGCAAAACTTTGACAAGAATAAATTTATTTACATCCAAATATTATTTTGCTATAGGTATATTTTCTCATTTTAAATAATATAAATTTCATTAAATATAAATTTTAACTAATCTAAATTTTATTTATAATTTTCATTACTTAATTTAATTTCCAGTGATAAAACATTAGCTGTATCTCATGACATATCATTATTCTGTTTTTTTACATTGCTGAATAATAAATCAAATAATATGATTAATCATACATTCAAAAGTTTATTCAATGAAATATGTGTATATATTTAGCAATTTTTGATTTGTAAATTCATATGCATCGTTTTGATAAATTTAGATCTCATTTTCAATTTTTCTTGTATCTTTATCTTCTGAAAAGATTATGTAAAAAGATATAATTTGACTATTTAATTTTTAAATTCATATGTATCTTTGTTATAAACTAATATTTTAAATTTTCTTTGTCTTAAATATGATTATTTTTAAAATTCTAGGAATTTATAATATTAAATTAAACTTTTTTAATTTTTTTTTGTTAATAATGTCATGTAAAAGATTTGGAGATTATTTTGCATATTTCAGAATATGGTAAGATTCAGGATAGAATTTTAAGAAAAATTATGATTTGTTAATAAATTCTTAATTCTGATAAACATTTTTTCTTATAGCTGTTTTTGCAGTCATTGCATTCATTATAGTTTTTGTGGTCTCACTAACACTGTTAATGCAGTATTTTTTCGTTCAACCATATATAAGTCAAGTTTATGTTTTTTTGCCTTTGGGTCAGAAATTGGGAATTTGTTTACTTCCTCCAGGTGGTTTGCTTACAATGTTTCTTTTGGTGTCTTTTTATGAACAAACTGGTAAGTAAAAATTTGTTTTTAAAAAATAATATCACAATAGAGTCCCGAAAACTCGGCATTCGATAACCCAGTAGTCTTGATTACTCAGCCACATCCTGGCAGGGCGAAAAGAACCCATATTTAGACCCGTTTATTTTGGTTTTCGGGTTTTAGACAACGTGTCTTTTCACCTAGACATCAATAAATTGAAAAAGAGAAACATACTAGAAATGTTTCAACCACCAATGTCAGTCTTATGCCAGCCAATGGACTAAAAACTGTTGGGAAATCTCAAGAGAAGATATAGGCGTAAGATGTTATTCTTCCTTTCTATCTGCAAACGAGGTTGGTCAAGATCATATCCAGAATTTTAAGAAAATTAACTTGTTTGTTATTGTTGGATGGGTGGTGGACTGCTGGAATGAGTTAGTCATTAACATTAGTTTGCTCTTGATGAAAACTTGATCACGATGGAAATGATTTTGTTGAGCATGATCTTGCAGAAAATGTAAACTTACTTGATCTCGTAAAAAGAGTTCCTGGATGTTCAGAAGCCCATGTAAATGATGTTGAATAGAAGTTCCAAAATGATTCCGAGCAAGACATGTCCTATGCAAAAGTTATTGCTGTTGTTACAATTAATACAAAATGTCAGAAAATGATGAAGACTTGAATGACTCTGTAGTATAATATCTTAAAATATATAATGAGGGACTGAAGGCTATCGAAATAACTCTTTAATATTTTGAACTAGTGAAATCAATAATGAACTTACAGTTCCATCGTCGCTTTCATGATGAAGTAGCAAAATGCAGTTTGCAATTGAAAAAAACAGCAGGATGTTGCTTTAAAAAAAATAAAAAAGTAGCCAATTTTTATGAAGTCAGATAGCTAATTTTTTTTTCATCATATAGATAACTTAATGATGTTATGAAGTTATCTACACGAAGAAAATTAACTAGTTGATTCCAAAAAAACTGACTATTTTTTTTTAATTGTGATCTGTTTTTTGCATTGCCTTTTATGTTAAAAGTATTTTTCTGAGATTTGTCTTATCAGATAAATTATTACACACATTTTATTCATTATAACTTTCATGTAGTAAAGGCTCTATACCTTGATGAAGTGCATTTTTTAAAACCCATTCTCGATAATCCGGCATTCATATCAAGGCACATCAGAATTACAAACTCACCATTCCTTCAATTCACACTAGGCCGAGTTTTCGTGACTCTACTGTATAACAATTTATATAAAATACGAATTTGAGTTAGATTAGAAAATGTTTGTTTTTAAAATACAGTCTAAGTGAATTTTCAAAACAATTTCTGTTTGTTTGTTGTGTGTGTATATATATATATATATATATATATATATATGCACACACACGATGTATGGATATTAAATCTTACTAATATTTTTCAATAGTGCTTTGCGCTTACACTTTATTTTGTGTAATTTGTTTCGATATTTATCAACTGCAAAATTCATAAACATTGAAGCATTATTTTATTCATAGAAAATTGAAGTCCTTTTTTCCATTTCATTTTAACTATCTTTAGCTGACCTTTTCATTTTTCTTTGTTTGGCAATAAAAAGTAAAATATTGAGTATAGAACTTTAATATATAAGCTGACATATTAAAGCTCTATAATCAATACTTTATTTTGCTTTTCATCTATTTTGTTTCACAATATTTTGGCTGTAACAAGTAATACTATTAAATAAATATTATTTATATATTTAATAATTTTAACTTAATTTAATATTTAATTTTCCTACTGCAATTTTTTTTATCTTATTTTTCATAATTTTTTTCTTTTAACTTACATATATTTTTCAGTCCATAATTTTTTAAATAAGAATTTCTTTCTTTTCTAAAGTATAGTATTTTATAGCTTATTCTAGGTGTATTTAAAAATTTAAAATTATTTAAATATTTAAAAGACTTCCTTTATAGCTTTTATTTTGATTATACCAAAATGTGTATTTGAGTGCAATATTGCTGCAATATAATAAATTATAAAATAAACACATTTACAATAAATATAAGAGAACACATTTTCTCACTTTGCTCTTATTGATTCTGACATTTTTGCCTAATAAAAGTATAAGGAAATGATAAACTGACTTTTCTTCATTGTTATTTTGCTTAATGATGGAAGTATTATTGTGTTCACTTTTTGACAAAACACACTTACTTCCATCTCATATTGAAACAAAAGAAGAGTCAACTTAAATATATAAAATTGCTTTTATTGTCCTGTGTGAAAATATTTTAAAAATTGTTTTTAATAAAATTATTTTTAATATTATATTAAGAAACTTTTAATTTTTTAAAAATTTTCTTTAGTTAAATCAAAATTACTTTCATGAAAATACGTGATCTAATGAAAGAAATTATGTTCTCATTTTATTTTAGGTGAAGGATTGCAATGGCATAATATTACTAACTTTGATGTTAGTCCTGATTTAAACACACTTTTGGTTTTAGTATCCATGCTATCTTCTTGTCTTTTATATGTCATAATTATTTGGTACTTTGATAAAGTATGGCCTTGGCAACCTGGTGTTCCTCAGCCATTTTATTTTATGTTTACAGTTAAGTATTGATAATTTAGTATTGTTTTCCTTTCAATTGTTTTGAATAAGTGATTAATTGAAAATTATTCTTTTAGAAAAGCTATTGGTGTGGCGTACAATCTCATCAAAAATATGAAAATAAAACTATCAATGAAACTCAATTGAATAATGATTTTTTTGAAGAAGAAAATAGTGGGGCTATTCCAGGTGTCACTATCAAAAATTTATCAAAGGTAATTAATTTCTTTGCAGAAAGTAATTATTTTTTGAAAATTACCCTAAGAATTATGTAAATAAGTTTAATGATTTTGTGTGTGTGTAAAAATTATGAAGAATCATTATTTATTACATTAAATTATAAATTATCCATTTCCTTTTAGTTTATTATAATTTTGTAATTAGTGTTTCAAATAGATAATTTGATTAAAGATTTATTTAATAAAAGAGAAATTACTTTTTAAAATGAATTTTTTAAATAGTGATGTAGTTTATGGGTTTAATCATGCATTTATTATTTTATTATGAATTCTTTTTATGTTTGAAATTTGCTCAATGTTTCATTTAGAAATTATACCGATGCATTTGATAATAAAATAATTATTATTTATATCCTAAATTCAAAATTATTTTTAAAAAGATGTATAATTATTTATTTTTTAAACTTAAACTAATTTTTTTATTTTCATTATATTTTTTTCACTTTTTATTTTATTTATTTGTTTGCAATATTTTCATTTATTTGTATCTGAAACATAGCTCTTTTTGTTAAAATGAAAATTAATTACATTTTTAGGTATTGTTTTCGATTGATTGAGAATATTTTTTCATGTTAAAGAATATATTTCATTTTAAGGTTAAGAGCTTTATAGTATCATGATTAAACTATAATTTATTGTATTATATTTAATTAATTAAATATATAGTTTATATATATTCATTTCTATAATTACTGGTATATTTATTAAAGTTTGCTATAAATTTCTGCTAATTATGAACTAATTGTGTTTTATATTTATCAAAATGATTATTATAGTATGAATTATATATAACCATGTAATCTCACATATACTATGAACTGAAAAATATCAATTAAAAAACCAGATATAATGATTACTCTAGTAACAGATTGCATATAGATATAAACACATGCTTAAAGAATTGAAAAATATTTTTACTTTTAATAGTGCTTGCTAAATGTTTTGAAATTTTTTTAACATAAAGCCTTGTCTACATTCTAAATTGGTACCAAAGGTCTGATTAGACATTTTAAGTTAAATCAGCACCACATATTGTGCAATGTCAGATAGAACGTTAACTTAATTATGATGTATAAAAATAAGATGCTATGTTTACAAATAAGTAAAACTAAAATTAATGTATACTAGTCGGTATTGAAATTACAAACTCAAGAAGAGATTGAACAAATTAAATTCATATTTGATTTTATATCAATGATATAAATAAGTGATTTCAATATCAGATAAAACTAGTAGTTCTTGAATTATTACATACCTTTAAAACAAAAGCTGTTTTTAAAATCTACTGTAATTGTGGTATATTATGTTTATCAAAATCATAAAACAAAATCTAATCACAAATAATATGTATAAAATTTTAGATCAACCAAACATGAGCATTTGCAACTTTGTCCTCCAAATAACTCTTAAATGTTCCATATGGCCAAATCTGTGTATTGTAATAGTTATGAAAGAATATAAACTTGTGGCAAGCATTTCTTTGACTCTTTTTCTGAGTGCAACTTAGTATTTTCTAGCTGTACATCAATTCTTGAAAACAGCACCATAAGAGAAAATACAAATAGCAATACAATATAGTGGTTATATTAATGAGCTGTATTTTTCTTTAAATCATTATAAGAAAAAATTGAAAATGATAATAACTTAAATACCAATATTTTAACAGTTGAAGTAGTATATCATACTACATGATAAACAGGATTGAAGCATTGTTATTAGAAATATATTGATAAACACCAACATTATTATCAAAAATTGTGTAGTAGTTCTATCTGTGTAATGCAGTTGCTTATAAGTTCATGAAGGTGTTCTTATTTAAATATCCCACATTCCAGATTTCAATTTTTCCTATCATATGGCTTTTTGCTTTGAGACTTTTAATAGCACACTTGGCTATAGTATCTATTATTTTAACATATAGAAGAATGAGTTTTAAGTGGGCCTTATAAAAATAAGAGAAATTTGCATGTGATATTAATAAATGTTTTTAGTTTTCATACTAACTGGGAAAAATCCCCAAAAGAAGTTGTTTTATTTGAAATTTATTGTGTTTTAATTTTTTCTTTCTGGGAAATTGTACTTTTAGCAAAAAAATTATTTATAGCTATTGAATTGGGAATATTACATTTGACTGAATTTCTCATATTGAATTTATACAACTGAATATGAATAATTTACTTAAAGAAAATCAAATCAAATAATTATTCTGATATTTTTATAGAAGATTTAGCTTTGTTTTTTCTCTACAGAAATCTTTTCATCATATTTTCTGTTTAAGAACTTTTATTTTGCTTTATTTAAATTTTTCTTATTTGTCTGGAAAGATGAATTTTTCTAGAATCTCAGTTTATGTTTATAATTTCTCATTTAATGACTTCAATATATAAATTTTTTATTTGTAATTTCTCTTAATGCTTTATTTACATTAATTTCTATACAAAGTGGTATTCTAGATTAATATATATATACTAAGTGTTACTTAGTATATACTATAGTGTTTCAATATATCCTTATTGATAAGATTGAACGAATTTCTAGTTCCACTATAATTTTATAATAAGTAAAAGCATAATTTGGTATATTCTGAATCACATCAGTTCATTAATACTTGACAATGAAATAAAATTTCGATGTTAAATTATTGACTTTATATTTGATAGAATAGAGATTGAATTAGCCTGCAATTTACACTATTTAATTTAGATGCACCTGTTGCATAAAACTGATAATATTATTTTCATTATTTAAATAGTCTTCATATATTCATGAATTTACTCCGAAAATTTATAGTATTCAAAAGTGTCAATGCAGATATATATTAGTTAATAATAACAAACAACAACTCATTATTCAGACAAGATTATTTTCAAAACTTGATATAAAGGATGATTCTATATTTTTATTTGCAATTTTAAAATTATCTTACCATACAAGTACCATCATGCTTTTCAAAATGATATGCTTAGACTTTTTAATGATATAAAAAGGATAATTATAAATTAAAAATTCTCAAACTATAATAAAATATATAAACTTAAAATTAAATTGTTCTAAAATATTATACATTTGTTACATGATTAGAAATATCTATGCCTCCATCTATATAATTAATTCTATTGGAATGTTATGAACATTTAGTGAATTTTTGTAAATATTGCTTAAAAATTATAAAACAGTATTATAAAAATCTAATGAAAGTATTATTCTAGAGAATTGAGAACTTAAAAGTAGTTAGTATTTAAATTTTTAGGATGCATTTTTTAATGTTAAAATTATATTTTCATTTTAAATTTGTAACAAAATTAAATTTTATTTACATCTGTTTCACACACCTTGTTAAGACAAAAGATTCTAATAATTTGTGTAGTTAAATATTTAATAAAATTTAGATATCCAAATTCCTAAGCATTTTTCAATATGAAGGTTTTTTAACTTTATTTATCAGGAATTTCAAGTTGGTCTACAGAAAAAATTAGCTGTAAATGATGTATCCTTAAACATATACAAAGGGCAAATTACAGCTCTTCTTGGCCATAATGGTGCAGGGAAAACAACAACAATAAATATTCTAACAGGTAAGTTATAAATCTTCTCACATGTGATTATTTTAAATTATTCCATTTCAGATTACTTATGTTTTGATTTTTTTAATACTTATTATTGAATGGTAAAATCAGTAAAAGTAAACGTTAAATAAAATTTTTTTCTTCCTAAACTTTTCTTATATTTGTCACTTTCTATTTCAAAAAATAAATTTCCAGTTTCTTTCTTTTGCTGTATATTACTTATGTTTGATAAAGTTTAAATAAAGTTTTCATATGTAATAAATTCTAAATACCTTTATGTATGTTTTATTAACTGTATACAATTTTAAATGACTATGTGCTCAGTTTTTGCCTAATTCAGTGTAAAATCAATAAGTAAATCTTAACAAATGACAACATTTTCAATAAAGTCATAAGTTAATATAGATGTTGGAAATAAAAATGGTCTATAAAATATCAGTATTTTAAAAGAATTAATTAGAAATATATATTACTTTAAAAATATTAATCCCAATTAAGATTTTTAGTTACCCATTAATATTAAGAGAAAACAAATTAATATATCTATTATATTAAAATAAAAGAGAATGATCTGTGATGATCTATTATTTGCTTTTAGACTATCAAAAAATGAAAGAAATAAACATATCTAGGTGAAAATTACTAATATTAAGTTGGATAAATTGTGAAAGTATTCAGTGTGAAAAAATATTTTTTAAGAATTTAGTTATAATGCTACTGTCAACTATTTGTTATACCATCTTAAGATTTTTCTTTAAATTTATTTGCCATTTTTGAAAAAAGTTGTATTTAATCAGTGTTTATGATTTGTCCTGTGATAAAAATTCAGACTAAATCAATGAGGAAAAATAATATCCTCATTTAAAGGTTGTTGCAATTTTTTTAGCAACAACCTTTAAATGAGGATAATAACAACCTTTAAATGAGGATTAAAGTGTTTATGAGAGCAAAAATTATAACTGTCAGAAATAATTAAAAAAAATGTTCATTTCAAAAGTTACAAAAAAGAATCTGGTTAATATAAAATATTACTAATATTGTTTTAGTTCCCTTATCTAAAATAAATTTTTCATTATTCACTGCCTAAGCGAACAAATCAATTAGTGTTTTAGAATGTACTAAAAAAATGTTGTGCAAAAGAATAATATTTCTTGAAAAAAATAGTTTGTCAATATATATATTTAGGTGGTTTTATGGTGCTTTTATGACAAATTTTATAATTAATGTGGTAAATTGATAGTTACAAAACACTATTCTATTAAACATTGAAATTTTTGCTGAGATCGTTATGAATACTATTGATCAAAAATAAGCAATAACTATATTATATCAATTAATTTTATTTTTAAAATTGATAGGTCTTTACACACCTACAAGTGGTAGCGCTTCAATTAATGGCATCGATATATTAACTAATACAGTTAGTGCTAGAAGAGGAATTGGTGTATGTCCACAACACAATGTTCTGTTTGATACTTTAACAGTAGAGGAACATCTCAAAATATTTGCTGGGGTATGTATTTTCATAACTTTCTGAGATTAATATGGTTGTTTGTTTTTTCTGCTGCAAATTATTTATAGCATTAAAGTGAATCTTTTCAAAATTACTTTTTAATGAAATGGATCTTTTTTTTTTTTTTTTTTTTATAGAATTTTTATTTTTCTTCTCATACACGTTTTAAATTTATATGTAAAAAAAGAATTCAAAATATTTAATATATGAAATATGTTATTGAAAACAATGTCTTATTTACATGTTTATGTTGGCTTGTGACATTTCCTATTAGTCTATGTGTGACGGTTTATGTCATTTCAAAAATATTATTTTATGTATATGGTATATTACTCCTGAAATTTTAATATTTATGTAGTTGAAAGGTGTAAGCTGGAGTCAACTGGCTTCTGAAGCTTTAAAAATAATGGAATTATTGAAATTGACTGTTAAAAGAAATGATTTAGTGAAAACTCTTTCTGGTGGAATGAAAAGAAAATTGTGTCTAGGAAATGCTATTATTGGTGACTCTAAAGTAAGTTAATTTTGACATGTGAATTTACATTCATAAAGAAATTGCTCCTTAAAGTTAATTTTTAAAATCAAATAAAATTATGGATGAAATTTTTAAATTATTTATTGATGTAATAATAAATTATTTATTTCTGTAATTTAAAATAAATAAGGGATACATTATTATTTATCTGAAAATTATTATTATTTATTTCTATATACCATTAGATGATATGATCAATGACAAAATGTGATTATGATCAAGCATTTTAAAGTATATAGTATTTATCTTGTAAAAATTGCATTTACAAACAAGTTTATTATATTATTCTGTTTTATTTATTGTCTTAGCTATGCTATTTACACTTACATTTTTCAGTTACAGTCTTGTGATATCTTTATTACCTTATTATATGAACTATCTTATTAGAAAAAGAATTTTAGGTATTCTAATATAAGAAAGAACTTTCAAGTTTCTCAAATAACAATTTGAATAATATGAGATATGCTTAATCAGCAGTAAGTTTATTTGGAATTTGCACATCATAAAAAAGCATTTACCATATGTCAAAAATAATCGTTTTGCAATTTCTTCATTGCATTTTTGTTTAAAAACAATCTTTTTTGTTTTGAAAAATGTCTTCTAATAAGATTTGCAAAATATGTATCTAAAGTGTATTATTCATTATTATAAATCAATATTAGATGTGACCAATATTGCATACAAATATACTGGTAACTTACACTATCTGTAAGTATTTTTTTGTCACTTTGAAGTATAAAAATTATTGAAAATTTACCTTACAGGCATAGACATACTATGGTGGTTATTAGAGTTCAAATTGGTGTAGATTACATTGCTAGCCCAAGATTATTTAAAAACTAATCAATTTAACATTTTCAAAGGAATCCTGTATTACTGTTATTTACAGTATATTTACACTGGTGTGTTAAACTTAAGCAACATATGGGTTATTTTATATTTCTTCACAAGAAATTATCTGGAACATTAAATTCAGAAATGAGAGATAATATTTTGTACTTCAATGATGACGAAAGCATAGTTGTGCAAAAATAAATGCAATGCCTAATAAATATATAGTAAATGCCTTCAATGTTAAATCAGGGGAGTATGCTGGCTAATGAAACAAAAAAGCCTTTATTAAACTTATAGTGTCCTAACACATAAATGTCTGTCCAAGAGGAAGAACAAGCAGATGTTCCTTAATATGGGATATGCTTATAGTTATCGTATATTAGAATTAATTTAAAAAGTTACTTTATATTTAGATCACTGATAACATAGGTAACATAAGTTTAACAAATAATTTAATTTATGATAAATAATTATAAAGTTAACAAGGTTAGATTAGTGTGCAATGTGCACTCGAGCGAGAGTCCAACTGGTTCTTTTCTACCAGTCCTAAACTGCAGTCTGAGAGAAAGTTCCAATCAGCGAGCAGGTGTTTCCATAAGTAGATAGTAATGGGAGTTCTCCACATGTTGTACCCTTTTTTGGATGTTTTGCACCATCTCTCCATATTCAACACCAGATTCTCTGAGAGTAACCTTGAGGTAAGAGTGTTCATTTCTCAACCAGTTTCTGTTTCAGTTGTTTGAGGTTCCCTGAAGGATACAATTATGTTGTATGGTGCTTTCATAAGGCATACCATACATGTTATATGTGATTTAAATCAAGGGAGTATGCTCCAATTCATTATAGTAATATCTTTCTTTTCTAATAGCTGTTGAACAGCAGGAGACCATGCATAGTTATCCATAAAAACAGTCTACTTGAATGTCATTTTTTAATTGATAGACATGGGGAAAGATCACACTCTTGCAATAGTAAGCTCTAATTACAGAACTTTTGTCAAAAACGTGTTGAGATCTATCAACCATTTCTATGTAATACCCCTCCAGACGACAGTTCCAGGACTATTGTTATGGTCATTTTCCATGATTTTACTCGGATGAAACTGTCTCCCAACCTCTTCACATCAATTGATTTTGAGAATTGTTTGTGGCACCTCGCATGTGTAAAGAAGACAGGACTCAATTGATGAGAAATGCTTCAAAGCAATATTAACACATTCAATAATGCTTTTTGACCATGTTTCATATCTTAATGCTTTAGGGTTTTCCCCCCCATGATTTATAATTTAAAGTTTAAGTTTATCATTTTGAAATAAATAATTAATACAATTCATTGTAGTATCTGATATGATATTTTAATAAATTGCATTTACTTTATATCATTCAAATAAAAATTATAATTTAAAGGAATGCATTGTTCAAGCAAAGTAAAAATTATTATTTAAGTAAATTTTCTTAGTTAATTTTTTTAGCTTTTAACTTCTTCAAATGTAAAATAAGATAGTTTTATTTCTTTTTTTGACTTGAATCTTAATAAATTTGAATTTTTTTAAATTAGTTTCAATTTTTGAAATCTGCTTGTAAATCCTGTATGGAACAATCATTATAAAATCAAATTACATACATTCCAAACAAAATATTTTTAGTATAATAGTTCCTCTTAACAAATTGAATTCTAGTTTTTGTTTAAAATGCATGGATATCATAAAATAGCATCTCAAATGCGAATTATGTTTATAAATATTATTGATTACAGAAATGGAATGTTGACAGTCAAATATTTGGATTGATTGTTCTAAATATATGAGTTCAGAATAAGATTAAAGTTTGATTACTCATTTGGAAATATGGTCTGAGGTATTTCTGATGTTCATGGAGTTTATGCTTTGTTATTTTTATATTGCTTTTACTTGCATAAGCAACTTTAGGATTTGATTGTTGCATCTGTTTATTAATTTAAATGTAAAATCAATTGAAAAAGAATAGGAAAAGAATATGGTCATAAAAATATTTTTTTATTTAATTCATCTGTTTAAAAAATAGAAATAATCAACAAACATTGAATTAATTTGATCAATTCATATAAATATTCAATTTTCTTTTGTATGAGCTTCCTTATTTAACAGATATATAATGATACTGATATTAAATAAACATTAAACTCTTGAAAATTGCTTATAAAATGCATTTGAATCATTATTTATTAAAAAAATATAATTAAGTTAACAATTTGAAAAAAAAAAGTTTATTTTAGAATTAGTATATATGATTAGAAATCTTTATTTCCTTAACTAAAGAAAGCAATGCAGCTAATTTTTATAAAATTATTTTAGTGGTAAAATATTTAACACATTGATATGATTTTATTTTTCTGTTAACTGCTTAATTTCATGAAAAATATCTTATTAATAACTATCTTAAAATATCTTATTACCTTATGATAATATATATCATCATATATAATTCATTTTTTTTTGCTTTGCAATTAGCTACTGTTAGTTCATAGATTACTTTATTCATTAAAGGTATTGTTTTTGGATGAACCAACATCTGGAATGGACGTTGAAGCTAGACGTGGTGTTTGGGACACCCTTCTTAACATTAGGCATAATTGCACAATAATTTTGACTACTCATTACATGGAAGAAGCTGACATTTTAGGTGATCGTATTGCTATTATGGCTGAAGGTGAGATTCAGTGCTGTGGCTCACCTATATTTTTAAAACGAAAATTCGGTAAGTAAATAAGATTTATTTTGCAGAAATACAATAATTTTATTCTTAAAATTGGTATTTCATTTTAATGTATTTAATTTAATAAGTAGAAAATATCATACAGTTAATATTAATTATGAACAATGAAAAAACATGACATAACATGAATTAAAATTGGAATTTTATTTCTTACTTTGATATTTTAAATTACTAAAATTTAATTAATTTTTTGAAAATAATTCAGGAAAAAACTTTAATTACTAGAAAATAATTAATTAAAGAAATTTTTTTCATACTAATTTTTAATTGTAAAGTAACAAAAAACAGTAAATTTTTCTTAAAAACAATATCTCATTTTCTTTGTGGGTTATAATTAAATAAATTCTTTAGCCTTAATTAGATAATAGTATTGAACAACTATATCAGGAAATAAATTAAAAAAAAAAAAATACAATTTTATACTTAAAATTTCTAACGCAATTTTTTTGTTGATATTATTGGAAATATATGGTATTTCTTCTCACTTGATATGAAGACTTAAATCGTAGAATATTTCTGAAATTTTATCATATGTTTTAATGAAAAACATTTTAGCATTAGGATCGGATCTGTGTATTTTAAATGTAATTTTGTATGATTTTATAAATAGCTGCAAATAATTGTTTTTGGCTAGATTGTAATTTCTGTAAACAAAATGCATTTGATTATTTTATATTTAGTCTTGTTAAAAAACTTAGTTTCCTAGAACTGGTAATTATCCCATTTCTAGATCATTTCCATGCTGTATCTTAACTCTGGAAAGAAAGTTAAGTAGTAATAATTGTTTCATAATTTCCTTTAATTGGATTTCTGTACAAAATATTAATGTGAATGTTTCAGTTCATTCCTTATAAATATTAGTTACATTTTATTCTTCCAATCAAGTCCATCTTGACCCTCTATCCATGGAATGTTTCATGAGGCATTAAGAACATTTTGCTATTCTACCCATTTAATATTTTAAAGTTCATCTTTTCACTTGACTCGTGGGAAATTTTAGAAGGAATTAAAAATGAGAATCTGTAACAATAAAAAATAGTCTAAATTTTTATGATCCAGAATACATTGTGGCATTTTCTTTCTATTTTATAATAGTCTTTTTTCCCAAATTGTTACATAGGCATCTCCTTAAAGGGAGTTTGAGAATCATTGCCATTCAGAGCATTAGGTACCTCTTCTTTTTATACTATACTTTTTGGTTCTTCCTAGGTGATTTGTTATTAGGATGGTGGTACACACTGATTTGTGAATAGTTTTGAAACTAACTGTGAAACAAACTCTGATTTGAGAATAGTTTTGAATTATTTGGTACTTCACATTCCTGGTTTTTTTTTTTCTTTAAATTTTGCCGAAGATTTTGTAATGTATTTATCAAATTGTTCTTATGTAATTGTCTGAGATCAGTAGCTACTATTTTTTTAAAATCAGAATTGGCATAATTTCTTTTTGACAATTTGCTTTTCTATGGATTTCAACAAATCTACGGTCAGGGTTGATAATTTTCAACTTAACGTTTTTATAAGAAGTTTTAAGGACATAAGCCTGAAAACAATTCATCAACAATGAAAATATGAATGAGGAAAAGATATTTATTGCATTTTCCAAAATACATTAAAGGGAAGAAAATTCTTAATATATAGTTTCCAATGTTATGTTCTTGTGTTACTCACTTGGCAATGCTGGGATGCTGATATGTCACAATAACTGAAAATAAAAATCATGCATTCTCTTTATATCTAAAGGAAAATGAAATTTTTTTTCAAATGACAGTTTTTTTAAAAACACATAGTTCAGAACATAAAAACAGCTTTTGGATTTTATTTATTCCAATTGATGAAGAAAGTATCCTAGTTTAAAAAGAAAGTTGTACTTTAATTAATATTGTTTTTTGGCTTTATTTACCTGCAAATCTGTATTTTTAAAATAAATTAAAACATTTATGGTCATTTGGTAAATATTTGTAAATTATATCAAATAAAATATAATCTAATTCACATGTTGAATTATTTATAATCACATTGACTATATGGACCATTTGAAAGTTCTTTTCTGTTGGGCAAGGCTGGTTAATGTCATTGTAGTCAGTTTCAAATCTAAGGTATAATATTTATTGAAAAATAAATCTTCAGTACAGAAGTCATTCTTTATTTCATTAAAATTACCCATATTCTAGCTGAATAATGATTAATTTAAATGATATTTAAATGTATTGAAAAATCCTCTGGACTCACCAATTTTTTTACCAAATAATATTTACTCTTTAAAACAGGTTTATGAATAGATACAGAGCGATATTGAATTTTAAAAACTTTATCGATTAAACACCTACAAGTTCCTCTAACAACGAAAGGAAAATTAATATTGTCTACCGATAAAAAGTTAGTGTTTCTACAATCATAAACATAATAATCTGATTTATATATTTATAATTTAAATCTTAAGGAAATTTAAGTTATCATTCATGTTCATTTTAATACAATTATTGTTGTTTTTTAATTAAGTATAGTTTGGATTTCCTATGTTATTTGGTATTCTAAAAGATAAACTTTATTCAATTTCATATATAAATAAGTACTAAGTATACAAAAAGATCGATTTAATTGATCAATCAGTACAATAAATTATGTCTCCATGAAAAGATTTATAACTACACTAGGAATCCATATTTTATCATAATGTTCGTAATCTTAAGTAGCAGGTTTTTAAATATGCAAATGTGTCTATTTTCTGATATTTTTACCTTTTCATATTGTGAAATTGGTTTGTATATCTGTTTTTATTTTGAATTTTATTAGTTTTTTTTTTTGCATGTTTTTTTAATTGATTCAATTTTCTTTTTTCACAATACCAGCAAATTTTCTGTTTTAAAATTTTATTGATTGTGATTTCAAAATTATTTGCTTCAGGCGTACTATTCATATGGTTCTTAAGAAATTATGGAAACCTTATAATATAACATATTTTCTTGTTATTAGTATTTTATGTTATAAGATTTACCATGATTTTTCCAATATATATTTGAAAATTTATTATAACATATTTTCTTTAATATTACATTATTTCTTTGATATATAGTTGGATAATTTCATTGAAATTATTTAACTTTTTAAGTTTTAAATAAAGTTTTGTCTTTTCCAATTTTCTGTTGTATTATTTTTTTAGAATGATTAAAATAGTTGATTGTTTTCTTAAACTTCGAAGAATGTATTTTATATAAGCCAGAATGCAGAATTTTCATTTATTTATTTTTATTTTATCCTATTGAAATATTACTGTTCTCCTAATATTTATATAAAAAGATTTCATACGCAAATATTAAAAGTAGAAATCCTTAATACTTTTTAATATAGATATTAAAATTGGAAATCTTTAAATCCATACTCATGGACCAATATTATATATATTCTGTCTATTTTAAATTGAAAAATTTCAGTTTTTATAACAATCATTATTATCCTATTTGTTAGAATGTCTTAAAAGTTCACATTTATTGGCTGATCATTTCTTTTGTAATGGAGTTCACAATGGAGTCTAAGTTAAACGCTGTCAATTTAATTCTTTATGATGTTAGTTATTTATTTTCAATTTTAGCCAAAAAATAAACACAGATACAACAGCTGATAGTAAACGGCGAAAAAAAATTAAAATAAAATTAATTTAAATGAAATAAGCATAAAAGTTACTATCAACATAATTAGTAAATCAGCAATATTAACAAATTATAAAATAAAAATACCTAACTGACAATTGCACCCACCACAACAAATGATTCTGGACTCTTTTCCTTTATATTTCAGCTTTGTTTATCTGTTAAGTAAGGTATTTAGTGATTTAGTAAATAATTATTGCCTATGCATTCAAATGCTGCAGAAGCCTTCTATATTTAACCTCAGAATTCAATATGTACAAAAAGAGATATTCCCTGTTTAAGCTTCAAATTTGAGATAACTGAATATTGATATTTTAATTGAAAAACGTAAAGTACATGTGTAATAACTAACTAAAATATGTATCCTTAATTGAGAATACAAGTATTTGGGAAGAAAATAATGTAGTTTGTGGATGAATTATCCAAAAACAAAGTGTAGGGTATAGTATGGACTAAGTAATCAGAATTTTATGCCTTTTATGTTTATTGTTTTTAAAATTTAATTTTTTTGAAAAACATTAAGAGATACTTTCAAATGTTTATTTTTAACAACTTTTCTCTCTTAGTTTATTCTTTTTAATTGTTAAATCTTTAGTATTCTATGTTGCGAATTTTTTGCTACATGTACCCTTCCTGTTACCTTTATTGTTTTTTTTTATTCAATCTCATGATTTCTAAGTATTAAAATTTTCTTTAAAGTTAGCTTATTTAGATCTAGATAATATAATCTACCGCATTCATAGAAAATTAAGTATGTTTTGAAAATTATAAATAAGATATAATTTATATATATAAAATAGCCATATTTTAATTTTTGATTATTAGGTTAGTCTTAATTGCTATGGATTTATGTCTGCAAAATTGCATAATTAACACACTGTACATTCATTTATATTTTTAAGATTAAAATCAATTGTTGTAAAACTACTCTTGAAAAATAAAAAATGACATGAAACAAAAACATAAACAACTTAAAAATATATTTTCCTAAAATAATTTAATTATTTATTGAATCTTAAAGAGCATTGATTTTTTAATATTACTCTAATTCAGTGTGTTTCTGGTTAGTTAATATCAGCTTGATTATACGCATAATAAATAAGACATGAATAGATTTTATTTTATTGTATTTCAATTATCATAATGCATTAAAAATTCCAAAAATAGTCAGAACTTGTCAAAAATAGAAAAGTGAGAAACGTTAGTTAGGTTTTACAAAAGCATAAATAAATTATAGTCTAAGTTCAATTGAGATAAAAAAAAAAAAGATCATTTTGAAATATATTTTTGAATGAGGATTTTGATTTTTCTTAATTTTTCATTTTTTGATTGAATTTCATTTTCTTTTTGTATCTATTCATCACATCTGCAATTGAGTATATACCCACTAAATTGATATAAAAAATAAACTTATTAGTATTTACAAGTTTATTAATAATTTCTTAGAATTTTAATAGTAGTAGTTAATGTCAAGCATCCTTTCAATATTTTTTGTTATTAATAAAAATAATTGCATTTAAAAGTTTTCTTAAATTTAAGAAGAGATTAAGTGTAATATAATGAAGATATTTTTTCTGTAATTTGTTTTATTAAACATGAAAAATGTGTATTGATGAAAACATGAAAAATGTTTTACTAATAAAGTAAAATGGAAAACATTTAGTTACAGTGATAGAAACATTTTAGGCCCAATAAAATGAAACTTTACTAAAAATTTCATGTTAATTCTTTTTTTTGAAAAATGCTAATTAATACGTATTGATTCCTGTAAATAATTGTATAATATCTTGAAAAAACCTTCCTGAAAATGTTAAATTTAATAAATTTTGAAATAATTTCTAGTTATTTAATGAAGTTTAAAGAAAATGATGATCTTAATTGTAAGAATATGGCAAAGATACCATAATATATTCCTGAAATTTACTTCTTAAAAATGGACACTCAAAGCAGTGTGCTTTTCCCAGTCCATTTCTAAGTACTTTAGTGAATGTAATACATTAAGGAACTTTGCTTTTAATGTTATTTATGATATGACATTTAGTAATGTGGGTATAGTATAAATTGTATATATATATATATATATATATATATATATATATATATATATATATATATATATATATATATATAGCATTATCTTATGAGTATATGAATTTCAGGAACTGGTTATCATTTACATGTTGTGAAAGGACCTCAGTTCAATTCTAAAGAAACAATTGAATTACTTCAAAAGCATATCCCAGAATCATCACCTGCTAAAGAATTAGAAAATGAAATTAGCTATAATTTAACCTCAAATTCTGCATCTGTCTTGGGAGATATGTTTGAAGATTTAGAGAACCAAAAAATGAAACTTGGCATTAATTCATGTGGAATCACTGTAACAACTATGGAAGATGTATTTTTAAAGTAAGTATTCCTTTTTTATTTAGTACATAATTTATGCTAAATGTGTTTTGGAATGAATATGTAACAAATATTTTATTAAAAATTGTCAATATTTGTAATATCTCTATTTATTTTCAATCAAATATTTTAATATTATATACATGTTTTTAGGTAACAGAATGGTTATAGAATTATATGCTTTTCTTATATGTAATTGTGGAAAAAATGAAAATTCTATATTTTAAATCTAAAGTAATGCTAGATATTAGATGTATTTAATATTAATCACTGTGAATATATCCTCATCTGCTAAATTGTTTGAAATCCGATTATAAATAATATGAAAGTGAATCATCTGATAAAATGACATTTATGTGCCTTTTCCTTAAAAATATTTTTTATTTTTCTGTATATCTGTGAATTTTTCACATGTTACTATATATTTAAAATTGTTAAAATATGTTTTATATGACATTTTAAATGTATGTATAAAGACAATATATAAAGAATTAAATGAGATTTATAAATATAAATTTTAAAATATTGGATTTATTAATTTGTTATTATGCAAAGAAAATAAGCTTTTCCTTCAAATAAAAAAATTCTGTTATTTTTATTTAAATTTTTAATTTTAACATATACATCTTAATTACATAGAAAGTATCAATATAATTTAGATTTTTTTTTTGCAGTTTATTAAAAAGATAATTTTAATTATTTTGTGAAAAATATTATCAAGTTTAGTTTATGTTTTGTAAAAAATGTGATGATGACTTCATAAAAAATTAATTTTATGCTGCATTTTTAGAATTTTATAATTATGAAACTATTTTATGATCACAGTGTATTAAGTCCTTATGTAATAAACTTTTACATCATTAAAAGTATTATTTAAGCATTTATAATTTTGTAAGCTTCATAGATTTAATTTGAATTATACAGTTTTTCATTACAATTAAATAATTATGTAGCAAAGTTTAAACAAAACATATTTGTTAAATAATGTTTTATTAAACCACTGAATGTAACTTATTACAAGAGCTTCCTGTACATAGTTCGGTAACATTTTTTATTCTTGCTTATCATTCAAACAATATTTAAAATAAGTTTAGACAAGAAAAAAAAAAAAAAAAAAAAAAAAAAAGTAAAAGATTTAGCTTGAAAATTTTAATATTTTTAGTCCATAAGTTTTACAATATTTCAGTTGATCAACTATTAACTTGGAATATGATATACTAAATTGCAAATAATTTGCATGCTTTCTTGCTATACATTCAAAAATTAAAATATTTCAACACTGTATTGTATACTAATTTAATTATTGTTGTCTAGAGAAGATTTAAAAAAGCTTATATAGTTTACATTAAAAGTTCTTCAATTTTTCTATAAACCATGATACAACAATAATACAATTGCATATTTAGGGTATTTTTTTATTCCTATGCTTAAAATTGTTATGTTTACCAAGTAATCAGTGAATTATTTAAATTTTCCTATTTATATTAGAGTACAAGTTAATTTGGTTAACTGTAAAAGTATTACTGATAATTACTTTCATTGTAAAATTGAATTCCTATTTCATACTGTTATGTGTACATTTGGCAGTTTGTATTTTTAAATCAGTTTTTAATAATGATATTTTGTAGCATTATTAGACAAATACTTAAACAATATGTACAAAATAATAAGTAAAAATATTAAGGAACTTTTTTAAGCTATAATCATATATTTTACATTGCTAAGTCAAATATTTAAATATCGTAGTGATTTCTCAGTAGAGAATTAAATATTATTGTATAAAATTAATTATTCTTTTATAACTTGTATGGATTATAATATGGAAATATAAATTATAGTCTTATTTGTAAATTCTTTATATAGAAATATTGAACAAATAATTTATGTAATTATATTATATCTCTTCATGATACTTTAAAATAAATATCCCTTGAAAATTTCTCTTGATTTTTTTTGCTCTTAGATATAAAGAAGCAAAATACAAATATTTCAAGCAAAATTGAAATTCTTTGTAATTATTAATATTTCTTATAATTTTTGAGAGAGGAAATTTTAAGTTATAAGTTTCTTTTAAATATTAAATTTATTCTTATTAAAATTTATGGTGTTTTTGATTACTGTATAAAGTGATTGACTTAATAATTTCAGTGTTGCTAATATTTCTAATGTAAAATATTCTGCAAAAAGTGAAAGAAGCTTGCAAAATGGAGTATCAATGGAATATGAAGGTAAATTTGTAAATTATAATTAATGCAAATATGTATTTTAATTATATAGTTATTATATATCAATACCTTTTGGGAAGAAAAGATTACAGAAAAGCTTTTTTATGGTCTTATTTGTAAATGTGTTTATTCATTTTATTGTAATATGTGACTCTAAATATACTAATCTGATGATATTCTTTTAAAAATATGTTAAACAGAAATTATTTTAATAGAACAGAATTAAAATTTTAATGATTTACTTGAGATTTCTTCATGACTATATGTCTATATTGATTCATCTATATATGTCTATGTTGATTCATCCATATATGTCTATGTTGATTCATCCATGACTATATGTATGGATTAAGCTATAAATCCCTCATCAGTAGTTTTCTTTACAAAAGGTGAATATTTTGGAACTAGTTTTTTTTTAATTAGTTTAATTTACTTAAATAAATTACGTTTTGATTTGTGAAAATAATAAAAATGTAGTATAAATTTTGTATTCATGTGTACACATTATTGACAACAATTAAACATTAATACCCATATAGTAATGTAGTGTTTCTGATGATAGAATATTTGTAAATTCATCTAGAGGAACTAATGTTGCAAGTGATAAAATTTATTTAAAACATTGCCTGTTGTGAAAATTTTCAATATTGTAAATGTAGTAGACATCAATTTATGAGGAAAATGTAGTTAGCAAGAGTACATATAGTTGTTAGGTTAGAGATTCAAAGAAGATGGAAATTTTCAAGAATAGTCTTGATTAATTATTGAAAATAAGAAAAATCCATTAGCACTAGAGTTTGCAAAAATCTTCATCAGTTATTGGTCATCTATCAAAACATACTGGTACCATTGGATTTTGCACTGGATCATTGGGGTTCATATCAATTTGTGGATATAAATGAAACAATTAAACCTCTATCTATTTCCATATTTTCTATTGTAGACATGAACAATTTTCTATAAAACATTAGAAATATATTTTATTTAAAATAATATAAAACATCAACATATTGTACTTGATTTTTTAAATTTTGCTTACATAAAGAAACAGAATTTTATTCCATTTTTTGTTGCGAGAAATTGTGTGTTATAGAACGTGTGCAAAAAATAGCTCATTCAGTCATCTTGTCACTCAATCAAACCACCAATCAAAGCATTTAATTGCCTTCAGTTAGACTGTAATCTGTATTGCTGCAATGAAGCTCAACACTACAAAATGATAAAGCTTTATCCTTAATCACATTATAATACTAGACCCCTTGCTATAACCACTTGTTAGAAATAATTGGAATTAAATTTCATTTTCATCTGCATTATTCTGCTTAATCCTATGGTGTTAAATTACTGTCATTTGTTGTATATTGTCTAAAAACACTTCGATAATGATAAATAGATTTTGATTTTTTTACTCCAAATCTGTATTTTTTTTTAACAAAACAAATTTTTATAGATAGTTAATAACAAATGTAGACACCATTATTTTCATTTTTTTGATAGGATATGCAAAAAACTATTACATTTATCTTATAGTATTAGCTGGTCTAGTGTACCTTTTCAAATTCATTTAAAAAATATTGAAGAACAATAAATATTTCTCGATGCATGTTTTTAGTGACACAAAATTATTTGCAAAGGTAACCACTAAAACGAAAAGCAGTATTTATATACCAGTACCATATCTGTAATATTATTGGTCTTTAGCTAGAATTTAAAAACTTAAATAATTTTAGATAAATAATTTTAAAATTAAGGTTAATTAATTTTAGGTAAATAATTTTAGAATTTAAATTTTTTGCGTACAAGTTTAAGTTTTTCTGACTGGCAAGAGAGATATTGTAACACTTGTTCCTTATAATTATAGCATGTATTTTATTTATATAATAACTTTTGACATGAAGCTTAAAACTATTTAGAAATCTTTCATGACCTGTTACAGGTTCTTAAATATGCTTTCAGTTATTAATTTTAGTAATTTGTCTAGTTCCTGGTAGTGAAATCTAATTTCTAATTTTCAAGGAAAAATAACCAAGATGTAACAATAAACACAACTAAGATTATATATATATATATATATATATATATATATATATATACACACACTTAATTTTTATTCTGGCTTTTTATTGTTAAATTCAATTTGTTATTTGAAACAGCATCTGTAATTTTATCTTTGATAATTTTAGGGAAACCACTTAACTGCACCATTTCCTTCTTATGTTTTAAAATCCCATTGAGTGATGTAGTGATTCATCTTTACAAAAATATAATTTAATTGAAATCTTTTGATTTTCCTTTATAACATTTCATTTCTTTCACATTTAATTCTTATGTGGTCTTTACACCTCATTGAAAATTATTTTTGATTGTAAAAAGAGAGAAAATATGGTTAAGAACATGAAACTAATTTTAAATTTATATTCAAAATTAGGCATTAAATTTAGCAAACTAACGTAATGGATAAGTTAAATAATAATTAAATTGCAAACTTATTTCTATTTAGTTTTGATGTTATAAATTTAAATTTATCATGTTAGTTAACTTTATTTTTCTTAGTACATTTTTAAATGGCAATATTTTTTATAAGAATATATTACCTAATGATTCTTATTTCCTGAAAATTAAAATTATATTCATTAATTAAAAAATTAAAATTGTATTCATATTATTGTAAAAAATTGTGTTTTCCTTGTAATCTTAATAATTAGTGTTGGCCAATTTGTTAGTGATAATTATTTGCATGTCCATAATTCTTTAATAAAAGTAATAAACAAATCATCTGTAGGATAAATATGCTAGAATGCAGAGTACATGCTTCATTATATTTTAAACTTACAAGAAGATACATTATTTGAAACTAGTTTTGAAGATTTGATGCAGTTTTGCCACTGAAATTAAAAGAAATTTTTTAAATCAATAGAAAGCAACCATCAAGTCTAAATAATATACAAAATACTCCTATTAAAACAAATTTTTTTTATCTTGAAAATAGCTTACATCAATGATGTTTTGAAATACTTTTAATAAAGAAACCCGTGTTAGTATTTCTTTCTCATCATGATTTTGTATTAGAAACGAGCTTCTCAGAAAGAAATCTGATTTGCTTGATCCCAGCTGTATTGAAAAAAAGAGAGATTTCTCTTTTCTGCTATCTGTCATAATAGATGGCTGAGAGTTTTTCAATTTTTGTTCCTTGTAACACATGAATGTGGCTCATTATCTATGATAAGTCCTAGAAGGCAATACACAGTAGATATTTAAATGTCTTACTGTGATTTTCAGTTGTTAAGCTATTTATTTTGTGTTGTCATAATAATGTAATCTAATTAATCTCATAAAAATGTCTTTGTATTTGAGGCAGACATTTATTTTTCATTGTTAATATAGGCATCAAAATTCTGAATTCTATTATGATACTTACTACTTTCAAATTTATTGCGAAAAATAATCATTTTATTGTACTATATCTGGCAATTTTAATTTAGTATTCTGTAAGTACTAAATGTATCTAAATTGTTAATTTTCTTTGACAGTTAAAATTTTTTCATGTACTTTTTGTGCTATTGTAATTTTAATAAATTAAATTTTTTGTTATTTCAGATGTATATGGGAGTTCCACACAACTAAAAAAGCGAACAATTTGGAATCAATTTTTAGCTCAGATCGAAAAACGTTTTCATTATACCAAACGATATTGGAGTATTTTGATAACGCAGCTTGCACTTCCAATTATGTTTTTATGTTTGTGCTTATATATAATAAAATCTTTTCAAGGAAACCTCAGGGCTGTTTTTGAACCATTAAAGTTAGATATAAATGATGTATATGGCCAAACAGAAGGAATATTTTTTTCAAGAGAAACTAATAAATTAGCAGAAGAAATCAATAGTGTCTTAAAAGAAAATAATATTGAAGTTCACAAGTTAGACAATAGTACTAATCCAACTTCATTCATATTAGATTATGGTAAAAAAGATTTCACAAAATATTTAAAAACTTTGCTAGTTGGTGAGAGCATTGATAAATTCTCAAATGGTACAAATAATTTAACTGCTTGGTATAATGGTGAACCATATCATACTTTACCCATGTCTCTTGTTTTGATGCATACATCAATTTTAAGACATGTTTCTTCGAATAAGGCTACAATTACATTGACAAATGCTCCACTACCTAAAATTCTCCCACAATATGCTGGAGCATTAACAGGAAGATTTGAAAGTATAATGGCAAGTGTTTTCTTGCCCCTAGCATTAGCTTTTATCTCTGCTAGTTTTGTATTACTTCCAATTCATGAAAGAATATCAAAAGCAAAGTTATTACAGCTGATGACTGGATTACATCCTATTTTATATTGGATGGCTATGTTTCTATGGGATTTTATTATATATTTTATCATCAGTATTCTCCTAATCATTCCGTTTGCTGCATTTTTCAACCTTGTATTCTTCGGAGCACATGCTAATGCTATTCGTAAGTGTTATTTATTTTAATTTTTAACCTATTTTTTCACAAAAAGTACTAACAGAAAAACATATATTGCTTTACTAATCTCTTGTTACTAAATTGTTTGTTTGCTATTATTATTTAAAAGGCTGAGCTATGCATTTTTTGCTTGAATAAATTACATATACAATGCAATGTAATTAAATGAATACTTATTGGACATTATCATAATAAAAATTGTTTATTTATTATCAAACTATATAAACAGAATTTAAAGAAATAATTTTAAGGAAAGGGTTATTATTAATTTGAGAAAACAACTATATTGGATTAAAATCTCTTACAAGTTTTTCAATTATAATTATTTTGAAATTATCTCACAACATTCTTTTTTATTCATAGAAAACTTCAAGAAGCATTTTTATTTATAAATATGAATGTTTTCAATCTTTTATCTTCTTACAAATTACAATTTATACAGTTGAAAACCTTCATTTATTATACATATGCTGTACTACAAAAGGCAAATAAAATAGCAATACCTTGTATTTAAGCCCTCTCAAAACTCAATGCAAAATTTTATGTTCAGAGTGAAAGAAACTTATTTGATCCTTATTTAATCATTGTTGTGCAATGAATGAGGAGATAGATTTTTATTTGACTATAAATTGTAGAGATAATTACTTGATAGTTTTCTGATTTGATTTTCTGTTTGATTCTCTTGTCAAACATAAGTGTTGTTTATTATCTATAAAAATTCTTCCAGAATGTAATGTTTAAATACAAAAAAAAAAAAAAAAAAAAAAAAAAAAAAAAAAAAAAAAAAAAAAAACATCACAGCAATTTTAAGCTATTTGGCTCAATTGTTTTTACATGGTTATATACTTTGTGCATATTTTGAAAAGCTACAAGAATAAGGAATATAAATAGGAATTTTAAAAAGGAAAAGTTTTCCCATAAGATATTTAATAATTTGAATCAAATTATTAGCTTTTAATGATAGGAAAACAATGCATTGATTCTAATGATCTCAGAGAATCAATTATTCTTTATTTATTTAAATTTGCCAAATAATTTAAATATAAATAGCCAATTTTATTCATGAATTCCTGTATTTTGTGGTGCATTCTCCATATACAGTGGCTTCCAAAAGTGTTTGTACACTTACGAGTTTCAGTGAAATATTGCTTTATTCGTTAATAAAAATTAATTTTTGAAAGTGAGAATTTTCTAATAATATCTATAGATATCTCTTGACAAAACTACATAAAATATTTTATGAACATAATAAAACTTTTTAGTGGAAAATTAATAATCAAAAAGTAACAGAAACATTACACAAATATCTTTGTAAACTTCAAAGAAATTTGCACATATTAATAAATATTGTAGTATTTCTGTCACTTAGTATTTTGTAGGATATCCTGCAGCATTTACAACAGCTTTCAAACGTCTGGGCATAGAGTTTACCAGTTTTTTTGTGATATACGCATCAATGTTCCTCCATTTTTCCATCATTACAGTTTTTAATTTGGTTTTCATATTAATGTGGTGTCTTTGTACTCTAACCTCTAGTTTTCTCCAATGTGTTCTATCGGGTTTAAATCTTGTAACTGAGGTGGTGTTTTCAGAATTTGTGCCAATTATAGAAGCACAAAAGTCGAACGTTGAGGGCTGTGTGCTTATGGTCATTTTCCTGATTAAAAAAAATAAAGTTGTTTCCAATACCCAAATTTTGAGTGGATGATTTTAAATTAACTTTTTAAATATTTAAATAAAGATCATGTTTTATTATGTCATCAATAAATATACAATTTCCTTATCCTGATGCTGATATACATCCCCTGCACAAGGATACTTCCAGCACCATGCCTTAGTGTTCCAACCAATATTTTGGGACTAAGTTCCTCATTTTTTTTCTTCATACAATTATACGCCTATTGCATCCAAAAATGTTAAATTTACTTTCATCTTCAAATAAGACATGATTCCAATATGCTTCGGGTATATTTGTCATTTATTTTGAGAAGGAAAGCCTAAACTTTCTATATTTTGCATTTACAAAATTTTTCCTTCGAGCAGAGAACCCATGTAATCCAACTGGTCTGAGTACTCGTCAAACAGTTTCTAATGAAATTGAAGTAAAAAATATTTCAGTAAATTCTGTAGAAATCTTTACAGCACTCCAACGTGCTTACAAATTTTCTAACCATAAATCTGATCACATTGAGTTAACATTGCCGGGCAACCACTTCTTACTTTATTTTTTATCCAAATTTATTCCTTAAAGCGTTTTATCATATACTGCACTGTAGAATGTGGTAAATTTACTAATTTAGCAATATCCCGGTTGAATTTTCCACCCTTATGATAAAAATTATTAATTTTTGAATGCTGTTCATTGTTTCCTTACAATTACGAGCCATTTTAAAATATTATATTAAATATAACAGAGTAAGACAACAAGGAATAAAGTCAAAGATTTTTTAAACGCCACCAACATGAAAAAAAAAATTGATGCAAACAAATTTTATTTTGATAATTTTATTAATTTATCAAAATAAAATTTTAAATTTTATTTTGAAAAACAGATGATAATTTTATTTATGAAATTTTATGAGAATGCTTTGGTGTACGATAACTTTTGTAACGTGTTTTATTTAAGATCCTTGCATTTTAAGTTTTAGAAAAATAAAATAAGTCAATGTTGAAAAGAAAAAGAAAAGTTTTTTTTCAAAATAGTATGGGCGAGATGTAGAAAAAATATTGTATAGCTTTACATTCCAATTCAGTTCAGGACTGCAACTCTTTTTCAACAAGATTTTAAAGTGTACAAACACTTTTGAAAGCCGCTGTATCATACTAATAATAAGAAAATTCTATAATTTTTATTTATAAAAGAGATCCAAATGATATTTTTTACTATTCTGGTTCATATTATTAATTTATAGTCAAATCCATTATTTTACCTATTAAAAAATCTTAATAAAGAAACTTATGTGAAACTCTAAATGAAAGCTTTCATTTGGAGAAATCTTATTCAGCAATAATTTAAAAAAGGACACTAAAAATGCTGCATTTATCATTGTACGTTATGTAATTACAATGAAAAATGCAGTAAAAATGTAATTTAGTACCATAATTGTATATTATGCTCATTAGCATATTTTTTATTATATTTAATTACTTAAAGATGACTAGTGTCTCTGTATATGATAGTATAAAGTACTTATTATTTCTGTTTAAATGAATTTAAAATTATTAAAACTATCTTTTCTATTTAATTGAATTGCAAACTGAAATTTTCAAGCAATTTAAAACAGAATATTTTTTCATGTATCACTAGAAAAGGTGATCTTGTTATAGAAGTTAATTTCTTGTTTCCATATGTACATTATGGTTATGATATACCCGAGTTTGATATAGTTGGAACAATTATGATTAGTGTACCATTTAAAATGGCACCTATGTTATTAAACAGACAGGAATTTATTTTATTTATTGTACTTTTTATGTTTGAAATCAAAGGAAACATGTCCACAATTTTTCGCTTGAATAACATTTACTATTGTAAAAAAATTACTTTTCAATATTTCGAAGAATAGTTTTAACTCATACATTTTCTCATCTATAGTAAACCATTACATCATTATACTGAGTATTAAAAGTGTTTAATTTGTTCTATGATTCAATTTGCCATATTTAACCTGTTTTATTCAAATTATTGAAAATCACTGTATAGAAAAGAATTTAATGCTTACTGAACGTTTATATTTTTTCTTTCATCCAAAAATTAAGTAATGTTTTTCACCTTTTTCTAATTAATAGGATTACATTAAAAAATGTATTTTAAAGAAATAAAATGGAGGTATTAGTAAAATATTCTTAAATCCAATTTATTTATATAATAAAACAAGATTCATCTTTAAATATGTAATTAAATTTTAATAACATAGAAAATGTTCTTATGATGAAATAACTATTATTTTAAATATGTATATGTTTAAATAAATAAAATATGAAATTCGAATTCTAATGTGAACCAATTAATTTTATTATAGAGTTTTATTGTAAAATATTTGCACTAGAAATTGATTACGTTCTGACAAATGGGCTGTATAAAATGGAAAATTAGATAAAGCAGGAGAAACTACAACGTATTGCTTTTAATAAAAAAAAACTGATAGTTCCGTGTGATTTGTTAATTATTCACAATAAGAAGGATTTAACGATTCTCGAAAAGCGGCAATATAACTTTATCAGCTATATTTATTTAATTTCAAATTTTTATTTACTTTTTTAACATTTTCAATTATTTTATGATTTGTGGAACTACATCTCATAAACTAAAAAAATTATTTGCGTTTTAATCTCAGTTTGAATCATTCATTTTTATTTCATTTGTAATGTCGTTTTTAGTTTTTTCAGTTCTGCTCAATCTACTCTTTTTATTAACTATTTTAAAATCATTAGGTGCTCCCAATGCACAGGTTTGAGGTTCTATCCTCAAGTTGGGGATGGTCCATTCATCTTTTCATCTCTTCTGTAGGTCGATAAAACTGAATACCGAGCATGATTGGGAACTAAACACTGGAGGTTTTAGGTTAGGCTGACCACCTAATTGGAACATTTGCTTCGCACCCCAGAGCCCTAGGTCAAGAAAACAGATATAGACACTGTAGGTCTTGGTCCCCCAATGGGCTGTCTTGCCACAGAGTTTAGTTTAAAATCATTAGGAATACTTCAGAATAATCAATTAAAGCACTATTAGTTTAGTTTGTTTTAAATTTTGTTCTGTTAACATTGTTTCGTCACTAATAGAAATCTCTATTTGTTTATTTTGATAATTTGTATTTAATTTCGGTTTCAATATTTTAACTTCATAATCTTAATTTCTTTCTTCACTTTTTTTTGGTAAAGATTCATACGTTTAGACTCATTATTTTTTTACTTTTATTTTTAGATTTAAATTTTTTACTTAATTTTTTGGATATCTTTTGACTTTTAAATAATTTGGATTTATTTTAGGGGAATTACCTTAAAACGCTTATTACAAAACACAAGAATAACAAAAAACGTACAAGGTGTGTTAAACCATAAAAACACTATTTTCATAAATTTTAAAGGAAAAATGGATAGAAAATTACAGAACTATTATCAGAAATCACAGAAATAGAATTTCAAATATTTACTTATACTATTCACGAGGTATCGAGATATGCATGTGATTTCGTTGGAAGACAGTGTTCTAGAGAACTCACAATAAATAAACTTCGTCAACAAAAACCATACTCTGAATGAAAATCGATTTAATACTTTTACCAGATGTCTGATATATTATACAGTCATTGTTTATCACATCGCGTTATTGATTGGTTGAATATGCGCGTGCTTTGCATTAACATCTATGACAAGTAGCTTGGGAATTGCTGTTCTGCCATATATATAATCTGTAAACAGAGCATGAAAGGGCCTTTTAACTGTAATTGATATTGGAGAATAAAATACTGTTTGAGCTCTGTGGCCACTTTTGCTGCAGTTTTTATATAGAAATTACAGTTTGCTTCAGTATTCTCCGGTCCTTTTCATTGAGCTTTTCTTTCCGTCCACTATTTTGTTTTTTTTTTAGCTTGTCTTGCCGCGCTGCTTGTAAGCTACCATGACTTATGATACCTTACCTCTAGAAACGCCTAAAAATTGGGATATTTTGGTAATTAGATTAGGAATTATAGATTTTTAATATACACTGGTTATCATAAATTAAAGAAAAATCACAAAAATGATGATAACGCAAAATGTTATGCATGGAATTTAATGAAACTTATATACATTATATACACAACACATAGGAAGGTACAAAAAAATAGTGTAAAAAGAAGTCACCAGACAATTATAGTATTATAAAAATTAGCATATGTATACAATGAACAAATGGGAGCTGTAAATTTGGTATAGGAAAAGTACCTTTAATATGGGTTATGATTCCCCCTCCGAGAAGCAATACAGCATACCCAGCGATGTGTAATACTCTCAATTATGCGGTCTATTAAATGTGCAGGAAGTGCGAGCTATTAATTTTCCAAAGCAGTTGAAAGAGCGGCTAGGGTCCTAAGAGGGGGATTAAGAGTAACTACACATCGTCTTAGAGCATCCCAATCATCCTCAATTGGGTTAAGGTCCGGTGATCGAGCTGGCCGCAGCATGCGCTCAATTATTTCCTGCTCTAGATAAGCATCCACGATGTGAGTCCCGTGTGGTCTCGCATTATCACCCTGTACCACGAAAGCATCACCTATTGCCCCGGCATCAGGGTGCACATAAGCATCTTGGATGTCATTCCTATAGCTGTGAGCATTAACATTTCCACTGGAATATACCTGTAAGTCTCTGCGTCCATCTAAAGAGATACCATCCCAAACAT
>JAPDSC010015141.1:11352-24507 GCA_026290005.1 Latrodectus geometricus | reverse complement strand
TCAAGCAGCTTCCACACTTTGCAAAAGTTGATCTGATGTGGAAGCTGGGGCTATAATCTGGGATAATCGTTGAGCAACCATGGACCATATGTTCTCTATCGGTTAAAGATCCGGACAGCGATCCGGCCAGGGAAGCTATTCATTCTGGCGATTGATGAAGAACCTTTAGACGATGAGTACCACGTGTAGTCTTGCACTATCCTATTGAAATTTGGCTGCGAGCAAGCAATGAAGGTAAGGAAGGACAACTAGTTCCAACATATCGGACATGTGCTGGCTGTTTAAAGTGCCAGCAATGCGTACTAGAAGCGTACCAGAATGATATCCAGTACAGACCCAAATCATAATACCCGGTGTTGGATCAGTGTGGTGGTGCATATTGTAGATGTTCAGTTTCCTGTCTTCACGGTTTCTTTAGTTTCGAATGAGACCATCGTGGTATTGCAGAAAGTAGTTTGACTCACCACTAAAGACAATTTCATTCCATTCTGCCATCCACATGCTTCTTTCATGGCATCATTGGTTTTGGAGACGCATGTGGTTCACCGTCAAGTGTAGATGAAGAAATGAACAGACCACTCTACAGTAAACATACTTCCAATGGTATGCCAGATACTGGATGATGCGTTACAGACTGAATGTGCTGTGCTATAATTCGTAAAGTGGCTGAGCAATCCATCACTTCCATTGCACATAGTTTGCCTGTCATCAAGTGAAGTGGTGCACTGGTGCAATCGAACACGTCAGTCCATCGTACCCTCCAGCATCCATCTATCACATATCCGCATTATAGTTGTTTTGTTTCGTCAACATGACTGCCGATTTCCCTGAACGATAATCCATGATCTCTGTAGACCACTATCTCTCTTCTTTCGAACTCGGATAATAAATAAAAAAATGATGGCTGTTCTCTACGAGGCATAATTGATTGTTTTTTTCTATTTATTAAATACCATAAGAAAATGACAATTGATGAACTTGAAATTGTCTAAATCCCCAAGCCTTAAAGCGCTTCTAAGTGGCACTACAAACGCACGTGATGCTCGTCTGCGCTGAAATTCTTATCATTTGCATATTCCCTCTCCGCTAACGCTTGTTGTAAATTTCATGTTATTTACATGCTCCCTTCAGGATGTTGCATTTACGGTGAACAACAGTTTAATTTATTTTAAAAATTAAAATTTTCTAGGGTTAAAATTTTCTACTTCAATTTCTGTCTCTCTGCCAATGTGTTCAATCTATTTTTTTTATTTATACTATTATTGTACTGCTGTAAGTTCAGTTATTTACGTAGCATACTTTTGCAATAATGCTACTATTTGATAAGAGATATTTTTATATCAATATTATAATCATGTTTGTTTATTCATCCATCTGCATTATTCATTTAAAATATATTTATTTATAATATTGCAACAACAGCCGTTCAACCTGTCTAGTGGTTAGTGTAACAGATTACGGATGGGGAAGACCTGGGTTCGAATCCCAGCTAGGGCATGGATGTACTTTTTCTTTCTCTGTGTTTCTCGTCCTTTTCTCGGATGATGGATGTGGGTGGCCCGCCCTATAAACGGGTTGGTGTGGCGTGGGCGATGCTACTCGTACTTCCGTGAATTGGTCCACAGGTGCCTACCGGGTATTGATAAAATGAGTAGCAGTTTCGGGCCTTGTTGCGGCTAATGGGCTAATATACTACACTTGCTCAAGAATGCACGCCATTAGAAACAAAAAAAAATAATATTGTAACAAAACTTCATTTTACTTTTGGAGTGACTAGAAGCATACATAATAATTATTTAATCAAGAGAAAATGTGTTACATACGTCACATAGTAATTAAACCTTTTAATTTATTTTCTAAATTTAATGAAATTCTAGGCTTGTTTTGGTTTATTTGTCTCTCATAGGGCATTTTTTTGCATATTAAGTGTATTTGGACAAGAAATTACAGATTTAAAAAGAATTCAGAACCTCTACAAATGCCCAATCGTACAGGAAAATAGGACCCACAAACTGTTTAAGTAAAGACCAGAGTGCTATTTGGCTATCAATTCGGAGTTTAAATCGTAGAAGAAGAATTAAATAAATTTAAAGATTCAATGAATCATCATCACATATTTTGCACATTGGACCATTTCAATAAAAAAATCTTAATGTGCCAGAAATTGTTTTACTATATTGATAATTTGCTTTCCTGTTTAAAATATAAAAACAAAAAAATTACCTGAATTTTCTGTCAAAAACTTTTAAAATTACTATTATTTCTTAATTGAAATTTAAGTAGTTTAAATTAAAATAAAATTTCAAGAAAGTCGTAACGCACAAAAATTCAACAGAAGGTGTATATATGGAATATTATATAAATTTTATTCATTTCTGTAATTTCTGTTAATATATTTCATACTCACATTTTTAAATAAGAAAAAGATATTAAAAAGAAAAAAAATTTGAAATAAGCAAAAAATTTTGAATGATCTAGGATTTCATTATATTTTTTTCACCAACCATGAAGCTGTAAAACACTGGAAATTTTGCAACGTGGCAGCAAAAATATTCTATTCAAAAAGAGATAGACTAATCAACTATGAATACGGAAAAAAATCTGTCAGTTTAAAAGCAAAAAAAAAAAAAAAAAAAAACTGTTAATGAACATTTACCATCGTTTTTTTTTCTTTTTCCCCTTACTCACGAAGTCTGTCATCATGATACCGGCTTAGAACTTTTTTTGTTTTATCATAAATCGTGAGTATGTGAAATCGGATATCGATGTGGGAACTTTTTCATTGTTCTGCATTCGCTATAAACTTTTTTTCTCTTTCGTTTCAACAAAAGTTTTCGTGAAGTGTTTGATTTTTCAGTATACTTGAAGTTTTCCTCACAGTTATAAATGAAAGGAAATGAACGTAATATATTCCGTGCGAAACTCTACTCATAAGAGTACCTCGTAAAGTAAAAGAAGTCTATTTAAGTATTGAAAAAAAAAAAGTTTTTCTAAATTTTCGTGAAAGAGATTTATATTTAAAATGCAGTTTATGCAATATTGAGTAATTTTTATTTTGTATTTCGCATCGAAGTGTAAATTCATGTTATGCATCAAAGAAATCTATTACCGAAAAAAATTGTAGTATTTCATAATTATTTCATAAATAAAAATAAAAAATGTATGTTATTAACTTATATATATATATATATAATTTTATATATATATATATATATATATATATATAATACATGGAATATTCTTTTTAATTGCTATATAAATTATTACTAATATGAAATGAAAACAATATCATAAAATTACATTTATATTTCAGGATAACATTACGATTATCACATTATGAATTGGCAAATCATCTTCGCATATATATATATAACTAATAAAAAGTGCTTAGAATAATTTTAGCAACCATTATTACAAATCATTACTACAACTTTCATACAATCAGAATTATCTCTGAAAATGCTCTAATCAACATTATTAAAAACTTAAAATTTTGAATCGCAATTATTATTTATTTCAAAAAAAAAATCTTTTTAAGAGTTGACATTTTTAGATTGTAAAATGTGATAAAATTAATTTTTTTTAAAGTTATTATACTTCGAAAAAAATATTTTTTAATATAAAAATTATTTTTAAAAAATTAATTTTTGTACATTTGAAGGAAACTCAAATTGATATAATTCTCAAAGATACATTGAATTCTGAGATATATTGAAGGGGAGGGGTGTTGAATTCAAACTAAATTATTGTAATTAGCATAATTATTAAATTTTCACTAAGTATACAAAGTATATTAAAATGAATTTAATACATTCTATTTAAAAATTTTTATAATTGTATTAAAATATATATCAAAATTTTATTCTCAGTATAATTTTTATTATTATTTTAACACAAATACAATTTTTGCAAAATTATTACAGAATTGAAAATATATATGATTTGAATGAGGAAAATTAAACTTATGCTCTATTATTTTCATACGATGAATGAGGGAGAATGCACGTATTCTGATATTTAAGCATGTAATACACGCCTTGTAATAACAATTGCTGCATGAAAGGAATGCGCAGAAAAATATTCAGTTGAAATAACTATCAGATGCGATTTACTGCAGGAATGTAGAAAGTCTCCCTACTACATCATTATAGTTGATGATAGTCATAAAATATAGAAAATTAAGATTGTTCAATATCCAAAATCACCACTAATCAAGATGGTAAAAATATTGCAAATTATTTTCCTGTCTAGAATTTATAAGCTTTTTAAAACAAATATACGATGAAAACTTTATATGCTGTAGGAATTTAGAATGGAAACTGCATAAAAATCAAGGTAATGATATACACATGTCTTTATCTGTATAATTTACTAAAGTACACAAAGGAACAAGCAAAACTTAAATGCAACATTTCTCTTCAATAAATAAAAATATTACTTAAGTAAGAAATTTCCAAAGTAAATTATTTTAGTGAAAATTAATATAGTATGAGAAATGTTAGTCGAAGGCAAATTATAACTGAAAATCATAACGTTTATAATTCATTTGTTACTAAATAAAAATGTACAAAAGCCCTTTAACATTTAAATATTCTAAAAGAAATTAACTAAGAAATCTATTTATTTTACACAAGCAATATAGGATGACATCAATTTCATTAATTTTGCAAGCAATTTCAGTATTTAAAGGGATTGGGAATTAGTAGAAACAGTTGTAATATATGGTAGCTGAAACAGCCTCTATCTTGTGAAGCACAAAATTGAACTCAGCTTGGATGATAGAGACTAATAGGAGCAAACCATACTTTGCTTCTTTAATTTTATGCCTAATTAATTTTACTTCAGTATTAACTGAGGAAAGCAGGTGGACCAGTCTCTTAGTAACACTTTATTACGTGTTTTAATGGAAGAGTTGTCTGGAAAGTATGGTGTCTTATACAACAATCGAATATTGTATTGAGAAAGGTCACTAAACGGTGTGCAACAAATGCTCTTTCATAGTCTTCTTAAAAGGTAGAATTCAGCAGGCCTTAAGAATATTGAAAAACTTCTGGTTTTGGTACATTAGAAATTTGCATTCAAATTACTGTTGATCCGAATAATATATTTGCCTGTTATTTACAAAAATGATGAGTTTACCATTCCACCAAATTCTAACGTTTTTTTAACGATGCCTAATACTACCAGGAATCTTTTCCTAGAATATTTCAAACAAGTATAAGGCCATCAAAATGCTACATTTGAAACACGGCTCATCTGAAAAGACGAAATTACATTACTCATGTGTCCAGCTTTGTCGTGAGACACACCACAGCCATCGACTATTTTTGTGTTGGATTACCAATGGAATGTGAAATATCAGTCACTTTAGTAACAGCCCTTGCTGATCCAAACGTCGTAAACATGCATGAATGGATATTAGAAATGTTGTTATTTACCTAATTTCTTAACTAACTATGCTTGACATGGTTGTACTATTTTGCAATGCAGACCTTATGTCAGTTTTTTCAGGCTGTATTCGGGATAGGGGGTTGGGATCTTAAAAGCCGTTCATATTGAACGGCTTCCAAGATTTCAATCCAGCCGTTTATCAAGCCGTCGATATCATATTCGCACGCCACAGATTACATTTTGACCAATGCCGGTAACAAAGTGAGGGAACGTCAACCCCCCATATTCTCAACAGACAACTTCCCTTCCAATGTTGAAATCTGATACTTACTGGTTATGCATTTACTTTTTTTAAGTGTATCACGATATTCAGGGGAAACTTCAAATTTACAAAAGGTTTTCAGAATGGAAAATTAACTATAAAACTTTATTTTTATGCAGTTTAAATAATATTCTTCTGAGAAAAAGTTCTAAATTACTAATGATTCACATAAAACAGCCTCTTTTTCTTATATGTTGTTTAGACATTGATAAGATCTTTTTTTCATGGTTCTGAAATTTTAATGACCAAATTACTTTATTATTAAGAAGAATATTATATATGAAGAAGTTTACATCATACATGTATAAGTTAGATTTAAAGCCTTTCATTAAAAATCGAATATTACTCGTAATAAAAAGAAGCGTAATATTTAACAACAGTAAAGGAATTAAAAATATACCATCTGTAAGAAGGAATGATGACTATTACGACAGGTATAAAGAGAAGTTTTAGATCATCTATAAAAGTAAACATATCTTGCATTTATTATCTATACATTTTAGACTAGTATATGAAAATAACAATTAATTAATTGATTCTTCCTTTCCATTAACTAATAAACTAAGTAGTACACACGTAAATATCAAGAATACACATTGAAATTAAAACACAAGGAATTCTTGGAATTTCTTATTAACTGAATAAAGGGAATTTTTAATTTAAAAAATGTTACTCATATGGTTTACAATCAAGAATTGAAGACACTAAATACTTTTGTATCCCTCAATATCTGCTTTTAAAATCTTTTCTTAATTCATTTCCTGTATTTAATTGCAGAAAATGTAATTAAGATTTAATAATAAACTGATTATATATTCTATTCAGAGAAAATTGCCAAAGGATCACGTTCCAGTAAATAATCGTAAATTTATTATATTTAATTAAATTTATACAAACTGTTCAAAGTGTAGATCGTAACTTTGGTATAACAAGCTGTCGAAATTGTAGCTTTGTTGTAGCCTTATTGTAGCCTTATTTATTTAGTTGCAAAATCAAAGAAAAAAGATTACATATGCGATAGATAATTAGAAGCAAGTTCTTAAAGCTCAAAGAGTGGTTTTAATAACCTGTGATAGATGCAAGTATATAGTATATATATAATGGCAGAGTGATATAGGCAAATTTATAAAACTTTTGAGTTCGGGAAATCTTTAAAAGAATAAAACATTTATTCTAAAGTTGGTGTCTATACTTTGAATACTAGTGTGATTCCTTTTTTCTTTCGTCTTGTGAATGGACAAACTAGAAATTCTGTTAAATAGCAACAAAAAACGTTCATTCAAAATGAGATATGCTAATCATCAACTCAACTCTCATCTTCCAAATGAAAACAGAAAAAGTTTCTGACAGTGTAAAAAAGCTGTTAATGAAGATTTTCTATCCCTTTTTTCTTTCTTTTTTCACTCTGAAACTCTATCATCATCAGGAGCACTTGGCACTTTTTCGTTTAATCATAAATCGTCAGGAGGTGAAATCGAATATCGATAAGAGGATTTCTTCATTGTTCTGCATTTACTTTTCTCTTCCTCTTTTAGCAAGAGTTTTCGGAAAGAGTTAGATTTTTAGCATAGTCTAAATTTCTTCAGATTATTAATGAGAAGAGATAAAATTTTATCCTCAACGCAATGCAAAACTACTGATAATATTTCTTTGCGTTGCAATTACCGTGAATAAAAACTTTTTTTTAGAAATTTTATGCTTGTATCAAAAATATTTTATTATTATAAATGGAATTAAACTCCAAATATGTAAAAGAAATATTAAATTTTTCAAATGGAATTATACTCCTAATAATAAATATCATATAAAATTTAAATGCTATTTATAATGTTAACTGTTATATGTATACGTTGAATTTCAACTATATCTTACATCTTTGAGTTAATCTGAATTTGTGCAGAGTTAAAAGGTTTCCTACACTTACGACTGTATTTACCAAACACGGGCTAACTTAGGTGTAGCCTATCTCGGATATAACTCAACATGATCGCCGATTCCTATTCACGAAGCGGGGAATTCCCGTGTAAAACAACTTTGGAGTTAACCGAACACGACATGTAAGACGGCTTCTGATTGGCTAGCAATCTTGAACATCAATGTCAACAAACATATCGCTTAAGTCCGCCACTGTTTGCTGACTCGGCGCTAACACTCCGAAATCGTAGAGTTATTCTAGGGACCCATATAGGCGAGTTAATCGATGTTTTTGTCGTGGTGAATAACGTTTCATGACTTAACTCGCCCTTTACCCTGAAATCTTGTTTAACTCTGGTTGATGAATACGGCTGTTAGACAGACAGGCACAAATTTCTGTGGTGGTGATTACTCTCTTTATATACAGCATGTTATAGCACTAAAAGTTCTTAGCGCTTTAAAAAATTTAGTGTTTTACCATGCTTTTTTAATGGCAAGGTATTCTGAAATATTCTCTACTATTATTAATTTTTATTTCTTTATTTTCACTTTTATTCTTTTTTCATCGTGTGATAAATTTAATATATAATTAAGAAAATTCAAAATTATTTTTATTTTTATGTTTCCTTTTTATTTTTATTACAAAATGTATTTTCTAATTTTTTTGCGAATAAAAAGAGCATTTTTTCGACTTTTCAACATTTACCACTCTGTACTTAGAAGTTGACTTTTAACTATTACTATGATAAGACATATTCCTGTCATGCTTTATTATAGAATATAACAAAAGAAAATATTTAAATAGATTTATCTTGTGCTCATAATAAATGATTAGATAAAATTCAAATTTTAAGTACAAAAATTGAAAACTTTCAGGTATTTTCTTTGATTTTGTTTTTTCTAATCCTTCTTAAGTTAAGGAAGTTTTTATTTAATTATTTGATAATTATTTTACTTACATTATGAGTAAAATATATTAATTATCAATGAAAAAGTCATTAAACGTGGTTTTTTATAATGTATTTACAACATATAAATTAAAAAGAACTTCTACACATAAAATTTATAACAACCCAAAATTTAGAACATGCTTCTCATCAAAACAAACATACAAATATATATAAATAAAAATTTAAATATACATATATATATATTAAATATATTGAAAAGTTGAATTTTTAATAAAAGAAAATTGCAAGGCTTGTTTTATTGTCAAAGAACTAAAGTACTTATAAATAACTAGGTAATTCGACTTTACCATTTCGGATAGACTTATAGAATTAACAACATGCAAACAATAATCGAAACACAAATGATCTAATTTGCTGGCTCATTTGTACTATTGGCAAACAATAAAGTAGGAAATGCTCCAATAATAAGTTCATTCTCCTAAATGAGCAATAATCAAGTAATGAAGAGGACTAAGTTTCTACATTTTCTCTTCGCCATTTTATCTGCTGTTTACTCATTTACTAATAATAGAAATTGAATAAAATTATTTAAAAACTTAAAATAATTTTAAGAAAAATCTATTTATGTAATTGTATTAGGTTTTTTGTCAATGCAATGCATTGAGATTTGATGTTTAATTCAGAAATGAATCCTATAACTCCTCTAAGATATTAGAATTGTCTTTAATATAATGATTCTATTTATTGAAATGTTCCAGTGCTTATAGAAATAATCAGTTATTTTGCAATTGCTTTAATATATGATTATTTTAAAAGACAATTGTTGTTGAAACAAATGATGATGTAAAGAAATTACAGAATGCCTTAAAATAGGTGAAATTTAGAAGAAATCCGAGGTAAGGATAGTAATAAAAAAGTAATGGAACATATTGTTGTGTGTTTCTAACTACTCAAAATAAAATTAATTCACCAAAAGGGCTAAGTCATTATAAAGAGTTATTTAAATATATTTCAAATAAAAAGAGATGTCTTTTTTAATCGATTAATTTGATATATATTGTAAAATTCACTCTCCAAAATTCATTCATACATTTAAGCTGAGAGCAAGTAGTGTATTTTTATGAAATTCTACGAAAAAAATATCAAAAATGTTTTTTCGTAGAATGTTAGTTATGTTAGTCAACAAATAAAAAATATCAAGACTTATGAGGCTTAAGAAACTACGATAATTTTGGTATGAAAACTTATCTCCTAACATTTCATTTAGAAGGAAAAACATCTCTCATTTAAATAATAAATACATGACAATTAAAAAAAGATAGTTAATAAAATAATGTAACTAAAACTAATAAAATATTCATAAAATGTCTTAAATAGTATACGGTAATTAATATAGCTAAAAATAATAATTTAATTTATAGAAGTTCAGAAATTATATTTAATGTAATAAATTACTCTTTGTTAAGAAATGATCTATAAAATTAATATGTATTTTGTATGATAAATGTAAATAACTATATTTATAACATGAAAATAATATAGAAATTTAATAAACTATGTGCCATTATCTTGATCTAATTAATGGAAAGAATTTTGACATGAAAATAAACAAAAGTAATCACATTTGCTTTCTATATGAACAACATTTTTCATGCAAACTTTACACTGCTTTAACAACGAATTTTATAAAACGTAGACCACCAAACAGTTAAATTACAAGCATTCTTTCTGCAGATAAATTTCTAAGCTGTGTGAGAGGTGGAAAGTAAGCAGTGTATGGATGCATCAAGATTTAGTGATTTATAATGGCATTTAGTACTAATTAATGCACCTTTATAGGTGAAATCTTTCCCTCTTTTGGTACCTTTTAACAATAACAGCTCTATTAAACGTGCACTCTTACCTATAAAAATGAAATCTAAGTCATCATCAGCAGTGTATAAGTTTATCAAATATTTTAAGTGATTTTTATTATCTCATTAATGAACATGTCTCAACCATAATCAGTTTAAATTACACAAAAACCATTTAATGCCTTCAGATCTAATTAATTTTCACAATAGGTATTATTTACGATGTAATGCCAAATATACTCGGAGTCATGATCATCGATCCGAAGGCTCAAGTTACTGCAAACATCGATGAAATGAATATAAAGACAATTGTTTCCAAGTTAGCTATTCCCTTTTTTGACTTAAGACGTACCAGAAAATTCGTTAATGCCATTTGGATTAAATGTCTTCTTTCTTATCTGTGATGATAGCACACTCTTAAGATACAACAATGAGTTTTGCCTGACAGTTCTAAACTAAACAATTCAATATCAAACACAGTGATGGGAAACGACCCATGAAAAAAACATACCACAAAAATCAAATCATAAATAGTCAAATACAAATCATAATAATATTAAGAAACCACCTGGAGGAAATCTATCACAAAAAAATTTGGTTTCTTTTAAAGATTATAATAAAATAAAATTGTAGATCCTACCAAATAAATGTTTGAAAATTTTTCAACCATTACTGTTATATTCTAAATGATGTTTTTTTCGTATTATTCAGTAAAACACACTTCAAAATATGGAGTAATAAGTACAAACAGAAATATAATAAAAATTTTTTATAATATTTGCCGAAACTTAAAATCTGAATATGGTATTTATATAAACAGAATATGATATTAATTTTGAATTTTGGTTCTTTGTTTGTAAATGTAATGTTTTCTTGAATTTAAATTAAATGTGTATGTTACATAATTACATCTCAATTTTACTTCATTAATTAGTTTCTTAAAAATTTTGATTTGAAAAAATCTACATTTAAATTTCTACTTTTAAATAAAAAATATATTCAATAAATGTTTAAATATTGATATGAGGACAAAAATATCAGTAATTACCACTGTCAAAATTTAATATATAAGTTATAATAAATAAGTTTAATTTGATTCTTTGTAATTTCTATGTCTTTTTCTACATTAAAATATATGATAATTATGAAAAGAAACTTCAAAATATATGAACTACAAAGATATGTACTGGTCTGAAAACAGCAATGATTATAACAGAAATGTTATTCATTTTAAAAATCAAAATAGCTTTCTATAATTAAAATAATGAATATTAAGGTTTCTAAATCATCCATCTTTATAAACAATTTGAATATTATATCAAAAGCATTTTTATTTCTTTATCATTAAAAAATTTTGTAATATAGTTTATCTGTCAAATATTTATATCCAAATCAATTATGTTTTAAATTGTACAATTTTGTAAATCTTATTAAATTGTAGGGCTCATATAAAATTAATTAATATAAAAATTTATTTTACAGTTAACTTTAATTAACATTCTATAGAATTACTTGTCATTCGACATTCTGTTTCTATAATAATTGGAATATGTATCCTTCTTTCATAATTATTAATTTTTTATGTAACTTGTAAACTATATTGAAAACATTCTAGTGTTAAATATTAATTTGCTTCTCTTTCTTCTTCTATACTCAATAATTGCTTTAAATTAATCGAACTTGCAATTCGCAACAGAATTTATCGAATATTTTAGCAGCTAGTCGGTGGGAAACATGCTGAACATCGTAAAACGCTCATTAAGAATCCTGATCCTGTAGCACATTTATTGCAAAGAAAAACAACGTTCCTCTTTGAGAAAGATAAACACGTGACTTAAATAATGCTTCACGTAGACTTGTGGGGAAAATTAATGAGAGAGTTGTGGTAAAAGCCTCCCAGTGGATCCACAATTATGATCTTTGCCCTTTTCTTATTTTGACATGATTTGATTAACTCCATCGCTTAAGCGAATTAAATGATTTATGCCTATTTCATCTTCGAAATTCTTTTAATATTGTCAAGAGATGTGTCCTGGACGTAGAAATCATGAAGAAGAAAGTTTGCTGAAAATCCAGTAATCATGTTTCACTCACAGCTTTAGGAATTTCTGAAGGAACACTTTAATCGTTTATTAAGGAATTACTTGAACATAATTAGGTCAAAGAATTTATGTTAAAAGAGATGAAAATAACAAGTACATATGTATTTGTCTCCTCTTTTATTCATTTATTATTTAAGTTCGTGAAACTATATTTATAATTACTGTAAATTATTGTTTAAATGCACATACAGTAACATTGTTCTGCGATTCTGAGCTCGATGTATTCTTTTACCTGTATACTTTGCTTATAATTGAATTTAAGTTTCAGATACGAACAATTTTCTTTTCCGTTTCTTTATTTACTGCACATGAAGTTTTTTATTACGTATAATTTTGTTATAACATATTTAGATTCATACTTAATAAAATATTTTCTGATATTTCATTCACTGTGAATCATTTGCAGAAAAGCAAAAAGCGATTATTTTCGCTTTCTGAATAATGAATAACAATTTCTTTAGAACTTTGCAAATTAGGTTTGGAAGATATTTTGGTTTTATTTTCACATTTAACTTTGAAACAAAAGTAAACACTAAAATATTTCAGCTGCCATAGTAAAAAAAATTAGTGTTTAAATTTTATATATCCTATAACCCTCTATTTATTTATCTATCTGCATATATATATATATATATATATATATATATATATATATATATATA
>JAPDSC010015140.1:0-11739 GCA_026290005.1 Latrodectus geometricus | reverse complement strand
TTTAAATATATATATTTTTATAGTACAGCATTTTTAAATTGAAAAATAATATTTTCATAATAAATTATTTTTAATCGTAAGAATATAATTATATAATAGAAAAGATTAGGGAATTGCATTTAATACTAAATAAAAGTATTTTGTATGGGAAATCTATTAATTTATTTCTTTAAAATGAGGTGCAATTTAAATTAGTTCATCTAAAAAATTTCCTATAGCAAAAAACTAGTTTATAACAATAAAATTTATTCTTGTAATTTTTATATTAAACTTATTAAGTAAATTAAAAATTATTGTTTTTGAAAATTAAGTATTGTCAATATTTATTTACCCAACTCAGTTAAATAAGAAAGTTTTAATTGGCTATCAAAATATGTGGAATTGCACAAAAAAACGGCCATTCATAAAAAATATATGATTGGAAGCTCATGAGCATTCTCATGAGCATGTCAGAGTCATGACGTCACTATTGATGCGCTGTGACATCATATCCAAAAAACGTCCACCAGTGGTTATCTATGGACATCCATTAGACGTCTACTTGATGTTTTCTGTACGGTCAGTGAATGGTCTAATGGATGATTTATGGACATTCAGTAGATGTCTACTGGACAATGGTGGATCATCCAAATAGCATCCAGTGGACGTCCAATAGACGTTTTAGTGTTGTGTGGGTACACATCATTCGGTATTCTTTCGTACATTCGAAGTAAATTGCAGCTGAATGGAATGTCCACAAGGTATCCATTACTTCATTTGCCCTTCCTTCACTTCTGCAGGCGTCTGCACAGCCAAAGGTGCGTGTTTCTATGGTTGGAAATACATCTGTTATACATCGTACAGATCAATACGTCATTTCCGGTAAGATCAGCAAAGTGAAGCAGCACTCGCAATGTGTGACATCCAAAATACTTCCGCTGGTGTGATGAGAATGTAGAAAGGAGGGTTCCAATTCAGCAGTCTCCTTGTTAAATGTCTATGATTCAAAATTACGAAGTGCTTGGTGATAGGTGAGCATTTCAAACCTGTTATCCTTAAGGTACAGAATGAGACACACCTGCACATATTATATACATGGACATTTTATCCAATGCTGCTGAACCATTCTGTTACAATATTTCGGGTTTTCTTTTTACCATTTAAATAAAAATATCCATTTTTCTTACTCCAAGGTAATTGTTAAGATTTGTGGAATCATAGTCTAACGTAATGAATGTTCAAAAATAGAATTTGCCTTCGCAGAGCCCGAAACTAACTGCCATGCTACAATTTTAGGACAAATTAAAACGCAAATAACCTAAGCAGCCAAATTGGTCAACATCACTGCCAAAACTCACTTCAGTTGTGATGCATGACAAAATGTCCATTCTTACGGCTATCTATCAAAAACTACTGGAAAATTCCCCAAAACATGTACTGATTGGCATCAATACAAGAGGAAAATAAATCATATTGATATATATTTAATAACTGTGTAAATATGTAACACTTAATGTCCTGATAATAATAATTTTGGCCTGATAATCCATATAATGTTTACTTTCTCAGGTCGCACATATAAACATAATATTATTTATCTAATATTTTGAACATCATTATATAATTTGAAATCGACATTAGAAATTATGAATAACTTGTTTAATTAATAAGCAATATAGAAGTTTGAGACTATTAAAATAAAAATATTATCACACTTATGAAAATTATTTTTGTTGGGTTTCGTTTTCTGTAATTTGCTCAACCCTTATCTTTCTAATAATTCCCATTTTTGAAAAATAACTTTCTTCATATATAAATAATATTTAAAATAAAAATATTTTGTAATTATATATTATAATAAAAAATAATGTTAATATATAAATAATGTTACTATAACATGAATAAATATTTTTCAAAAATTACAAATTAAAGGTTTAAAAAATCAACTTGAAATCGATAAAATTAGTTAAAAACTTACAACTTTACGGAAGGTTTTGGTTCTCCTTCAACAATAACGCATACTCTGAAGTCCGTTCCCTCTTGTAATTGTGTGTCTCTCAACTTTTCCCTAAAGATGGGACCATATGACATTACAGTGCCATCTGGTGTAGTAGATGGTATTGATTCCGGAGCTAAATTAAAATGAGACGGTTCTAAACATTACCAATTAATAGCAGTGATTAGATTATAATGCTAATATTGTAAAATATGACGATATAATTAAAAAAATTATGTGATAATATATAGTAAATATGTAAAAATGTGATAATATATAATATATAAAAAATATGTTCTAAAATACACACAGATATATATTCAAAGTAATAATTTTAAGTAACTTAAATTACCCAAATTTGATTATCTTCGATTCAAACTTTATTTTAATGCATAATTGTCAAATTTGTTAATAAGTAAATTAAAGACCAAGTACTATATCATGTTTTTGAAAAATGTGTATTATGTCATAACTATAGAAACTCGGTGAGAAATTTCTACACAAACCTTTTTTTTTCTGTATTGTAATTTCTGTCTTTAATTGTAGGACAAATTTCTAGAATTTTATTTAACAAAATAATTTAAATGCTTAAATTTTGCATGCATTTTTGAGCATTTGGTTAGACTATACTTTAGGGTGCCCCTTTGATTCTCGCCAAGCTGTGACCGCCATTGATCGCCAAGCTGGTCAAATCCGAATAGTGTTCTGATTGGTTTAGATCCAGTCGAGGTTCTGATTGGTTTATCGATTTTAGAATTTTGAAAATCCAACATATTTTGCGTTATTTTTGAATGTTCAACCATACCTGTTAGGACTGTAATCGGCGCGAACAGGAATGGCGCCAAAAGAAATCGTCAAGTTCACCAAAGGGCATTCTAAAATATAGTTTTACCGAGCATTTTTGTCTAAGCTGAATAATAAAGAAACTACCTGAATTAACTGTAAGAGGAGCGCTGCATGACGTGGTGCCATGGACGTTGGAGGCTATAATAGTATACAAACCGGAGTCAGAACATTCAGCCTTTTTAATTAAAAGTCTGTGTTTTCCTTCATCAGCTTCTAAAATGGCCCTTTTTGAGGCACTAAAAGAAGAATTATCCTTTAACCATGCTATATTGACATCCGGGCTGGAGCAGACCTCGCATTCCAAAACAGTCTCCATCCCCTCTATGGGAGACAGAAAATATTTTTGTAAGAGAAGCAAGTTAATCTTTTTTATAAATCTTGTTGCATATAAATCTTGTTGTTGATTTTTTAATTACCTATGGTATTTATAAATGCTACAGAACTGCAGCATTTTTAGAATCACTCTTTGATACTTTGTTGATAATTAAAAATTCATTGGCAAAATGACCAATATGAATTAAGATAATGATGATTTTTTTCAAGTACCAATGGATTTCAACAATTGGATTTTATACATCAATTAAAGTTTGTTTAATGTATTTGATTAATGGTCGTACTAACTGATTAAATATGGCAAATATTTTATTTCATTCTATATGGAGATAAATGGAGTTTTTGATAAAAAATTAATATAGAACTGTTAAAAAAAATCTTACAATTATAATTATTGCAAGAATGAATCATCTATTTTTTTTTTTCTTAAAAATATTTGAAATTGAAAATATAATGATTAAGATTTATAATTAAAATTTAAATTAATGATTAAGAAATAAATTCGTAGACATCGTAAAAAATCTTAAATCTACATATCTGGACAGCCTAATATTAAATCATGAAAAAATAGATGGCGCTCAAAAATAGTCAGCTTTAAAGAAAATATGCAATTAATTTGTTAGTAGAGAAAAAAATTACATTTGAAAAGGAACATGTGAATATAAAAAGAAGAGCAGTAGATAAATTTTTTTGGATTAAAAAAAAAAGCATTAATAACAATACTGTGATGTGATAGACATGAGAACACAATATTAATTAATTTTAAGTTGCATACATTTTTCTGAGATTGAAATTATTATGAATAAAAACCATAATCTTGATTTAGCTATAACATCTCATAATTTGTAAACTTTATTCCAGCAACGTTGGCCATTAAAATTGCTACACCAAGAAGGCGACATGCTACAGACGTGAAATTTATACGAAACGAAGAAGGTGCTGTGATATGCAAATGATTAGCTTTTCAGCGCATTCAGACAAAGCAGGCGCCAGTAGCGACACCTACATTGTGTATAAATGAGGAAATTGTTCAGCCGGCTCCTCATACACAAATTGCATTTGAATGTTGTTGCCTGGCGAAGAGTTGTTGTGATGCCTTGTGTAAGAAGGAGAAATGCGTACTAGCACGTTTCTGACTTTGATAAAGGTCGAATTGTAGCGTACCGGGATTGCGGTTTATCTTATCGCAGTATTGCTGCTCGCGTCGGTCGAGATCCAATGACTGTTAGCAGAATATGGAATCGATGGGTTCAGGACGGTAATACGGAACGCCATGCGGGATCTCAACGGCCACCTATCACTAGCAGCCGAGAAGACTGACATATTATCCGCATGGCCGTAATGGATCGTGCAACCACGTCACGAGCCGTGAGTCAAGAAACGGGGTCGTTTGGAAGACAACAAGTGTCTGCACGAACAGTTCGATGACGTTTGCAGCAGCATGGACTCTCAGCTCGGAGACCATGGCTGTGGCTTCCCTTGACGCTGCGTCATAGATAAGAGCGCCTTCAATGGTGTGATAAACGACGAACCTGGGCGCACGAATGGCGAGACGTCATCTTTTCAGATGAATCCAGGTTCTGTGTACAGCATCATGATGGTCGCATTCGTGTTTGGCGGCATCGTGGTGAACGCACACTGGCAGTTTGCATTCGTCATCGTCATACTGGCCCATGACCTGGCGTGATGGTATGGGGCGCCATTGGATACACGTCTCGGTCACCTCTTGTTCGCATTGACGGTGCTTTGAACAGTGCACGTTACATTTCTGGTGTATTACGACCCATGGCTCTACCATTTATTCGTGCCCTGCGAAACCCTACGTTTCAGCAGGATAATGCCCGACCGCATGTTGCCGGTATTGTACGGACCTTCCTTGATACGGAACATATTCGGCTGTTGCCCTGGCCAGCACGTTCTCCAGATCTTTCATCAATAGAAAACGTCTGGTCAATGGTTGCCGAGCGACTGGCTCGTCACCAAACGCCAGTCACTACGGTTGATGAACTGTGGCATCGTGTTGAAGCTGCATGGGCATTTGTACCTGTACATGCAATCCAATCTCTGTTTGACTCAATGCCCAAGCGTATAACTGCTGTTATTACTGCCAGAGGTGGTTGTTCTGGGTACTGATTTCTCAGGATCTATCAAGCCAAATTTTTTGAAAATTTAATCACTTCTTATTTCTAGTATAATATATTTGTCCAATAAATATCATTTTGTCATCTGCATTTCTTCCTGGTGTAGCAATTTTAATGGCAAGTAGTGTATTTGGCTCTATAATCCTTCTTACATACCGGAATATATCTGGTCAAAGTTTAAAGGCGTTAGAGGAGATGAAATAAAAATACTCGCAGTATAATGCATGGAGAAACTCCGATTCAAATTCCTGAAGAGTAAATAAAATGGAAGGGTACTTTTAAGAACACAAATAAATGTGTTGTTGTTGTTACATATAACACTTGGCGAAGCCAGCTACTCCAGTCAGAAACTAAACGAATGAGTCAAAAAGAGCGTTTCCGTTTTTGAACAGAGCATCCCCAACGAGGGGGAAGTACGATTTGACTCAGAGATGGCAGCACCATCGAGGTTTTCCAATTTAGAGATAGGAAGCCAGAGAAGACCCAAGGCCTGGCTCCTAACACACTCAGGAGTATTAGTTTGGAATGGGAACATGGAGGAAATTGCAAACATGCTATATTTTTCGTGCCTAAGTCGGCATTAGTGAACATGATGGATCTTCGGATATGCCAGGATTCAAACTCACCACTTTCTAGTAACGAGAATGACATCTTAACCAACCAGGCCACCGTGACCTTTACAATCTTCAGTAATTAGCTTTTTTATTAAATCAACGCATGGCATCAAAGACTCGAAAGCTCGGCTCCTATCCATTATAAAATTTTTAAATTACCGTCACTTAGAGATCATTGTACATTAGCAAAAGTTCTTGTCAAGTCCTGTATATCTCCAGCAGTACTAGCCATTCTCGAGACGAGACGTCAGAGTCCCCAAGAATATCATAGATAATGCTTTTCAAGTGGCTCCACAGAAAGAAATTCAAGAAAAACAAATCTGGTGGTTGCAGGGGGCGGTCCACGCTGATCATTCCACTGAAGAATGTAAATAAAGTCTTGACAATCTTGACAAACAGATCCATCGTTGTAGAACCAGATACGGCTCCGGATAAACTGAAATGCAACAACCTAATGTTAAGCTAAACCTATTGCAAGGAAATCTGATATGTTAAGGTTCTTTGTGGAATAGAGATATGTTGGCGCAAGCATAGAAAACGAAGCGCCCTCTATGTAAACGAGACATTCCGCCTCTGACCACGGAGGAGAATGGAGCTAGACTGACTGTCAGCTTACCTACTTAACACTACTTGTTATTTGCTACTTTACTTGTTATTGTTTTATATAATAAAATTAATAAAAATCTACACGAGGTCCGTCGCTTAATTTAAACAACTTACAACACCAAAAACTTTTGAATTTATGGACTAACAGAGATAGAACAGTGTGTTTTGGAGAATAAGTTCCCGGATTCAATCACGGTCACAGTTAACCAACGAGAGATGGATGTTGAGCTTCTGCCTTTAACATGCCCCTCTATCAAAGTGGGTGCTTTGAATTATAAAAGAGCATTCCTGACTTAAAATATGTGAATACGACCCACATCTATAAAAACATTTCCTGAAAGTCAATTAACGTGGTGGACATAAATGACATATAACTGCCTTCGAATGTTAGGCTTCCGATTACGTGGTGTCAAATATGAAATATGTTGGGCCTTCTAAATGATGAGGTAGGATAAGCAACCTCATCACACATTCACGCGCCTTATCTATCGGCACATTATTGTTCAAATAAATTTGTGTTGGTAACCACGACCTCTTGTACTATGAAGATTGACAGTTCCTCAAACTTGTGCATTTTTAACTTCAAACAAACTCTCTTAAGTAAGCGTTGATTCATCCATGAATCTTGTATAAAGAGAAAACGGGTGCACAAAAACCAGTTGCAAATATCTTTATGAAAGCATACACAATTAGGAAAATATGTCTGTACCAACACCTGCAGTCTTTATAAATGGTATACATGCTTACCTTGCTTTAGTTTAATGGGCATTTGTAAGAAGATTACACTTAACCTCTCGTAATATGACTTTATTCACTCGCACTGTTTTCACCAGTGAATCCTACCCACGTCATGTCTGCTAGTATTGAAGAATCAGATTTCGCGAAACTGGTGGATTAATTACTTGAAAATATGACGACTAGACATTTCTTTATTGGAAAATCATTCCCTATATATCCTAACTATTAGTTAGTAGGACGTGTAAAGCTTAATGGCTTGGACTATGGATGTTGGTTTATTTGTCTATAGATTCGAATACCATCTTGGTCTTGGATGTGTGTAGTGGTTCAGAATCTACTTCACACTATAAATTCCAAAATTGCCCACACTGAACGCGGAGCATTTGGGAAAGAAATGCTGAAGAAGTTGGCACAAGATGAACGATTAATAGAGTTACTGTGATTTCAGTTTTGTTACCCGTATTCATGTCACCTTTATTCTAGTTTTAATGCTTGTTATTATGAATACAGTCGCCTTCTTCCATTAGAAATTGAAAAAAATATATAAAACTATATATCCCGATCTAACTTGATCTCGTGTACAAAAATGAACGTTAAGCGGCCAGCAAACCAATTCTTTATACTATCCTTACTCTGCTGCTGGGTCAATATTTTTAACGATCTGCAAGCTCTGGAAGATCACGGCGGTGAAGAAAATCTTCCAGAATTGCTGCTTATATATATATATATATATATATATATATATATATATATTGAATTGTAGAATCTTCATGAGGTGTTTCCGGAAAGGCATTATAATGCGAACTCTTTGATATATACCACTTTTAAAATCTTTCATAGTTTAACCATACATTCTCTGATTCCCTGTTTAAAGAGTAGCATCCTGTTTAAACCTATTTAAGCAATAATTAAAGAAAACTTTAATGTCCTTTCATCTAGAACAGTGATTCCCAAAGAGGTCTATATCGACCCCTAGGGGTCTATGACAATCTGCAAGGGGTCTACGTCAGCGAAAAAAAATTGGGGGTCCATGAAATGAAAATGGGGGTCTACGATAGTGGATCTCAACACATACATTGATAGTGCCTATTTACTTACACCATACTATCTTATAATATCAAAACACATACATTATTTATAAAAGTACCTATGAAGTAAAAAATTTATTATATATGTTTATAAAATTGTGTAAGTTGTAGGATGTTGGTATTCGCTTTGTGGTCGCAATACATTTTGAACTTGTAAAAACCTGAGAGTCGCAGTCTCAGAGTTTCGCTACCTTGCACTGACTTGTACAATTCGTCATTCTATAAATACGAATGTGGGACAAATACGTTTATTCGTTCATTGGGACAAATACGTTTATTGTTTTGGAATTTTGAAAAGGAAAGTGCTAAGAAAATATTTTAAAAAATATAAACAGATAGTATATACACAAATTATAGTGAGTCAGTGTTATTTTGTTTGAGAGTGCTGGAGTAAAAGTAAGTACATTATTTTTTATTAAATTTTAGTTTTGTATTCGTAGTTAGCAAAGATAGATAAATTACACCAATCATGACTTTAGTTGTTAGTAGTTTAATATTCATGCAAAATTACACGAATACTCCTCAATAGTTTCTTTTTGAAAGTTTTAGCAATCGGTATTATATTTGCAGTGCAATCTTCGTAATTCGAGCTAATTGTTGCAAGAAGATGTTCGAATTATGGAATGTTTTCGGAAAAATCAAAAAATATTTTTAATTTACAGCTGCTGGATTTTCTGTCTTATTTAACTAATTTAATTTTGCCCACAGATGACTGATGCCATATCCGAATCTAGAAAAAATGTAGACAGTACAGTGTTGATTATTTGAAATTTGGCTTCATTATATTATTGCCGGACAAACAATCGCCTATGTGCCTTTTATGCAACAAAGGTTTGGGTAATGACGCTATGAAACCATCTAAACTGCAAGATCATTTGAGAAGATGCCACCTTGATAAAACAGAGAAATATTTGAAATACTTTCAAACACTCAAAGATAAACTTCAGAAGAGACCGACACTGGACAGAATGTTCGCTTTAAAGCCACAAAGAAATGGTGATGGTTTGCGGGTGTCTTACAATATCTCGTTACTTATAGTGAAATCCGGAAAACCGCATACTATCGGAGATAAGTTAATTTTGCCAGCCGCTGAAGAGGTTTTAAAAACTGTTTTACACAAACCTGCATCTGATATCATTAAAAGAATTCCCTTAAGCAACAGTACTGTTGAAAGACGTATTGAAGAAATGAGTTCTGATATTGAAAGCTTCTTATGTAATTATTTGCAAACGACCCATTTCTCTAAACAACTGGACGAGTCAACTTTACCTGATAATGCAGCAATATTATTGGCATATGTTCGTTTTATTATGAATCCAGAAATCTACGAAGAACTGCTCTTCGCAAGAACTTTGATAACCGACACTAAAGGTGAATCAATATTTCATGTTTTGAAGGATTACTTCATTGAAAAAGAAATTCCTTTACCAAATATAATATCAGTAGCTACAGATGGAGCACCTGCTATGGTTGGACGTTATCGTGGATTTATGAGTTATTTAAAACAAAATTTGTCAGGGGTGTTCGCAATACATTGCGTCATCCATCGACAACATTTAGTTGCTAAATATTTGAGTTTTAGATTGTATACCTTACTTCATTTAGTCATTGATGCAGTAAACCGAATCCGAAGCAACGCGTTGAATACGCGGTTATTTGCGCAGTTGTGTGAAGAAAATGATGAACACTTTCATCAATTACTCCTTCACCCTGAAGTACGCTGGCTGTCAAAAGGATTATGTTTCACAAGATTTTTTGCACTTTTTGAGACTATTTTAGAAATTCTGGATACTAAAGATAAAATTTTAAAAGAAATTTTAATGAAGTGGTTATTATTTTCGTTATAAAAACTTGAAATTTTAAATAATTGAAGAATAATTTTGCCCATATTCACATTGTGCATTGAATTTTTAAAACTTTTCATGTACAAAAACTGTCATCAATTTAACAAAAATCCAATATATAAATACTTCGATGGGTCCATTTATTATATGAAATACACTTTTAACTGATCAAGGTGATAAATTTATTATAAAAACATTTTTTTAAGAAAAATATTTTTTATAATGCTGTTGTCTTATGCTCCGAAACTATTAACGTGTTATCGTTTTATACTGTTCTAAACTTAAATAAAATATTTGAAATCTCATTTCTATGCTTAGTATGTTGTTGTGATCTATTTAATCAGAGATATTTAGCCAAAAATTTATTTTCCCCATGGTCAGAAAATACTAAATGTACGGATGTCTCTTCCAAGTTTTAATATAGACAATACGTGAGATATAAATAACCACACGATTATGATACTCTAACAAATTGTTATAAGTGGATAACTAATCAATCTATATTGAAATTAAAGGCTGCATTTAACTTAAAATGAATGAGTTATGCAATTTCTGTTATTATTTTCATTATAAAAAGTTGAAATTTTGAAAAATTAGAAGAATAACTTTGGCCATATTCACATTGTACATTGAATTTTGAAAAATTTTCTTGTACAAAAAGTGTCATTAATTTAACAAAAATCCTATATATAAATACTTTGATATGTCCATTTATTATGTGAAATGTTTTTTTAACTGATCAAGGTGATAAATTTTTTACAAAAACATTTTTTTAAGAAAAATATTTTTTATAATGGTGTTGTCTTATGCTCCGAAACTATTAACGTGTTATCGTTTTATACGATTCTAAACTTTAAATAAAATATTTGAAATTTTATTTCTAGGCTTAGTATGTTGTTGTGACATATTTCAGCAAAGAAATTTAGCCAAAAATTTACTTTCCCCATGTTCAGAATATACTAAATGTACAGATGTCTCTTCCAGGTTTTAATATAGACAATACGTGAGATATAAATAACCACAGGATCATGATACTCGAACAATTTGCTATAAGTGGATAACTAATCAATCTATATTGAAATTAAAAGCTGCATTTAACTTAATTTGAATAAGTAATGCAATTTCTGTTATTATTTTCATTATAAAAAGTTGATATTTTGAAAAATTTGAGGAATAATTTTGGCCATATTCACATTGTGCATTGAATTTTACAAAATTTTCATGTACAAAAACTGTCATCAATTTAACAAAAATCAAATATATAAATACTTTGATGGGTCCATTTATTACATGAAATACACTTTTAACTGATCAAGGTGATAAATTTATTATAAAAACATTTTTTTAAAAAAAGTATTTTTTTATAATGGTGTTGTCTTATGCTCGGAAACTTATAACGTGTTATTGTTTTATACGATTCTTAACTTTAAATAAAATATTTGAAATTTTATTTCTAGGCTTAGTATGTTGTTGTGACATGTTTAAGCAAATAAATTAAACAAAAAAAGTACTTTCCCCATGGTCAGAATATACTAAATGTACGGATGTCTCTTC
>JAPDSC010015123.1:475-13055 GCA_026290005.1 Latrodectus geometricus | reverse complement strand
TCAAGAGACATCTCAGGATCCATACCAAAGAAAAACCATTTCAGTGTCAAGTTTGTGATCGAAGTTTTACCACGAATGTAAATCTCAAGGTACATCTTAGGATCCATACCAAAGAAAAACCATTTCAGTGTGAAGTTTGTGATCGAAGTTTTACCCATAACGGAAATCTCAAGGTACATCTTAGGATCCATACCAAAGAAAAACCATTTCAGTGTGAAGTTTGTGATCGAAGTTTTACCCAGAATGAAAATCTCAAGAGACATCTTAGGATCCATACCAAAGAAAAACCATTTCAGAGTGAACTTTGTGATCGAAAATGAAATTCATGAAATTCATTCAGTGTGAACTTTGTGATGAATAATGAAATTCAAATTGCAATGAAATCAAATTTTCAAATAACTTTTTCGTTGTTGAAAAATTTTTTTTATAATTTAAGTTTTAATTTGACGAATATAGTGTAAAAGTGAATTGTAATATTTAATTTGATTTTAATTGTTTTTCTTACTATTTATGTTAATCATCACATGAAAATTAAATTAGATTTAAAATAATTCAAAGTTATTATGTTAACAATATTAGACATTCATTTAACATCAACCCATATATTGAATTCTTGTTGACATTTTATATATTAATATTTCTCAGAACTAGTTTGTTGAGATGTTGTCTGAACTAAAATTTTAGCTCAGAATATACAAATATAAATTATAAATAATGAGTTAGGTTGAATTTTCATATACATAATTTTAATATAAATATAATTTTTAAGGCTATATTTTGTTTGCATTATAAGATCAAAAGAACATTTTATAGTTCATTATTATATGATGCGAAATATAATTCTTTAAATGTAAGAAAATGTTTTGATAAAATAAATTTTTGAAACTGATCTTCCTAATAGATTATAGAAATCTAACTAAAAAAATTTGAAATTATAATCATTTTTTGTCGAAATATTTTTCATATTGAGTTATAAATAATTGAAATACATTCTTTAAATCGTTACAAATAGTTTATTATTAAATCCTAAATTTGATTAACATTTTTGGTAATAAAGCTTTATTTTATCACTAAACTGATGCATATTGAAGATTTTCAGCTTGTAACTCATATTAAATTTTACTTTTTAGCTAAAATTTAGTTATCGTAACAAAATATTTTCTAAAGTTAATTTAAATTTTTAACTAACAATAAAATTCTTAGAGCTTTTTACATTTTGCTTAAAAGTTGATTTCCTTAATCATAATTGATTTATGCATATTAATAACATACATTAATTAATAACAGTTTATTTAAAATTCCATGTCTGAACAATTAAGAAGCCTAAACTGTAATATTTTTAAAGTGACTTGATAAAAAGCCTCTATAAGCGATGAAAGCTTTTTCTATGCTGTATTTATCCGAATGTTTTGGATTTTGTATGCTGTATATGAATTGGTGCATCTGATGAATAGGTGCATGCTTACATATCTCTTGTCTGTCATATTCTTTATTACACACTTTAAGACTTTTATATTACGAAGTCTGCACATGCCTTAACTAATTTAGAGGCTCTTTCATTTTGAACAGATCCCAGTTGACATTTTGAGTTCTAGTATTCATTACACTTTAGCAATACTCAGAAGAGTGAAACTGCTTATATGAACACAATCATCAATCTTCAGATAAAACATGTTCCTTCAGTCATTAACATCTATTTCTTGTCCTTCACGATTGCTATTGTTAAGCAGATTTTACGCAAACAGTTATCTTAGATATTTTTTTCAAAGGGGGTCAAAAATGCATCCATAAAATTATTGTACTTAAAACTCCAAATTTCATTCCAATGTCGGATATGTTAATATTTTATCTCTTAAGTGAAACAAATGATGCTAATTAATGCTTAATAATAATGTGAAGAAAAAAAATTAGAAGGCCGTGGTAGCGTTGTTGTTTAGGGCGTCATTCTCGTTACCAAAATGTGGTGAGTTCGAATCCCGGCTTCATTGAAGATCCATCGTGTTCACTAATGGCAACTGGGACACGTAAAATATGTCGTCGGGTTGCAATGTCCTCCATGTTCCAAATACAAATTAATACCTTTGGGTCTGGTTGGAGCCAGGCTATGGGTCTTCACTGGGTTCAATATCTAAATTGGAAGATTCAGATGGTGCTGTCATCTATGAGCCAAAAGTCGTACTTCCATCATTGTATGAGGGGGCTCTGTTCAAAAACGGAAGACGCTCTCTCTCCAACTTCATTCGCCTAGTCTTTTGAGGGCGTGCTTGGTGTTGCCAAGTGTCATCAGTAACAACAACAAAACAATGCCACTTAAATTCTTATAATCTGAAATAAATAATTTAATGAATTTTTAAATACATTTTATTGAGAAATTTATTAAATGTTAGTTAAAAATTGTTATGTTTTTTAATATTGCTTGTATAATCTAAGTCTTTTGTTATAAAATTGTTTAACAACTTTGTTATATAGTATAAATGAAAATATTTTAAATATATAAGCAAATGGATTTAATCCATTTTTTATTAATGAAATTATTTTAATCTAGGCACATTCAAAAGCAACGTATTGCAACTTTGCTTGCATAAATTACGTACTATGTTTCTTATACTTCATTTTGTTCTGGAATATTCAATATTATTGTTCATATGAACATGAAAGCGTAATTTCATATGGTAAGGGTATGTGTGTAATCATTTACCTAAAGCAATAGATCTTAAAAGTTCATTTTCTGTTACGTAAAATGTTTTTTGCAATTTGAGTTTACAAACGATTCAACCAATGTATATCAATATATGTAGTTACAAATGGGACTAAGTAATTATATCGAATTTAAAAGCTTGTTTTGCCAAGTAATACAATTTTTTCTATATATAATTTATGTTATTCTACTTTAATTTTTTCTTATCATAAATTTGAATAATTCTGTATAAAATACGTATTGCAAATTGCATATCTATCAAGATATTTTATTTTTTTCCTGCTCTATCTCCTAATATTGAATATAATTTCAGCACTTTAGATTCATGATATTTGTAATATTTTTTTTTCAAATTCAAATAAATTTCTTGATAAATAATAAGGAATACATTTTTTTTATATTTTCTGAATGATTTAATATTTTACTGCTCAGAAATCAAATTTTAAAACCCTACACTGTTTCTCTGGAATTAACAGTAAACAAGATTAGATAAAAAAAATAAGAGTTTTAAAATATTTCATATTTCCCTTACTATTAGATTTTTACATTGAGTAATTAACTATCATCTAAAAGATCTAAAAATTAAATTTGATAACAACATTTCCACAAACTGCATCTGTCCTAAATAATAAACTCAGAATATTTTCGAAGTAAAATTTAAATATTGTGTGTATAATGGTTATATTCTCTCTATCAGGATTAAAACAGTGTCATTCTCATTACGGTATAAAATTCCTTGATTTTAGAATGTATCTTATCTAAAATAAAGTAATCTGAAATATAATAATTCTTTGCAAACGATGAAACATTTGAGAATATTATTTAATGAAAAGAAAAGATACTAAATATATATATATATATATAAAGAAATAAAACTAAAATAGAAATTTTAGCAATGAAAACCGTATTTGACTTCTCATTACGCTATTTCTGTGGCTCTAAACTATAAGGAAAAAAAACAATTTGCAAATTTTTTCTTGTAGTGAATTTGGGATGATAAGAAAGATGTTATACACAGCTAATAATAAAGTCTCTGTACTGAAAGAAACAATCCAAGTTTAACTTCAAAGTAGTCCATTGTTCCAACACCGACCATAGTAAAGAGATTAGGTTGCCAGCCATGATTTTGACCTCGAAATTTGATCATGGTATCTAATTACGAGATTATTATTTGTGTTTAAAGGCTATCAATTGGAAAAAATATTTAGTTGTATAAAAATATACTACTTTTTTAGTAGAATTCTTTAAAATGTTACAGGGCTTTAAGACTTATAAGGCCAACCAAGAACCGAATATATTTTAGACATCTAAAAATATTCTTAATTTTTAAAATCTTTTTGAGTTATTAACCAGAATGCTGGCTTATAATTGAAAGAATTGTATCGGTTTTTATTCTATTGTAAGATTAAGTGTCCCTGAAATAATACAAAAATAGGGGTTGGATTCTGTTACAGAAATAGAAACCCCTTATGTTCATTTGATTTTTAATTTGTTTTCAAGATCTTCATGATTTAACATTTGATTGAGATCGTGGTATCTAATTACGAAACTGTTATCTGTGTTGAGTGACTCAATCGAAAAAAAAAAAATTAACTCAAACATCATTGATTAGAAACCTTTGAATTGTTAAGGAACCTAAAGACAAAAGAAATAATCAAGAGCCATTCAAATCGAAAAAAACTCTATTACACATTAACACTATTTTAATAAAACAAGTTTATATACTGTGAATAGAATATGATATTTCACGAGATCTAAAAGAATGCTATAAGAATGTTCATCATTATAATTTAATAGTAAACATGATTCGAAAATTCAAATATGAATAAATGCATGACTGTTAAAACTTACAATAGAATTATCTTACAACAGAATTATAATTTAGAAAAACTATTAGAAAACCAAAATTAATACGATCAATGTATTAAATATATTAAATACCGCTCAAGTAGTAATTTACGATATTTACTTTTTTCGATAGTTAATGATTACTTATAGAGAAAATCACAGAATACAAAATCAAATAATAAGCAAAGGTTTTAAATATTTTATTTACAAATGTAAAGTCGTTAATTAAAAGTCATTTTAAATTCAAATGCAGTGTGTATATATTACTGTAAATAACTAGACAATCTACTTTCACAGCAAGTAAAAAATGAAGTTCGAGTGAAATATTAAGGCATTTTCTACATCTGGACACAAGTAATACCAGCATAAGAACATGCGATTATATATTTTTCTTAAGTTATCTATAAGTATTTGCGAATAATTAGGATTGTCTTACACTACTTGATTATAAGTAAAAACATAGTTCAAGTATACTAAAATTTGTTAATGCTTATTTGTTTAAACTCCTTTATGAAGCATGCAATTTCGTACTTCTAAAGTAGATAATGTTAAGAAAATACTTTTGCGCAGTAATTATAAGCACAAATATTCGGCACTGTGAGTTCTTTGATGTTTCTTGCAGTTACTGCCTTCAGAGAAAAATCGATTGCAAAATTCACACTGAAATGGTTTTCCCTTTGTATGAGCTCTCCATGTGTATTTTCAGACTTTCGGTATGAGTAAATTTTCGATTGCAAATCTCACACTGAAATGGTTTTTCCTTTATACGAGTTCTTAGATGTTTCTTCAGACTTCCATTTTGAGTAAAATTTCTATGGCAGATATCACACTGAAACGGCTTTTCGTTTCTAAAAGTTCTCAAGTGACTTTTCATACTTCCGATGTGAGTGAAACGTCGATTGCAAATCTCACACTGAAATGGCTTTTCCTTTGTATGTATTCTCAGATGTACTTTGAGGTTTCCCCTTTGACTGAAATACTTTTTGCAAATTTCACACTTATATGGTTTCTTTTTAGTATGAACTAGCCAATGTTTTTGGAGACTTCTTTTCGTAGATAAAGTACAGTTACAGATTTCACATTGAAATGATTTAATATCTGTATGGATATTCAGATGTACCTTAAGATTCACACTGTGACTGAAACATTTATTGCAAATTTCACTTTTATATGGCTTTTCTCTTGTATGGATCCTCAGGTGTGTTTTCACGTTTCCACTTTGAATAAAACCTTTATAGCAAATATCACATTGATATGGTTTCTTTTTAGTGTGAGCCAGCCGATGTCTCTGGAGATGTTGATCAGCAGCGAATGCGCGATTTCAAATTTCACACTTGAAAGATTTCTTACCTCCATGACTCTGCAGATGTGCTTTAAAGATTCTCTTATTTTCAAATTTCACAAAGAAACAATTTCTGGTCTGACATTTCTTCAGTATTATGGAGTTTTATCCAGATAAATTATAAAATTCTATTTAAGGAACTTAAAAAAAAAATTTGAGATTTGAGATAAGAAAGGAAACATTCAATTCTTCTTTCCTTTAATAATTGCTTTTATCTTTTTCATTTTTTGATTTGCATCGTTAATATTTAAATTACATAAGGAGAAATTTCTTTTTCTTTGCTATTTAATTGAGCAGCCCAGACTGTGTTGTGGTTATGTAACTGATTACGGATAGTGGGGACCTGGGTTCGAATCCCGCCTCGGGCATGGACGTACTTTCTCTTTCTCTCTTTGTGTTTCTTGTCCTTTCCTCAAATATAGATGAATGTGGGCCGCCCTATAAACGGATTTATGGATGTGTTTCGTGGGCGATGCTACTCGAAGCTCCGTGACTTGGCCCACCCGGTAACAATAAAATGAGTAGCAGTTTCCGGACTTGTTGCGGCTAATGGGCTAATGTACTATACTTGCTCAAGGGTGCCCACCATTAGAAACAAAAAGAAAAAAAATATTTAATTGCTTATTTGCAACCGATAGGGCATGGAGATAATTGATTATATATATATGCTAAAATATCCAAAAATAAATTGGTATAAAGTCAGGAACTAAGAACAAATAACAAAATAATTTTAAATAGTAGCATTTTCACTTGTTTACAGATAATTTCAGCAGAGTAGTTTTTACGAGAGTGAAGCAGATTAATACGATTTTTTTACTTTTCTAGCTTAATATATTTTTTTATATTGTTTAAATAACACATATATTATAACCTTACTTTCTAAAACTAAGAGACAGGCATGATTAGGAAAAGCTATTTTTTTATATTTAATAGATATAAGTTGCCCCTCAATCCATTTTATTTTATATATCTCTCCAAACGTGTGGCGTTATGATGGAACACGTTTCCTTATTCAATAGCTCTTCTTGCGTTCCTATTTTAAAGTATCAATTTTCGAAATTAAATGTTTATTAATAGGAATGTTTTACGAACTTAATTCTGTTCCAGAGTTTGAATATATTTCCAGTTTAAGCCATTATATTAATATCTCAGTGGTAAATTATAATATTCGTTATTTGTCAAAAACGAGAGAAGGTTCAAGTACGCAAACAGAACTACTGAAAAATGCAGGAAACAATTAATGAATACGAATCAACTAAGTGAATATATGTTATACCACAGTAAAATTATTAACAAAAAGTTTATTGTTAAAAAAAGTAAGTGATGAAATATTTTTCTATGCTGTATTTATCCGAATGCTTTGGATTTTGTATGCTGTATATGAATAGGTGCATGCTTACATATCTCTTATCTGTCATATTCGTTATTACACACATAAAGATTGACATATTACGAAGTCTTCACATACCTTAACTAATTTAAAGGCTCTTTCATTTCGAACAAATCCCAGTTGGCATGTTGAGTTCTAGTATTCATTACAATTTAGCAATACCCAGAAGAGTCAAACTGCTTGATATGATCACAAACGTCAATCTTCAGATAAAACATGTTTTTCCAGTCATTAATATGTATATCTAATCCTTGACGATTGGAATTTTATTCAGATTTTATGCATAGTTATCTTACATATTTTTGCAAGGGGTAAAAAATGCATCCGTAAAATGATTGTACTTAAAACTGCAAATTTCATTGCAATGTCATTTATGTTAATATTTTATCATTTAAATGAAGAAAATAATGCCACTTAAGTTCTTATAGTCTGATATTTTATCTGAAGTAAACAATTTAATGACCTTTTCATTACGTTTTATTGAGAAATTTATAAAATTTAAGTTATAAAATATTTTATTATATTGCATATATAATATCTTTTATTCTAAAATTGATTTAACAACTTTGTTATTAAGTATAAGTGAAAATATTTTAAATACAATAACAAATGGAATGTTACTTAATCCATTTGTTATTATGTTTTAATATAGGCACATTCAACCGCAACGTATCCTTCTTTGCTTGCATAATTATGTACTATTTTTCTTATACTTCATTTTGTTCTGGAATGTTCAATATGAACATGTAAGCGTAATTTCAGCTGGTAAAGGTATATTTATGTAATCATTTGCCTGAAGCTATAGATGTTAAAAGTTCATTTACTGTTACGTAAAAAGTTTTTTGATATTTGAGTTTAAAAATGATTCAACTAAACATTGTGTTTTATGAATGTATGTAGTTACAAATGTGACTAAGTAATTATATCGAACTTTAAAGCTTTTTTTGCCAAATAATACAATTTATTGTATAATTTATGTTTTTCTATTTCAATATTTTTCTTATCATAAATTTGGAAAACTGTGTATAAAATATTTATTGCAAATTGCGTATCTATCAAAATATTTTATTCTGCAATATCTCCTAATATTGAATATGCAATATCTCCTTTTCCTGCAATATATCTCCTAATATCTCCAAAATCTCCTAATATTGAATATAATTTCAGCACTTTAGATTTCTTATATTTATAATATTTTCTCCAAATTCGAATGAAAATTGTTGCCAAATAATATGAAATACATATTTTAATATTTTCCGAATCATTTAGTCTTTTACTGTTCAAAAACTGAATTTTATTCTCTTGAAATAGCAATAAATAAGATATGCTAAGAAAACATTAAAAAATGTTTCATGTTCCACTTACTATTAAATTTTTTTATTGAGTAGTTAACTATCACCTAAAAGATCTAAAAAGATTAATTTGAAAACAACATTTCCAAAAACTACCCCTGTCCTAAATTATAAACTCAGAATATTTTTGAAGTAAAATTCAAATATTGTATGTATAATGGTTGTATTCTCTCTATGAGGTTGGTTGGTTGGGTTTTATTACGCAAGGTCAAAAAAGGACAAGCTGCGCCAATCTCTCTATCAGGATTAAATCAGTGTCATTTTCATTACGGTATAAACTTCCTCGATTTTAGAATGTATCTTATCTAAAATAAAGTAACCTGAAATATAATATCTCTTTGAAAGTTGTGAGACATTTGACAATATCGTACAATAAAAAGTAGAAAAACTAAATAAAGAATCAAAATTAAAATAGTAGTTTTCGCACTAAAAACCGTATTTGACTCTTTAATTACGCCATTTCTGTGCCTCTCAATTATAAAAAGCAAAAACTTTGTGAACTCTTTCCTGTAGGGAATTTCTAATAATAAATGTGATATGCACAACAAATTTATAACGCCATTTTTTCACAACAGAGAAATTACGAAGTCGACACTTGTTTATATTCTTTAATTGGCAGCACCACTCTCTCAGATTTTAATTTTTATCAAGTAGAAAAAAGTTTTATTACTATAATATTCAATATTTATATCACTATTTTCACAAATATTGAATTATTGTGAAAATAGTTATTTTATTATTATACAAATAAAAGAAGACTCTACTTACAAGACAGTGTTGTATAAAACATATTTTAGTAATTATTATAAATATATAATAGCAAAATAACAAAACAATTTTAAAATTTATACTATTCTGAAGAAAATTTTACTTTGATAGATTTACAAGTATTTCTATTAGTTTTCATATTGTTACAGAAAACATAATAATTAAAAATTCTGAAATTTGGAAGCACACGAAAATTATTTAAATATATCTAAGTCTTGAAACTATTATGAGTTGAAAAAAATCAAAATATATATAAATAAATATAAAAAAATTATGTGACATTCTCGTATTATAGTACGTATAAGAGTTCTTCTCATTTTCTTACTTATATTTATTCCTTATATTTAAATTAATTCTAATGCAATTTGTAGTTATTTATAATTGTTCATTTACATATAAGCTATTCTAAATTTGATAAAGAGATCTTTACATTGATAATCTTATATTTATACATTTACATATGTTATTTAGAAATAAAAAATAGTGTTAATTCAAGATATTTTGAATATTGCTTTTATAAAGTCTTCTTTGCTAAAATTTTCACTACATTCTTCTTTTATTATGTAAAATAAATTATTATTTTAAATAGTTATTTAATATTTTTAACATTAATGATAATTATTGACTAAATTGTTTCTGTGATCAATTTAAGCAATAACTATAAAATTTTACGGAATATCTTTTGAAATATTTATTATTTTCTGTATATTATATGTAAACAAATTACAAATGAAAAATGATCGGATATATTTCAGAAAATATAAAAAGAAAAAGATTTTATTGGTAATCGTAAATTAAAGAAAATATTTTGTGGGGTAAATTCTAAGTAGAAAAAAGAAAACCAGTAAACTGAAAATCTGTAACTGACATTTATCTCAGTTACAAACGGAAAATCTTCAAGATGTACATTTAAGCACATATTTAGTGATACAATAAAACTTCAGTACAATAAACGTGTTTCAAATTTAATTTTTTGTAACATTAAAGAAAGTATTATAATCATTTTTAAGCCCATAAGAAAAGTATTTTTAGAACCAGAAAATTATAATTTAAATTTTTTTATTTTTTTTACAATCTATTGCGAAGACAGTTTTCAAAAATGTATTTCATTATAAAATTTTCTTATATAAGCAAAATAATTTTTAATTACATAATAAATTATTTTCTCTTGGTCTACAAATTTAAACTTACCAAATGATTTTTGGCGTAAAAATAATTTATATTAAAGATGTGTGTGTGTGAAAGTTCAAACCAACTCTTCATGCATAAATTTATACATTCTGAACACAAATTTTAGTTCTAACAATATTTAAACAAAAGGTTTTTGCAGAGGAAAATATAGTTCAGATAGACGTTGATATATAAATTGCCAATATCAAATCAAAATGTGTGTAGTTCTTAAGTGAATGTTTGACATTATCTCTTAAATGTCATAAATTATTTTATAGAAAATTTGTTATGTAATGAGTTTGACTAACATAATTAGGAAGAAAAACTTTCAAAATCAAATTAGATGTTACAATTTGTTTTTTTACACAATATTCTTAAAATAAACAACATTAATTAAATAATAATTTCTGAACTACATTAAAAATCTTATAAAATATGGAACGTTTAGCTTCACAAAAAGTTGGAAATATATTAATTATAAATATCTTTCGAATTTTAAAAAGAGATGAAGGCAAAAGATTCCTGTGTGAAAAAAGATTATGTGTCACTCAAATAATACAAAAATTAGAGGTTGAATTCTGTTACAGAAATAAAAAAACTTTGTTTATTTGATTTTTAATTTGCTTTCAAGTTGTCCATGATTTATCATTTGATTTAGATCGTGGTATATAATTACGAGATTAATATCTGTGTTGAGCGACTTTTCAATCGGAAAAAAATATTGAACTCAAAAATCATTGATTAGAAACCTTTGAATTGTTACGGGACCTCAAAACTAATAAAGCTAATCAAGAGCCGTTCAAATCAAATAAAACACTATAACACATTAACACTATTTTAATTAAACAAGTTTATATACTGTGATTGCATGATGATATTTCACGAGGTATAAACGAATGCTATATCAATGTTCATAATCATTATTTAATTGTAAACTTGCTTTTTGAAAAATCAAATAAGAATAAATGCTTGTATGTTACAATTTATAACAGAATTATAATTTATGGAAACTATTAAAAACCTCAAATTAATAAGATCAAAGTATTAAATACAGCTCTTGTAATAAATTACGATATCTAATTTTTTCGATAGTTAATGATTATTTAGAAAGCCACAGAATACAAAATCAAATAATAAGCAAAATTTTTAAATATTTTATTTACAAATGTAAAGTCTATAATTAAAAGTTAAAAGATGTTTTAAATTCAAATACAGTGTGTACATATTATAGTCAATAACTAAAAAATCTACCTTCACAGCGAGTAAAAAATGAATTTCGAGTGAAATATTAAGGCTTTTTCTAGATGTGGACACAAATAATTCCATCATAAGAACATGCGATTATACATTTATCTTAAGTTGTCTATAAGTATTTGCGAATAATTGGGATTGTCTTACACTACTTGATAACAAATAAAAGCATCGTTCAAGTATACTAAAATTTGTTAACGCTTATTTGTTTAAACTCCTTTTATGAAGCATGGAATATCGTATTTCTAAAGTAGATGTTGTTAAGAAAATACATTTGCTCAGTAATTATAAGCACAAATGCTCTGTGCTGTGAGTTCTTTGATGTTTCTTGCAGTTACTGAGGTCAGAAAAAACTCGATTGCAAAATTCACACTGAAATGGTTTTTCCTTTGTATGAACTCTCATGTGTATTTTCAGACATTCGGTATGAGTAAATTTTCGATTACATATCTCACACTGAAATGGTTTTTCCTTTATACGAGTTCTTAGATGTTTCTTCAGACTTCCATTTTGAGTAAAATTTCTATGGCATATATCACACTGAAACGGCTTTTCGTTTCTATGAGTTCTCAAGTGACTTTCCATACTTCCGCTGTGAGTTAAACGTCGATTGCAAATCTCACACTGAAATGGCTTTTCCTTTGTATGTAACCTCAGATGTACTTTGACGTTTCCCCTTTGACTGAAATATTTTTTGCAAATTTGACACTGATATGGTTTTTTTTTTTTTTTTTTTTTTTTTTTTTTTTTTTTTTTTTTTT
>JAPDSC010015116.1:0-10030 GCA_026290005.1 Latrodectus geometricus | reverse complement strand
TAGGGAGTGCCAGATTTGGCACGTAATTTTGGGGGATATATCAAAGTTATTCCCATGATATATAATAAAAATTTATATAATAAACAATATAAGGCAATCATTTGCATATAAATATTATTCATTTGTTAATATAATTGAAAATCTTATATATAATTTAAACAACATCTAATTATTAATTTTGTATTTATTATTTTTAGACTATTCTAAATAATCGGCATTGTAATATACCAATAATATGATTTAAAAGTTTTCAAAATATTCAGTATTTGATTTTTATTTTATCGGTTGGAATGTTCATAACTTCAAAATAGGTTTTTATTTCATAAAGAAGAGCAACACTTTAAATCATTCTTATTAATGTTAATAAGATTTTATCATCACTTATTGTAAAGTTAAAATACTAAAATTACATATAGTTTTACGATTGTCTAAATAAAAATAAAATCCATATTTATTTTGAAATTAAAAATTCGTTGTTAGAAACTACCTTGAAATATTATACATTAAGAAACATTTTTTAAGACAAATAATGATTTAAGACCACTTTTATGTTTTAATTCTTCTTTGTACATTACTATACAAATATTATTTTACATTTTAAAATGTAATTATTATTTTAAAATACAAAATAATTTTTTCAAAAAAATATTATTTTACAATTTAAAATGTAGGTATTATTTTAAAATGCAAAACAATATTTAAAAAGTACACAGTAGAAATTTATTTCCCATAAATAAACCATTCATCCGATTAAAAGTATTCGTGAGTATTTTACTTATAAGATAATTAATTAAATAATACCTTAATTATAATCAATTTCAATAGCAAATTAAGTAGGTAGATAAGGTTAAAGATTTCAGTATCATGTATCCTTGTAAACTTAATTATGTTATGAATTAAGTTATTCAAGGCAGTGTGTGTGTAAATGTCTCCTTGACAATTCCAAGTTCTGAGGTCGTTAATTCTATCATCATTTAAACTTTCCTTCATATTACTTAATAATTGTGAGTGATGAATTTGCTGGTTTCTGTGTTAATGAACTGATGATATTTAGTTCACTGAACTAATTCTTACAATATTGTCAAGTAATTAACAGCTAAATTTAGAATTTAACTAAAATTTTATTTGAAGGGTTAAAAAATTATTTTTTAAAAATAAATACTTTAATAGGAAAATGAATTTGACCAAGTCACCCAATAGAAATTAGTTTGAATTTGGATTTCTTTATTCAAAAGTAGTTAGAAAAAAACTTCAATGAAAAACAGTTTGATTGTAGTCTTTATAAATGCTCTTGAATTTTCAGGAGTTAAACAAAGTTTATTCATGTGTGAAATAATACTATTTTAAAAAAAGAAAAAGGAAATTCTGATAACAAATAAAGAACCCAGAACTGAAATCTGCATGATTTTAATATTTTTAAAATCTGCTGCTCTAACACAGAAACTAAACTATTATTTTAATACATTTATTAGCTTTAGCTTTCAGACAGCGACAATCGCTTATATCTAGTAGAAACAATCTAAAAACCTCTATCCATTGATACTTTTAATGCAATCTAAGTAAATCATATATTGAGATAATAATGATAACGACCCATTTGTATTTGAGCCTTCAGATACACTTCTCTAATTTTCATGTGGGAAAAGAAAAGTAATTAACATAAAGATATTTTTTTCGCATATGAAATCTTTCGAAATAATCATTGACAACAAAGGGTTATTTGCATTGAATTAAATGGTTATGATTTATTTTATTTCTTTGGAATAAGAAAATAGGCACATGTTACTATACTGTACTACTAAAATACTCACATATTCAGTCTATAAATTAAACACTAGTACATGTCATTTCATATATTATTTAATTGCTTATCACCACTATCAAGATAACTGAAAATCACTAGATAGAACTATTAATCTTTCTATATTTATTAGTCTTTCTTTACCAAGATATTACATACTTCTAAGCAATTTTTAAACTATTTTTTCATTTAAAGCTTTGAAAGCGTGAAATTTCCCCAGGCATTTAAACCGAAACTTATATAAAAATATATATGGAACGTTAGTCTTTAATATAAACAGTCTTTTACATCTTTAATAAAAACTCATGTTTTTAAAGAATCATAGCGAAAAAATTTTTCACTCATTAAAACTAACTTTTTTTTAAATAAGTTTAAGAAGTTGGAAGTATATTTCAACTAAGCATAAATTTGACAACTATCTTTGCTATAAAAAGGAATTTGTCTAGATTCAAGCTGTGTTTTACAACTTAATTCTAACTTAAAATATTAATGCAGAAACATCCAGATAAATATTTACAAAAAATATGAGACAAGGATTATAGGATATATTTATCATAAATACATAAGCATCTAATTCATTAAAATTTTAAATAAATACAAATATTAAACTTTAATAAAAATAATTTTTGTAGAATTTTTTCATGCTTAAAACTTTTTGCTTAGAATTAAACATCTTGCCACATATCATAAATAAATAAAATTTTTAAAAGAATGCTTAATATTTAATATAAAAATTAAAATTTTATATTGTAATAGAATGAAAATAAGGATTTGCATAATTTTTCTTAATATAACAGTTTAAATAAGTATTAAATCATTTGATTTTCATACACTTATTTAATTAAACAGCTATTGAAAGAAACGTTATGCAATGTTTTGATAAAAAGAAATAGTAAATATCGATAATATATATGACAATATTTATTATAAAAGGGAAAATATATTTTTCATTTTTAACGGTGCAGTAAGTAAGAAAATTTTAGTTGTGTATACTTTACAATAAATATTTGCTTTAGAACAAAATTTCAAATAAAAATATTTACATTTCAAGTAATCTAATGTAATGTTTATATCCAAGCGAAACACCTTTTTTATTTCTTTAAAATGTATTATGATATTTTTTGACAAAGGTTTACTTTACTTAAATTAAAACAATCTAGAGACTTTTTTTAAGTTAAGAAATTAAACTATATAATAAAATAGGCCTAATAAAATATTATATTTATGTTTATAAATCTTATATAAACATAAATATAAGATTACATAAATTATTTGTTATTGGAAACACATGTGAGTTTTGGTAAAATTATTTTAACTATGATAATATAAGGTTTAGTTATCTTAGATATTCTTTACAGAAATATTTAAATGAAAAATTATTTTAAAAACATATATAATAATGAACGTTATTAAAGATATTTAAGCTATAACTTAAAGAATGTTAATCTAGAATATTAATTAAATATAAATATAATGTGTTAATCTAGAATAACTATAAAATTAAAATCTTCAAGAGAAGTAAAAATGTGAATGATTATTTACGATTACTGAACAGTGCGTTTGAGACACGCACAGGAGAAACAAAAACTAAAATCTCCTATATGTAGGTAAAATAAATCCCAAATCTGTCTCAAAATTAAAATTTGACTATTCTTAGTTATTTACTATTATTAATTATTAAATTAGGTAATGATCCATTTCTTGTACATAAATTCAAAATAGACTGCAATTAGTGTTTGATAGAATTTAAATTTTATAAAGTAACTAATCACTGATCAAGTAACTAATCAAGGTTTTGTTTACAGAAATAGGTCTCTAAAAAATTATAAAACCTACATCCATACCTATCTACAAACTGCAAACCACTTTTTTTATAATATAACTTATTGCTATAACAAATTACATTTTTATAACTTATTGTTACTTAAGATTTATATCCTATATTACAATAATTTCTTTTAATAATCATTGTTCATAAATTATTTTACCTTAACTGTAAATGTGTATGATTAATTCTTTCACAAACATTAATCAATTATCATGAATTTTTAACCTTGAAATCCTTGATAATTTACCTAATATAATTAAGTAAAAAATTATATAACATTATATTTTAAACCATAAAATACTAATAATTTCCATAATAATGGACTCTTTTGTCATTTAGTACTTAAATGTAGTATTTGACTTACAATAGATCTAAATTGTTCTAATTTATTGTTCTAATAAATTGTTCTAATGTAAAAATTTCAACATCAAAGTTAGTTAGTTACTAGAGCTAACATAACATTCTCGAGATACACTCTAGCATCGATAATTTACAAAATATCTCTGCCTCAAAAATAAATGAATTTTTTATTAGAATACAAATAAGCAAGTGTTTGGTTGATGTTTTTATAGCATGAATAAATTTCATTTAGTTATTTAAATTGTGGAACTCTAATGGCCGAATTCACCAAACATGGGATAATTTGAGAGTTGCGTAGCTAACTCAACTCTTGCTTGACTCTTGCTTAACTCAACTCTTGCTTGACTCGTTAATTCTTTTTTAGAAATTAAAGTAAAGAGCGGGTTATTTTACTCTAGTGTTCCCCGACATTATATGTAAGAGGGATTTCGATTAGCTGCCAGTTTGAGTAGCATCTTGGGTAATACTTCCTTAAAAGACTTAACTCAGCGTGAAACTATGGAGGATAACTCACCCTTTTCCCGTTGATGAATAAGGTTTCGTGACATCTTTTGCGAGTTACCCGACACGCGAGATAACTCTAGTTGGTGAATATGACCATAACTATTTTATTATAATTTTTCAATCGTAATGAATGTGTAATTCATCTGTAACAACTTTGCTGCAAAACAAAGAATGCACTTTTGAAAAAAATTTAAAATTAAATTTTTTTAGTTATCAATATACCTCTGTAGAGTGTACGAAATAAGAAACTAGCTCAGTGATTCTCAACCTGTGGGGCAAGACCCCCTAGGGGGGCGCGAGCATATCCAAGAGAAAATGTTATTTAAAAAAATTGATTAAGTGACTGAAAGGAAAGAACACACGTACACATACAAAACAAAATACATTTCAACATATTTAATAATTAACTTATTAAATTAAAACAACTTACTAAATTAAAAACAAATTTAATAATTATTAGTGACTTCCTTGGGCCTGTCTTTCAGAGCAAAGTTTTTCGAAGGAGGGTTTAATATTAGGAATAGACACTCTCAGTTCTTTTTCTATATTTTGTCTTCAAAGAAGCCACCATAGAAAATCCAGTTACACAAAGGTAAGATGTTGAAAATGGTAGTAGAATGCGAAATGCCCTTGTTTTTAGTGCAGAAAACTCATCATCCACTATTGCCCAAAATTCAAAGAGTAATTTATTACTAAATTGTCTTTTGGTTTCGCCGCTTGCCGTGAAGTCTATGAAGGTTTCTTCCTCTTCGATTGAGAGTCCTTCGGGAGTATTTTGAAATAGATCCCTCACCCACTTGTAACTTGATGTCAGTTTGTCGTCAGCAAGAAAGTACTTTTTAAAATTCTTTGCTAACATTGCTAAATGATTTTTAATGATTACAAAAACAACTTTAACATGTTGTTCTTCAGCCTTGTAAGTTTTAAAACAATCATTCAAATTTGCAAACATTGTTAAATTTTCTTGCTTTAAATTTCTGCTCCACAATTCCAATTTCCTACAAAAAGCATTAACACTCGTATCCAATATATGTGTATTTGCTCCTTGCAGTTGAAGATTCAAGTTATTTAATTTCTCAAATATGTTGACCATGTAGCTCAATTTCAACACAAATAAACTATCGCGAAAATTCTAAGCTTCCGGTCTGTTTTCCTCTTGTAGGAAAACAGCGATTTCTTCTCTTAATTCATAAACACGTTGCAAAAATTTCCCTCGTGATAACCATTTTGCCACGCAATAAAATAGTAACGCTAAATGTACTGCACCTATGTCTTTACAAAGTGCGGAAAAGATTCTTGATTTCAGGGGTCTCCTTTTTATATAATTTACTACGGTTACAACCGTAGTTAACACAATATTCAAACTAGGACTCATTTCTTTGGAAACAAAAGCTTCTCTGTGGATCATGCAATGTGTCCAGACGCACTGTGGCGATTTTTGTTTCACAAGTGCTTGAATAATTTGGAATATTCCTGACTTAGAACGAGCACCATCCGTGCATATTCCGACGCAATTTTTCCATTCTCTGTTTGCCTCGTTCATAAAATCATTTAAGATAGCAAATAAAGCGAGTGCTGTTGCTTCGAGTTCTATTGGTTTGCAGAAAAGTAATTCTTCTACTACTGACAAAATGGTGTGAGGCTTTTTACATCTGGCTATTTTATATGAAACTTTGTTAGAGACAATTAAAGCTTTTTCATTCAAGACAAAGTTTTTTTAAGCAATGGTTTTTGCTTTTCATATGATTTTAATTTTAATTCGAAGAATTCTCTGGATTTGTTTACGTACTCACTATGAAGCGTTTCCAAATGTCATTTAAGTTTATTAGGTTTCATGCTGTCTGCCACCAACATTTGTGAGCAAATGATACACAGGGGCCTTTCTTCTTCATTTACTTCAGTACTAGTGAACCCAAAATTTAAGTATTCTTGAGAATATTTTCTCGATTTAATTTTCGAAACACGCTCATCTGTGTACTTGTTGATGCTTGTCTATCGTCTAATGCTCGCTTACGCCCGCTTAAAAATTTATCCATGATTCTGAATAAGTCTGCTGCCGTGAATATTTAATACGGTGAATTGCAATTACACGAAAATATATATAATATACACATTCAGAATGGATTCAATAGCGATAGAAGGATCGACTCGAATGAGATTGTCTGGAATTGAAATTTGCGCATAGAACTTTCTCCTTCTCCCTATGAGAAAACATTTGTTTACATCTGTGCACGCTCCTAGCCTAATTTTTTGCTGACAGGCAAATAGAAACTTCTCGCGAAACCGTGAGAATGCCCGACATGGCGGGACGCAAGAGCAATAAAAAAGCATAGGATTCTTGTGTTTTTCAATCCTGAGGATCGGTGTTGCAAAATGTCAATAAATTTCGGTATTGTTGGTAATTTGTAAAGTTTAAAATTAAGGTTGTAGTGCAGGTTTATACAAAATACTCAAAATACATTATTATTGTACATTATTGTATGCGGTGGGGAGGGGGGCGCGATGAAAATTATGACTGAAAATTGGGCCGTGAATACTAAAAGGTTGAGAAACACTGAACTAGCTAATTAACCTATTTTTATAGTGCTACAACTGAAACTGAAATCCGAAAATCTTAAGTAAGTATAAATACAACCGGAATGATTTCTTGTAACAAAAATGATAAAGTGTATATTTCTGAACTTGATACCCTAGATAGAATAACTGAGGCAAATTGTTATTAATATCAAAGTAAATCCGTTGAATCCAAAGATTGCATTGACGAAAAAAGAAAGGTTTCAACGATAAATCATTTCTTACTCTGGCCAGTAATACAATACGCCGGTAATGAGAAATGATGCATTTTATCTATGAAATTATCTCTTAATAAACATAATAAAACTATTTTATTTTAAAAATATTATTTAGCTTACTCCACACTATAAATTTATTATTAGTAAATTATTTCTGAAATGTTACCTTAATATTGATATTTCATTTGTATTAAAATATTTTTATATATTAATAAAGGATATTTCATACTATTAATTTTTAAAAAAAGCAGTTTTATTCTTAATTATAATAAAAAATTAGAACAAATGTAAAAAATGTTAGAAAAGAACAAATAATTTGTTTGTTTGTTTTTTAATTACACTGTCATACTTTCACAAAACAATTGTTTTGGAAGAAAACTACAATCCCCATTAATATAATGTTGCTGTTAATTAATGCTTATTTAAAGAGTATGGTAAAATATTCTGCAAAATACATTTTATTAATATTTAAGAAGTAAGAGATAACTTTGATATTTCAATTAAAATAAGTAATAGTAGTTTCAATAAATTATTGTATTTATTTGGAAAAACAGGAGTTCATTTCAAACATTATTTATTCATTTTTATTATGTTTTATATTTGAAATACTGGGGGACTTTGTTTGAAACTCAATAAAAATAAGTGGCAAGTATAATTATGAAGTTACTATGCGTAATATATGCTATAAAATTAAGCAGCATGATAGAAAATATATTTATTTCATTAACCGGTTGCATGTCGCGTGGAACACATAGTCATTCCCTACTTCGAAAATCATAAAGGCCGGGGAAAATATCTGTGATTATTCATCTATTCCTCCTGTAGAGTGCTCAACTTGGAACGAGCTTCATTATTTTTCACCAACTTGCTTTTTTTTCTTCTATTGAAACAATCATTTGTTGGAATTCATATGGTGATTCTGTACCCCATGCCACAAGTATTGCTTCAAAATATTTTCTATGTGCAGCTCAGTTTCATTGTGGAAAGTATTTTGGTTAATATATGTGCTATTTCATTTCTAAACAGTAGTTTACAAACGTTAATTAATATAATATGAAAAAGAGATGGAAAGTATGAGAACACTATTAATCGAAGTTGAACTTTCTGTAGACGATAGTGATCAAGTCAGTATCAATGCATCTGCTGAAGAAATAAACATTTCTCTTGATAGTTAATAAAAGAAAAGCGATACAAATAACGAAGCATTTGAATTAGAAAAAAACATATTTGAAAACAAAAATCAATCAGTTTTAAATAAAGAAAAACAAGATAAAAAAAAGAAAAGGATCTCAAAATTTAAACATTGTTGAAACTGATAAAGATACAGAAATTATTCAATTTAATAAGACAACAAGAGGAGGAGTATATACAGTTAATGAAATAAATGTATTTGTCATATGCTACAGCTCAAAAAAACCAACAGATTACAGATGGGGTTTTTTATATTACATTGAAAATCAAAGATACCAGAATTGCGTTAGAAGTTTATCTACTGTCGGCAAATAATCCTCTAAAGCAATATAAAAAATAAAAAATTCCTTAAATATTTAGCATTATTTCTTATAGAGACATATATGAAGACGAAGACATAAACTATGCAAATGCTTTCTAAGGAACTGACAAAAAATCAATGATGTCAATTCAAGTGAACTATAAAATATTCAATATAAAAAAGAAACTCCAAACCAAAAATGGCACAAGTATTGTATGTCAAAAGATCCAAGGATAATAAAACTAAAATTTCTTGTATAAAAGGCAATATTTTTATCTATAAAAATATTTCTTTTTGAGTTTGTTTGAAATATTCAAAATTATAAAAAAAACGTAATATTACTTTTATAACATATGAATAATTTTTCTCCTTAAAATTTAAAAGCATTAATAGTTATAGTTAACCAGTGAATAACGTAATCATTGTTTATAATATATTTTTTTTAATTTATAGCTTATTTTTAATTAAAAAAAACTGATTGAGGTGAACCCATGCAACCTCTACTGTCATATCAGTGGCATGTCTTCTGCCTGGTTAAAACATTTATTTCGGGTTGAAAGAAATTGAATATGTTAGAAGTATATAAACTAATTGAATTTCCGAATAAATTAATTTTGAAAAATGAGCAAAACATAATATCTATACAAAATCAAATAGCATAAATTTTAACCACTCTGATTTCCCATCATAAAATTAATTACCAAAAATTAATGTATAAATGGTGTTCATAAATTTTAATAATTAATAATTTGGTTATTTTTTAATAATAAGTAATTTAAAAATAATTAAATTTTTAATAAAAAAATAATCCGTTCTTCAGCAGTCATGGTTGTTTAATAACACGTCACATGAATTTCAATGAGAAATGTTATTAAACAACCGTATTATGTTATTAAGTAATAATAATTTAAGCTTTTTGAATCCGAAACTAATATATCTTTAATGCTTTAAAGGCATTGCTTTATATATGAAAAATCTCTCAAACAATACACTTTTACATTTTTAATGATATCAGTATTAATAAAAATATATTCAAAGACTTAGTTATTTACCTATTATTCTGAATTTTTCAATAATAGCTTATTCTGTTATTTTACAACAGATGACCAAAACAATTTTTCAAATTTAGGTTCTAAATAAAACAAATGCTCTTGTCCTGAATTTCATTATTCCTTTCATCTAAAAATTAAAATATCTTATATGATACAAAAACATAAGTGTATAAAATAAATAGTGACTTTATCACCAAAAAA
>JAPDSC010015115.1:0-16142 GCA_026290005.1 Latrodectus geometricus | reverse complement strand
AAAAAGTAAAATTTAAATATTACTCTATACATTTAATACTTATTATTAGACTTAATTTTTATTATCTGGGTTTTCTACAAAATAATATAGAAAATTATTTAATAAAATAATTTTACAAATTGAATTGTAATAAAATTACATTTAAACTCGAATATACTCACTATTGAAATATAATACGAATGAATTTATATTTACTTGAAAAAACTTTCAGTGTTGATGTCATGCTTTTAAATATTAGAATAATGACGAATGGAATATTACTTATTTTTAAAATAAGTGATTGCATAATGGAAACTAATATTACATAACTGTATCTTTATTTAAGAGTTTTAATATCTTAATTGTGTTAAACTAGAATCAATTCTTTAGATCAATGTCAGTGGATATGATTTTACTTAACTAAATTATGAGCAACAATTACTATCAATCTATCCGATATTTATTTATTAACTTTATAGTCTAATAAGAGAATCATGAATATTTTTATCAATTCAATTAAATAGTTAACATTTATTGTATAAAATTATATTTTTTAGCATATATTCTTTTATGTAAGAAATTTTTTTAATTTAGATATTTACGTTGTAAATAAATTAAAAATATAACGATACGTATGTTATATATTTTTCTATAAATATAAGTTCGAAAGGATATTCTTTGTAGAATATCATATTTTATATAAACATTAAATTCTAAAACTAGTGTTATGTCATATATAAATCATTTATGTTAAATGTTTAATAAATTTTTTAAGCCAATTTTTTAATATATTTTAAATTAACCAAATAATTTTAAAATAATTTTTTAATATATTTAAAATAGTTAATTTTTAAATTAAGAAATTTAAATTTTAAAAGAAAATTAATAAAAAGCACTATAACATTTCATTATATTAGTTATTACACAAAGTAATAGCAAAATATATATAATTTTTTAAGAAAATGTTAGTTTTTTAGATCTTAATTTAAAAAGAATCCTGTTTTTTTAAAATCATATAAAACTGTTGTAGATAAATAATATCAATGAGATCTTTATACTTTAATATGTAACCATTAAATAAAATGTTTTTTATATTAAAAAGTGAATAGTTTGTCAACTTAAGCATTTTAGTGGGTATCCGATGCTGTAAATGGATGTTTTAAGAAGCAACTACACCCAGTGGAAATCCTGCTAATGGAACTCCTAAAAAAGCTTAAAAGATCATCTTCCTTCGGAGTGGTTGTAATCATTTTCCGTTTGTTCTAGACACTGAAAATATAAATAACTTACAATTTTACTCTACAAATCATAAGTGCTGACATAGTATTAATGTGTGAAACCTTTTATGTAAGAAATGTGAAGATAAATGTATGAATTTTATATTTTTCAATGAAATATTTATAAGAAAGAGAAAACGAGAGTAATTTATTAACTGATATTATGGTAGAAGTTTTAAGAAATCAAAAGTAATTTAATTTTTATTCCAGGAATTTTATTCTAAAACTACTAAGCTTATATTATTGAACTATCATATTCCATAAGACTTGGACAGTTAAAATTCATTATTAATATTAAAATATTTTATTTAGGTATGTTTGTAAATGACAAGAATTATTATTTCTCTTTCTTCCTTTTTACAGGTAATTATTCTTGAATGAATGATCAAATTGAAATAAACTCTAGCTCCAGAAAATAAAATAGTATATACAGGTTTGGAGTAAAAAAAAGCTTCTTCTCAAATTCGTATAAATTTTAAGATACTTTCTTATTTTATTGTAAGATTAATATCGATTAATCTTACTCTCACTCAATCAACATTTAAATTTCTATTTAAGTGAAATTAAATTATCTATTATTTTTATTTTAGATATTTTCCTCACATTATAAAAAACAGTGTTAACAATAAGTTTTTAACAACTAAAAAACTATTTTAAAAAGTAACCGCGTCAAACTTTTGGACTGAAACATAAAAATGTAATCAACATTTGTTGAAAAATTATTGATAGGAATAATTTTAATTGCGATAAAACTCTGCTGGATATGATGTTACTATGTGTCCACAAATATATTTAGAAACTGTCAAATTAAATTATTTTATCTTAGTAAAAGCTTTTTTATAAAACTAAATATTAGAAACCAATGGAATCAAAAATGTTTTCTTAAAAATTTTAAAGATTGCGTTTTATAGTAATATCCTATTTTGATATTGCATTTTAATCATAATATTCACTGAACTGTTGTTATTTTGTGACAGTATCTAATCATTTTTATGAAGTAACTAGTTGATATACATTTATATTCTAAGCATTTTTGCATTTATTTTTCGAATAATTCCTATACTTTTATTAAAAATATTTTTACTACTTTTATTAAATATAATACACTTAGTGCCCGAAATGTATTACATTTACAAATATTGGCAATAATTAAATTTTATCCAAATATTAAATTGTTTGAAGCACATTTTTAATCTTTGAATTAAATATATTATAATAAACAATATTAAAGTTATATATAATATTATTGGAATTTATAGTATAATAATAATATAACATATATTTTATGTATATTATGATTAATAAATTATTAAATATTATTCAATTACTTCTTAGGGTATAAAATTACTTTGATTAAAATAACTTCTTTCACAATATATTTATCTATTCTCTAGCATTCTTTGAAGAATCTAGAAGTCCTCAAAAATCTTTATAAGCTAAATAAATATATTTATTCCAAAATTGACGTAATCAAATATACGCATATAAAAATAATGCTATTCAAATGTATTTAAATTGCAGATAAATATTTACCGAAAACTGTTTTCAGAACCAAACAAATACTTTCAATATAGTTTTTAAAATGATCTAATATTTGTCAGTTGTAGAACGTATTTTAAAACACACAATGACCAAGAAGTATTGTTTATTTTACTCAGTGAAATTCTCCTAAAATGTTTATGCTTTTTACCTTTTAAATTTATTTTATAAACATATTTAGATGTTTTCTAAGATAAATATAAGTGCAATAAATTCCACAAAAGTTTTAATGGCATAGTTTGTGAAATATTTCTGTTATTAGATTTCCACAAAATGCAAAATAATCTGATTCTTAAAATTTCTGATTCATATTTAATGTATTATATAAACTATTTGTTATTTTAATGCTTCCAATACATCTTTGATTGATTTTAAGGTAGAGTAATGAATTATATATTGTAAACGAATATTCGGAAAAAATCAAATTTTAATATTATGTCACAAACTTTTAATTACGGCATTTTACCTGGAGTAATCTCTCCGTTCAAAAGTTTTAAGTTACCTTCAAATGAAGTTTTAAGTTTCCTTTGTAAGTTGTTGAACTTTTTTTTGAATAGTTAGTTGATTCTAGTTCAATCATTCATCGCTTCTAGTCCCATATCGGGTAAGGATATTTGTTATGTGATCAAAATCCGTTTACAATTATTGAACACGTTGATATTAGCCCTATTGTACAAAAACAATAATCTGCAACAATAAAAAAAATAGCATTTTTTAGTTATTAAAAGTAATAACAGAGTAATTATACTTTGTATTCTAAATTTTAAGCTTTGAATTTCAAAAACTGTCAGTTTATTTACACGAATTTAAAATCAACTAAATATATTTTTTATCGAAATAATATTATTCCTTTTATCCTGGTAAAAATTCCTTCCAATAAAAACTAAATATATAAAAAGTTTTTGATAGAAATAAAATTATTCTTTTTATCCTGGTAAAAATTGATTCCAATAAAAAAAACTGAGATATTATTTGAGCCTTCGATATAATATTATTTTATCTCTTTTCAGTACGTACTTAAATCAAATTAATTTAAGATAATTGTTGACAAAGTACAGAAAAACATATTAAGGGACCATCAAATATTGCACTGGACAATGCACTGGAGTTTTTAAACGTAATTTTTTGCTTTGAATTATTTAAATAAATGTTTTAGAATAAATAAGTGATAAAACACTGAAACAAAATATAAAAATAATGGATTTGAAAAGTACCTATATAAATTTATTAATTATTTTGAAGTAAATTACTTAATTAAAAATATAATTTTCATATTTTTCTGAAAGTGTTTATGGTGTGTTTGTGTTCGCTGATCATCATCGCATTTAAAACAATATTTTGAAAACTTTTTGTTTTCTTACTGGAGCAAATATGGCATAGATTTTGGCCATTTTTATTGTGCTGTTTAATTTATAGATCATTGTATTATACTAACAAATCAAGTAATTTTTGATATTTATATTTTGTTAATTTGTGTAGTCCAAAGTATAAAAGACTAATCAATGCTTTAATTTTTGCTATCAAAGTTACTTTTGCATAACGACTTCTCTCAAAATGTTGTGCTATATTCTACAGATATTTATTTGTACAAAGCAAAATAGTCATTATACAATAAATCAATAGTTGGGTAACCATTTAGCATGTCTCCAATATTTTTGATATCTTTATAATATAATTAGAAAGAAATCTTATATGTCAATGATTTTTAAATATTACATTACTTTAGATTCTCTTGATCAATACTGAAATTTAAAAAAAAATATTTCTTTTTTCACTGAATTTGAATCATTAGAGTCATTATCTTCTTCCGTAGAAAAATTTGTTTACTAAAAACTTCATTATTTTTTTTCCCATTTGTCCTTTTAATTTATTGCTTCGTCATTAATTGATATACCTTTAGCATACTCTCAAGCCATTTTATTCCTTTTTTGTACGGCATATTTCCCCTTATTTTACAGTAAAACTAAAAAAAAAAATTTTTACTGAAATCTGAATACACGGGAATAGGCGCAGTATTTTAAAAACCCTAATGTCAAAAATATCAGTAAAAGGAAAATTCAGAAATGTGGAGTGAGGTAATAGAGGGTAAAAGAGGATATTGAGAGCTGTTAATCATAAATGCAGCAACTTAAGGTCTGGGATATTTTCCATAAAAATGAATTTTTTACACTGTGATTTAAAAAGGAACTAGTGTATGTGCTCGCGAGCTAAATTTCTTTTATAATTAGATGTACTTAATGAAATGAGATTTTTTCCAGATGTATCTTTCTGAGAGTAATATTCTGCATTTGTCTTGAAAAGTCTTAAAATTATTTGGGATGCATATTATATAGCATTGAAGTTTATTGATTTATGAACGCTTGTTTTATGAAAAAAATATTTCAAATGGTAAATGAGAATTTTAATATTTCTGAACTGGTAAACATTTATTGTAAACATTAAAAGGAGAGCTGCAGAACTCTTACTTTTTAAAAATCCATATTTAAAAACTTTTAATTTTTGTAAGTATCGTTGTATTAGTTGCTCATAAATGGAGTTACTTTTAGAAAGATATGGTATCGACAATGAAAAATATTACCAGAAGAAACGTACTATACTATTAAAGAATAATGCTATTAAACAAAACATTCTTTATAATAATTCGGAATGTGATAATAATTCTGATTATAATATAACTATGGTATATCAAATATAATATTGGACAGATGTTTATTAGTTTTATCTCGGAAAATTGCTTGTTTAATATGTCCAATGAAAATTATTTTGTGAGACTAAGGGTTTCCAAAAATATTGTATAATTTGGAAAATTCTTGGAGGATTATGAAAATGTTTTTTACAATGCATGCATTTTAAAAAATCTGATGAAAAATATGAAAAAATTCTGATTAAATTTAAAATTACCAGTTTGGTTTCTACTACGAATTATTTTGTATTTTTCAGAATTGCTTTTAGAAACTAGTTTTTAAAAATTATTAATCTATGCTTAAATGATTAGTTTTTTTTATATTTTCTAAATATTTCAAATATTTAAACCTGTTTGGTTGAAAGCTTTGCGTTTTTCTAATTATGGATTAACCTATTGAATTATTTACCAAATAAAAATATTTTTAATTAAGCATGACTGTTTTAATATTTTACATAAAACATAACAATTTTATTTTAAGGAAAAATGATTTATTATGATAATGATATAAAATCATGTAATTGGTTAAGATTTAAAATTTTAACATTCCTAAAATACATGAATATTAGGGTCTTCATGAAGTTACATTTATCTATATTTACGCCACATTGCATTATATTTCATGAAATAGGTAACATAAAAGTATTTTTTTTAATCAATTTACATATATTAATTAAAATTTTATGTAAAATATATTTCTAGATATTGTTTCAAATGTAATATTTTATTAAACATTGGCATAGAGTCAGTCAATTAAGCAAACACGTTCATGAAATTACATTTTTAATCAATTTATACACATAACAAAATGTTAAAATTACAAAGAACATAGAATATTAATTTTGACACAAAATTTACTGTAGGGTAATGACCAAATGCATCTTTTTTTTACAGGTGTTGCTGAAACATGGATCACATTGAAGTGATTCTGGACTCATTATAGATTTACAAAGAGTGAAACGTGCAATGACTCTCTTGGAAGGATCGAAGCAGTAGTTTTATCTTTCCAGCTTAAAAGTTTTTAGTCTTCAGCTATTGATATTTAGACATGCATATTTAATTTGATAATTTATCCCCCTTTGCTTTGTGCTCTAATCATTATGTGATTTGCTGCTGAAATGATCTAAACCATAATTTATTTTCAGTGTGGAAAAAAAGCATAAAAATAATTAATTTGATTATAAATGTGTCCCTGAAATAGGATAATTATGTGAAAATAATTTCCATTATTGAGTTTAAACATTATTTACTAAACACTAAATTAAAGATTACATATTTTCCATTGAAAATAATGAGTAATTTTTATGACCTGTGATGCATGTTTGGAAATTTTTTATCTAAGAAAATTATAATCTAGGAGAATAACTAAAATCCTCTGGAGTGAACTTCGTTCAGTAAATGGTGGAAGAATAAAACACATGTTACACTTCATTAAAATTAATTTGATGATACGTCGTGAAACTTGTGAGAACATCACTATAAAATTATTTATTTTGACGAAATCAATATAACAAAATTTTTTTTTTCAATTTTCATCAATATTCTGCATTAAAATTTTGTTAGAATTTTGGCTTATTTTTAATTACCTTAGTAATGTTTAATAATTTTTAAATTATTTCTTTAAAAATGATTAATTGAAATTCAAACCAGATTCATCTTGTGAAACATCAAGTTTTGCATTTCAGAGATTTTAAGTTGTTTTATTTGCATGTATTCTTCTTTGAAAACATTCTGAAATGAATTTATTCAAAATTATTTTTTAAACCATTGAAATGCTTTACTCTGCTTGATTTGCAAAAGTTAACATGATGTGTTAAGTTATCATATTTTCTCTTCCAGTTTTGCTTTGCTTTCTTAAATCATTGAGAATCATTACTTTGCTTAATCTTCAACAATTAACATGATCTGTTTCGTTATAATAACTTTTTTTTAAAATCGCCTTGCACTTTTACCTTTTTTTGCATTATATTTTATTATTTTTTGCATTCTTAGTCAAAACTAATATGCATAGATTGGAAAAGAAATAGAGCAATTGCAGAAAAATTTACTTTTAGACGAATATTAAGAATTAAATGCCTTAAATGTAAAGTTTTAACGATATGTGAAAAAAGCATTGTATGCAGTTTATTTAAGTAATTACTTTATTGTGCTTTGTTAGTTATTACTTTTTAATAAGATGCTTATTTGTCAATTTCAAGCTTTACAGATCCTGTGTATTTTGAAACAAATAATTATGTATGAAGTCATAACAAAATAAATATGGAAACATTAGTGAAGTATTAAAGAAACCTTAACAGAATTTCAGAGTAGTTGCATTGTAAGAGAATAACGAGAGTGCTCTCATCACACTCAACGTTAAACTTTTCATGACTAATCCCGATGTGTATAATGATTCTAAACTCGAAAGATTGTGCAACTTATACCCTATTAAACACATGTAAAAATCTGATAAAAAGTAGCTTGTATGATACCATTCAAGACTACAATTAAAAATCTTTGTCTATTAACACATTTATATAGAAAACTAAGCCTTCATGACTGCATTTTAAAGTTTGCCTAATATGTTCTGTTGGATTATTATGAAATAATTAAGACATTTATTTACCAGTTCAGAAAATTTCAATGTTAATCGTTGGTATTCGACATCATATACACCCTCTACAATGTTTACTCTTATTGTAATTATATTATCTTATATTTAAAAATTTAAAGTTCTAGTATTTGAATTATTTAATTTTTAGCCTATTGAATTATTATTATCTTTATTCAAAACAATAAGTTTCGAAAAGTACCAAAGGTTAATGTTTTACATAAAAGAAACGAATTTACTGCCTCAAATTGATTGATGAGGTAACCCAAATCAATTAGAGAGATTTTCTGCAGAATATGGTGTCCACGAATCAATCTTTCATTTTTAGATTGCCTTTGAAAAATGTTGTGGTTAGTGAAACTATGCTAGTTTATCTTTGAGTAATCCATTGTTTCGAAATACTTTTGATGAATAACATTTTTATATTGGAATTACTCTTTAATATAGTTGTATTTTTTCCTCATTTTTGTCGATAAAAATATTAATATATAAAACTAAATTTTGAAAAATATTTTTAATTTAAAAAAGTTCTGCTTTTGAAAAATTCTGAATTAAAATATTTTTTATAACAATATATATTTTTCTTATTCTGTTAAATTAAATAACACACACATACACATATTGTTATGCGACTTTATTATATTTATAATTAGTCATGGAGTAAAAATATAATATCAATACATACATCTTCAATAAATAAAACAGTTTGACATAAATAATTTAAACTTACGACACTTTCTGAGTTCATTAATTCTTAAGATTTCAATATTAATAGTGATAAATAATTCAATGAATGAGTTAATTTAATTAATTTTAAATAATAATACTTTGATGATACTTAACATCACTAAACAAATTTTAATGAATGGATAAAAATTTTAAAAAATTAGTATTTATGAAAATAATTTTCATTGAATATCAGAGTCATTGAAGTATAGTAGTTGAAATAAGGATATATAGTATGGAGTTGAATAGTTTAAATTTTATTCATATCATCAACTTAAAAAGAATTAAAAGTTATATATCTTCTGGAATATGTAGATAAATATTATGTAGAAAAATATCCCAGCTATCAATTATTTGCTCTTATTGAAACAAATATCATCAGGTTTATGTGAAGTGAGAAAATGTACTTCCTGTGATATTTTAAACTATGAACCTTTTCTGAAAATCTAGAATTTCTTCAAGTTGGAAATCTTAAAAAGTGAATATTTTAAAGCCTCATAAAATTGAATAGTGCTATCATTTTCATAATTTATGTAAATATTTACATACAAAATTTTCCAAGTAACTCGTGGATATTAATAGGAAGTAAAAAAAAAAACTATTTCTATAAAAATAATATTTTTTATTTGTACATTTTTTACATCTTATCAATTAAAATCATCAACTCCTACCATGATTTCATTAAATTTTTCGAAGTGTATGTAGAGAATAAATTATTATATGAGAGAACGGGATATTAAAGGGAAAAAAACCTTTGTTCCTCAGCCTATCAACTTATTACCTGTTCCAAAGAAAATTGTAGAATAATTATAATGAAAACGAAGATTGCATCTAGATAGACAGCAGTTTAGATAAAAAAGATATGGATTATGAATTCTCAGTATAAATATGCTTATGTGAAAATTTCATTACATAGAATAAGCAACAGGAATATATTTTATTTTTAATCCTTTATTGCGTATCAAAGACATTTTATAATAATTGCAAGAAATACCTTCTTGACAAAATAGCTTGAATTTGAAGAAATTTCTAAAAATTCCCGTCAAAGCTAAACTCAGGAGTAGAATTTTGTATAATTTAATGTAATAAATTTTAGAACATTTAATGTGGAAAACATTTATTTGCAAAAGTTTTCAAAGGAAAAATATTGGGTCATAAAAGTTGCATTTAATTTGATACATTCAACGAATACTATAATAAATATTGAAAAATGGTTAATATTTAGGATAGCATCTTAAATTCTAAACCTCACTTTACGATCATTTTTAAAAATGTTTAGAATCTCATCCCTTAAATTAAGAGCTCAATGGGAGATAAAATTAAAATATATAACTAAATATTTCTCGAATCTTAGATTTTAAAATGTGAGTATTACAAAAATAATAATTACTTTCTAAGTATATTTTACTGTTTTATTATGATAAATAGGATTATAATTCTTTACTAAATATGAGCTGGCCAATTTTCAACTGATTTTAAGTCCCTTTAGTAATTTATTTGATAAATGTGTTAAGTGATATTATCAGTAAGTTTAAAATAATATATTAAATTAATTATTTCAAATGAAAATAATATTTACAAGTTTTTATTAGAATTGATGCATATTATATGAACGAATTACGATGTAATAAAATTATTAATACTAAAAGTGCAATATTATTGTTAAATTAAGGATTTAAGGTAAAAATTTATAAAAAACATTTGCATTGAAAATTATTTCCACTAAAATTTAAGGTACCACTACTAAAGCATTTTGTACCCAACTATATGGTTATAATTCTTTGGTAATGTTATTATCTCTTATTATATTTCAAAATATATCTTATAATTGTTAGAATAAAATTTATTAAAATTTAAGTTAAGTTCAAAGTAAAATATTTGTTAATGTATTTGATAGCATTAATTAAATTTATTGCCTCAGTTTTTGCTTTACATTTTGCCAAAAAGTATTATTTAAGTGATAATCGCTTCCATATAATTAATGATATTTATCTAAAAATCTAAAAATAAGTAAGATTTTAACATAATTACATTTATTTATTTGGGAAGATTTATCTAACATATTTTTTATTAAATATGAAAGTTTATTTTTCTTTCACGGAAAATGTTTTAGTAATATATTAATTTTAAATTTTTTTATCCTTTGTAAAATATGAACAATTCACATATTTCTCTGTGATTTATTTTTACAATATGGGGTTTTGTTGTTGAGGAATTTATTAAAATTTTGTTCCATTTAAAAATTTTTAAAACGTATTCATATTTTAGTTTTTTATAATTGATTTTTACTTTTTATTTGAATCAAATTAGTTGTATGTTTCGGTGTGAAACTGTTTACAAATATACATAACTTTATATTAAATTAGTAAAAAATTATGTCTTGAAATTATTATTTTTTGTCCAAATGAATATGCAATTTACTTTAATGGTAAATTACATATTCATTTGGAAACATTTTTTAAATGTTTCATGAAGGAAAGAAAATGTTTTATTTAGTAATTACAAATGAGCAGAAAGTTGGCAGTGTCACATTTGTTCTCTCACCTTCCTCCACCTATGTACAGTCTCCCATTAAAATATATGTTTAGAGCATGATTCAAGATGGTTAGAGTCAAAAATTTGACCTTGTTTACATAAAGAATACAAGGAAGAAATCTAAAGTTTAAGCCATTATAATAGTCATAGTCTAGCAAACATTCATGGCCTGTAGAAAGGTGAAAAATGTGCCACACTTGCTCATATAAGAAGCCGCTCAACCTGTCTAGTGGTTAGCGTACTGATGGGGAGGACCTGGGTTCGAATCCCGGCTCGGGCATGGATGTACTTTCTCTCTCTGTGTTTCTTGTTCTTTCCTCAGATGATGGATGAATGTGGCCCGTCCTATAAACGGATTTGTGGTAATGTGGCGTGGGCGATACTACTCGTACCTCCGTGACTTGGATCACAGTTGCCCACCGGATTACGTTAAAATGAGTAGCAGTTTCCGGCCTTGTTGTGGCTAATGGCTTATGTACGTACGTACTTTCTCAAGGGTGCCCGCCATTAGAAATAAAAAAAAATGCTCATTTAAGAAAATCCTGCATTATAAGAATAGCCCTGGGCTTACTGGCAGACTCAAACAATGTCTACGGCTTTATTCTAACGACATATTTTCTCTTAATCAGTAATTTTACTGAATGGAAAGAAAGAATATTCAAAGGTCACTGAGAGACCTTTGCTCTTAGTCAAAAGTCTGTAGCCTCGTTTGAAGGAATCCTACAATGTGCTGGAATCCACTGGAAAAGAACAGCTTGCAAGATATCTTCATTCCAAAATGTGTATATTATCTGTATATTGACTATTTCTAATGATTTGGAGATCCGAAATAGAGTCATTCGTGATAACCTCTCAATAGAAAAAAAAAACAGTGGAATAGGCAGTTGTTTTAATGTAACAAAAATTACTTAAATTTTGCGGCCGTAATGTGTAGAGCGAGCCCCTATGTTGCACAAACAAAAAAAATTACAATACACTCCTGCTCCCTAACCATATTCCTACTCAAATATGGATCAATCTGTAAAGAAATGTAAACTTGAATCTGTAGGGTTTTAGTTTTCAATAGTAGATAAAGCAGTTACACGTACCTATTGTTTGCATATATGACTCTTAAAATCCATATATAACTTCAAATGAAACAAGAGCTCACTGAAATGCAAGGGATAAGTAGGTTCACAAGGTGAATGTCAAGATCAGTAGCTATAGAATATGCATATTATGAACTTTTTTTTCGTAAGGTTTCTCTGTGCATTAACATCATATTCTTTGAAGAATATTGAATTTGGCAAGCACCAGTAGCCAGTTTTGTTAAGGTAAATTTCTAGCCAGTGTTTTATTTAAACAAGCATTCTTTTGTACATAATCTCATAGTCCAGGTATAGCTCTTTAAAAAATATAAAGAAAGGTGTAAATTCTTAATAAATTTTACATGATAGTCTTTTTTTAAGTTGTAAAATATTTAATTGTATAATTAAAGTATAACTAAAAGATTCTAAGTATTTAAAATGTTATTTAGCTGTTTTTGATAATATATTTAATAGATGTCTTAAGTTATTGAGATAAATTTTCAGTTGTTTCATTGAAAATGACTTCAATATTTTCTAAAAGTCGTTCCATTTTCTATTATGAATCATTCTAGCATACTATCAATATGTAAGTAAGATTGAACCTTGAGTAAAACAAAGGTCTCCGTGCTATGAAACATTAAAATACATTCAAATATATTCGTGCTTAACTTTCGAATTATTATTAATACGTGATTTGGATTAGAAGAAAAATTACAAAGCAATTTTGTTTAAGTAAAAATATTTAAGACTCCGTTTATATGTATGTGAACAAACTTGATTTTCTCATTATTTTCTACAAATGTTATTTATGATCTTTACTCAAAACTTTCATCATATTTCACAGCGAAAATAAGTTAGTGCAATTAAATGGAAAAGTTTAACCACTAAAAGAAAATTAACTCTAAATAATTGGATTTCATTTTGTATTAACAAACAGTCGAAAACCTTAATGAATCATAAAACATACTATTCAAATAATCGTAGTCATTGTTTTAACAGAAAAATAAATGTTTTCCACAACAAATTATTTGTTTATTAATGTAAAATAGCTAATATTCTCTCCATGGTATAAAATTGATCATTCCTTCAGTAACCATTCCTTAATGACAAACGTGTGGCAGCAATTTATTTTCTAAAGTGAAGGTATTTTGATAAACTTACAGTTTAATTTTCCCTATACGGTTTTTATTTATTAATATTTCCAAATTGAATGTATGATGCTATAAGTTAGAAATAAAATGTAATTTATTAATTGTAATTTACAACAGAAGTTTATATTTTTGACATTACGGGAATATTTGTTCTATAACTTATGGAAGATTACAATTGAACATATAAGCTTACGTGTAAGCTAAACATGCTAATAATAAATATAATGAATCATTTATCATTTAAATAACTTTTCAATTGTTGAAATTATGCATTTAATTACTACAATATTTTAGACATCATATGAAAGTAAGTTATTCCTTAAATATATTTTGAAATACAGATTATTTTTGTCGTAGTTTGTTGAAAGCGTACGTGAAAAATACACTCTTCAAGTGGAATCTATTGTCAATTTCATTTCAAATTTACTATAAATAGTTATTTTTTTGATCTTCTATATCGTAATGCATTAAAAGGATAGTTTTAAAAAGTAAAAAATAAAAGAATTTTTTAAATTTATTTACAGTTAATTTCTCTTAAAATAATTCATGTATTTTCATAACAAATTAATTTTTCACTGTTTAGAGTTTGCTGAAAAATACACTAAGAAAAATATCAAAAAATAATCCATTAATAATAAGATTCTATATGTAAATGCTAGTGTCATTTTAGGGTATTTATGGGTTTTCCTGTTTCAAATAAATGATAAAATTTACTTAAATTTGAAAGCAATATTTAAGAATTTTTAAAAATATTTTAAAGAAAAGATTCTTAAATTAATTACGTGATTTATTGAATTATATTGGAATACTTTCATATCGTAACATAACTGTATTATTACCCATAACAACCATAACTTTCATTACCAAGCCAAAAATAAAAATAATGCTGCAAACATCTCTTTTTACTATTTTATTGCATTAAGGTTCCACTTTCTAATAAATTTTGGTTATAATTCATAATCTCTGGAGATGAAGTGTTCCAAGATTGATTGAAAATCCTGTTTTATGTTTAAGAGATTACAAGGAAATGATGGATACTGAAAGATACCTAAAGATCAGAAAGAGACAGACAGCCGGTGCTTATAGAAGTTTAATGGATGACGCTATTAAAATAGAGACTTGCCTTGAAGTTAGTAATCTTGCATTATTCGAGAAGAAAGTATTTCCCAATGACAAATAGTGATGAATTCATTTCATATGGAATTTTGAGTGTTCCACCGGACTCAATAAATAACCAGTCAAGCAACTGTTTGTTTTCTGAAAATAAATTTAAATATTTTTTTAGAAGCTTATACCGACATTTTAAGGCATGAATTAGTAGTAACTTAATTTTTTTATTAATATTTTAGAGCATTAAAATATTTTAAAATTTACTAAGTAACTAAAAAATTTACATTCTTTTTCCTATTCAAATTCTAGTATTTAATATTTACAAAATAAATGAAATAAAAAATTAATTTTCTGGAAGAATCAAACTTTTTAATTTACAACACATTTAACGTTTTACATAACATTTTTAATGCAAAATATAGAAAAATGTTATTAAAGTTTTAATTTAATAACATTTTTTTAATGTTTCTTCTATCTAATTTCTGCATAAATTGTCATTACAATTTGTTTTTTATAGTTAATGTAAAATTAAAGTGTCAATATATAAAATTTTATAAAGATGCATTAGTATAGTGTTTTAATATTTTTTTCGGAGAGATATTTAAGTATAGTTACAGTAAACTTAAAAAAATATTTCAGAATGTTACAATAACATAAATCAAAAAATACTTATAAAATTAATTATTTTTTGTGCCTATGAGTGTTGATACTTAAAATTATGCAAACAAAATTAGTTAATTAAAACATAACCATTTATTAAAAAACCAAATTAATCTTAAAATTAGGGAATTACAATTTTAAATTTAAAGTAATATACGACTTAGTTTAAGAATATATGAATAAATTAATTTATCCAATAACTCTGTTTAAATAATAATATTTTTTCAAATTCTGAATTGAAATCTACTCAAATATTACTTTTACATTCCAATATTAAACATTATTAAATTACATAAATAATATGTAAAAGTTAAAATGGTATTTTTGTTTAAAATAATAAATTAAAATTGAATATTATTTTATTATTTATTTATAACTGGTATCTAGAATAATATCATACAAAATGAAAGAGAAATTATGTGTTTAATATTTATGTATTGTTAATTACAATTTTCTTTACTTTTCAGAAAAATTAAATGCTGGCGGTATGTATGCTTATAATAATAAAGTAGTTGAATGCTTAGTTTCTAAAAAATATAATTATATAATTTTTGAAAATAATTTCTGATGTTTCCTATAAAAATGTATCGTTATGAAATAAAATAATGATGTAAAATTTATAGCCATCATAATTAATTTAATAGAATAAATTAAAAATTTCTAAAAACTATTTAAATTTTTATAGAAAACGTGTTTTAATTAGTGTGTGTGCAAAGTTATTTTAATAAATCCCATAATTAAAATACAGAATTATTTTAGGAATTGAAACCAAAAGAACAAAAAAAAAAAAGATTTCTTTAGAGTACTCGAAATTAAATAATTTGG
>JAPDSC010015113.1:0-20961 GCA_026290005.1 Latrodectus geometricus | reverse complement strand
CGAGTTAACGTCTCCAGATAGCGATCACTGGTTACTGTACACGTTTGCAGATCATTGGCAATAACCTCTTAAAAGTATGTACCGCAGATGCTATTACTCCTTATACCACACCGTAAAGTCACTTTTTTGTGCAATAAACGTGGAAGCACATCATGTGTATTATTCTTTGCCCAGTGCTCACAATTTTTCAAAATCACTTTACCAATTAGCGAGAAATACGCCTCAACTGTCACAGAATGCGTAAAGGCCAGCTGTTTTCTTCATAGTACTGGATAAGGAATTGATTCGCAAAATCCAATTGATAGTTTCCCACTTCCAGTATATATATATATATATATATATATATATATATATATATATATGCTGAAAGTGGGAAACTATATATATATATATATATGTATAATGACAAAATGCCGCAATGTCTCTGCGGCATTTTTTCCATTCCGGTAATAATCTTTACGATTTCTCTACGTTCTTTCCCTGAAAGCGGCTTCTTGTTTGGAATGGCAGATAGCAAAATAAGCTGCTCATTTTTCGCAGTGTCTTTTCTTTCACCTAGTGTAACGACATCAGTCATGACTGTGTCTTATGTAAAACCTGAAATTTGAGATTCTTGGTTTCTTCTTCTCGTTTTGTGGAGGACTAATCAGGTTAAGATCTCAGCCGAAGAATTACAAAAAATTATTCCTGTTAGTTATGTTTATAGGATTCCGAAGAAGCTTTTTATACCTGATATTTTGCAGTTGATGTGATGAAAAAATATGAAGAAAACACCCATTTAATCAATCAGTAATAATTAACAATTAAAAGATGATATAACATTTGCAAATGTAAGTCTGTACATTTACAAATGTTAAGGTGTTAAACATTTGTAAATGTAAGTCTGGTACAAGAAAGAGAAATAATACAGAAAACATTGATTAGAATAAAAGGATTGAAATAACAATAACGCTGATACCTTTTCTATAATTTGGAACCAGTAAATTAAGGAATATATAAACTATAAAAAAGGTAACGATAGAAGGTAACTGTATTCGGTATATAACTAGTAAATATATAATTTCAAGTATATGTTTCGAGTGAAAAGTAACAATAAGTTATCACTATGACTTGATTTGTTTTAATTAAAAATAATTAAAATATTTCTTTCGTGTTCTATTTTATTTTCTTATTACATTTAGTTTTAAGTTTATAAAAGATCAACAATGTTAAAAACAAATCATCCTACAAAAAAGATACAATCTTCATAAAATGCAATAGAGTTTTTTTTCATCGTAATAGTAAGTAATAATATTTATAAAACTACGTGGGCCATTTTTAAGGATTGGGGTGTAGCTTATCTTTTTTTAATGCTAATATTTTGTCAGTAGAATATGTCTACAATATTTCGTTTGTCTGTGTTGATTTGATGCTAATATATACTTTAACACTTCAAAAGAAAAGAAAATATTTAAGTATTTGTTGTAATAGTTATATCGAATAATATGAACCTGTCTCGGAAATAAAAAATTAACTTGTCCTTCGCAGTAGCAGGAGAAAATATTAAAACTGTTTGTATGTGTGATTTTTTTCCTTAAATATATCATAAGATAAATCTAGTGATTCTTCCAATGATATTGTTAATTCCACTCGTTTTATCTAGCAATAGAGAATATAAAATTTCCTTATTACACACCTTGAAAATTGCCATTTCAACATAAACAATAGTTTAACCTTTTATCCACGTGAAATTTTACCCTTAAATAAAATAGATCTTCCTGAAATATTTTATTGTGAAATAGTGATTTCTTAGAAAAATTGAAATAATGATTTCTTACAAAAAAGCTGCTAAAATTTTTGATTGAACTGATTCTGCTAATCACATCTAAGATACAGCAGATGGATAAAATGCTTACAAAGACGGTCTCAATTTTCTCCTATAAATCATTGGACCAAGTTGTGTTAAAATGCCATTATTTAAGATGATGTTCAGCCTTTTATACAAAAGTTCACAACACGTTCAGAGAAGTAGTATGTTTTACAGATATTTTTTCAGTTTTTTTTTCAAATATTATTTGAATTTATAAATAAAAGTAAATTCTGTAGTCAATTTTATTTATTGATTTTAAAATTAATATTACAGTTACCCTCAAACGTGGCACTCCATTTCACTGAAATTTTGCTTTCCATCAGAATTGCAATGTTTTTCACGCGATTACGGTCTTCGATTACGATTACGAACTCCATCGCTGTGAAAAATCCAATGTTAAAATTTCTGATGCTTTAAAAATCTGCTCTTCCTCATAAACTTACATAAGAAATAAAGAGAGTATCTTTATATAAGAGATGATAAATTCAGTAGCATAAGAGAAACTCTTCAAATCGGGATTCCATAAAATATAACTCGGAGTAAAAAAATAGTATTTGTAAATGAAAAATCAAATAGTTACAATTGTTCACATTAATATGCTATTACTTTGCAAACATCACCTACTAGATTTATAAGCAAATATGCAAAAGAAGTATTATTCAATCCTTGAATTACAATATTATTTAATTGCTATTTGTCAGATTAGACTCAATAATAATGACAATTTTAGATGTTAAATACTCTGGAAATATTACTAATGATGTATTGTTTCCATGGAACCATTAATAACTTTGAATTAAACACAACCCTTTTGAAAGTGAAAAGATGCTAATGAATTTGATAATGAGCCTCCAGTATTGAGACGCATTAAATTCAGTCAGATTAATGAGTTAAGCATATAATAAACAATTGCACTTTACTAAAGACTTTCACACATTATCTTTATCAATGATATTACTTTATTACATATCGAAACTCATCTGTGAATCATCATGGTTAAGATTGGAAAAATTTACCCTGGTTGATAAAGAATATTTAAAAATAATTGCAACTCTTCTTGGAAGAATAAAATTTTTACGTTCTTTATCTTAGTTCAAAAATAAATTAATTTTTTATAGTTTAAGCATTAAAGAACCTTAAAGTTTATTATGTCTATTAACTGCATGTTTTAAATTAATATTTAGGAAGTGAAAAAAGAATTTTCAGTTTTTGAATAATTAGTTATCCTATTTTCTAATCAGTTTATTATTTGAGTAGTTTATTAAATTTTTACCCAGTCTCATTTTGATTCATAATCGTATAAAATTTTAGAGACTTTCAAAAATATTATTAGTAGTTCTGATAGGTTGGTTGGTTGGGTTATCTGGCGAAAGGTCCAAAAAGATTAGAATATTCTGAAACTTGCATTTGAATATTTAAAATCTAATGAAATGTAATTTATGATCTATTTTAATGAAAATAATCTAATTTTATTTTATTTCCTTTTATCATTTTGAATAATGCATTCTGTGAATTATTTGAATTTTTAGAGTGAGATATTTTTGAATCCTTACTTCATTTCGATTAAATGTATTAAATACTTATATGAACGCATTTACTGCTTGCTACAACTTAATAAAAATTTTACTAGAAACTAAAACTGTTTATTTTTAAATGCTGTTTTTTATTAAACATAGGGTATAAATATATAGTAAAAAATATTTACTTATATTGGTGTGTTTTTTTTTAATATATGTCAAGTTTTTATTAGATATTACTAAAGGAAATCTCGCAATATTTGTATCATAAAAATTATATTACATTATTTATAAGTAAATTAGTTTTATAATTTTATTAGTTTTGTACGTACAAAATTTATAAATAAATTTAAAAAAATGAAAACTTATACTTGAAAAAGATTGAAAAATACTATTCCAAAATTAAGAATGAATGCGCATTTAAATATTGCTCATAATTATTTTAAAGTAAAATTAGTTAGGCAGTTATTAGGTTGAAGATTAATTTCATAACACAAAAAGGATTTTGGCACCTATTTAACAAAGGTGCTTTACATCTCTAGAATTTTGCACAATTGACAGCTGACTCAAAATTATTAAATAATATTTTCCCATAGATGACGTCATACTTCTGATTCGACAGATGTTACTCAGTTAGAACAGCAAAACCATTTTGCCATTAGAATTCAAGTCATCCATACCCTTTTTTTGTTTTCTTTCTGTCACAACCGCGACAAATTTTAAGAACAACAATTAAATCAGCGCTCGGGTTTCTGGCTCTCTTTTAATCGACCGCGAAAAAGCGACGAAACTGGGTTGTCTGTGAATAAAAGCCGAGTTAAGTATTTCCGAATTCATTCCCCTGCCTTGACGGAGACCATGTCCAGGTATAATCAGATTATGCAAGGCTCGGTAGACGGTCACCGAAGAACACAACCACAAATGCATCCCTTTGACAGCCAACTAAGCGAGAGCAAATTGACTTGACACTCCCCTTTTCTGTGATTATATGAGGAAGGGAGTGAAGACAATGACTATCATTTTGAGTTTGTGGAGACAGTCTCCCCGAAAAATACAAGGGACTTTGCAGATGTTTGTATTTGGAGAGACAGCCGGAAAACATTTCATGCTGTTGAGTTTCGTAAATAAGTCATTCATTTTAAACGATAACATAAAAGAAGACTTTTGATATTACTCCTAAATACACTTTTGAGACATTCATATTAATTAAGGTACAAATTGCTAACATTATTCTATGGATAAAAGAAAAATATGTCATGAAGAGCATAAACTTCTACAAGTTCGTTGTATGAGCTTAAATATAGATAGAAAAAGCTATTAGAAAATAAGACAATCAAGAAACATTTGCAAAGTTTTAAATTTGTTGCTTGTTATATTTTTATACAATTTTTTTCACGTCTAATGCAATTTGTGTTATTTACACATGGCATTTTATTTCTTTCACCTCACGTCCTTAAAATTTTAAGTATAGCTTTGTCTATTACTAATTTCTACATTAAATTGTATTTAATAAAAAAATAGGTGAGTTTTTTTGACACAAAAGATAAGAGAATCGAAATTAAATGCAAAAATAAGATTTACAGCTTTACAAATCAATAATTTAATTAACTTTTGAAAATACATTTAACAATTTTGAGTCTAGTAACGAATTGTTAATATCTCAAAGCTAAGAAACTTCTCCTTTATACAAACAAGAATCTTATAAATGAGAAACGAAATGGCATTTTAATTAATTAACAAAGGAATATTTTCATAGTATTATCTACAATTTATATAAGATACTTATTTGATGTAATCATATTCTATATAAATTTATTATCACGCTTATATATAATTAATAAATTGTTATTAAAATTTAGAATTTAAATTCTGATTGGATAATTTAATAAATGTCAAATATATCTAATGCTGACATTAAGATTATGTCAAAGCTTATGAATATCTGAAATGATAAAAATGAAATTAAATAGTAGAAGAAATTAAGCATGCTATCAGTTAACTTTGGTAATCTAATAATATTAGCCGATGAAGTTAATGTTTTCAAATTTGTCAAACAAGTTCTTTTAACTAAGCATGCTTTGTCTTTCTAGTCAAGAAATAGCTTTTTACTTACGAGACTAAATGTCAAATGGAATTGATAATAATATTATGTGTGTAACTAAATTTTCAAATACAATGGGAAATTTAATTACACTTGATCATTATGTTTAATGCTTTCAACGTTTAGAAATATTTATTTACATTTTAATTAAAAATAAAATCTCAAAATAAATCTAACAAATTTTTAGTAATTTATTATAAAGGATTATATTGTAGCATACAAATAGAATATCAGTTGTATGCAAATTTAATCAAATATAAATTAATATTTTTGTCTAATAAATAATTTAATATTTAACTTATAATGTTTGCCTAACTTTATTATTTTCATTAAATTTTATTTTCTTTATAATTTATTTTATATAATCAACTGAATTTAAATTATTCAAAATTATTAATGTAACGTAAACTAAAATCTCAAATTTGATTCCAGAAAATAAATGTGTGGTTACATATGGGCATGATGCTAGTTCTATTAAAAATAAAATTCTCGAGTTTTATTTTAATCATAACGTATATAATTTATTTTAAAACTTATATTTTAAATTTAGAACTAATTAATATTTTTTAACGAAACTGAAAATCTTAAAGGCACTTTATTATTTTTTGTTTTACTATTTAATGCAATGCTTATTTAATACTTCAAACATTAAAAAAAAATATTACTTTGGCTTAATTTTCTACATGTTCAGATTAAGCTAATAAATTGAAAGATTTACTCTTTAACATAACTTTTGGTTTCAAAATTTAGTTTTAACAAATAAATTTTATTTGTTTAAGCAAAAATACAACAATGAAATGCATTTATGGAATTAATATTAAAAACATCTGGTAAAAATTTCATTTTTGTAAGCAAAAGTTACTTTGATTCCTTATTTCTTAATTATTTTGTGATACATGTTCCTTAAATAATCAAATTAAAAAAGAAAATTGTTATACTCAATTTTTTTCATTAATTAAAATGAAGTGATGAAAAAGAACTAATTATGCATCCTATTTAATTAATTTAAAGTTAATCGTTCTTTTTAACACTGCGTCCTATTATTTTTCTTAATTTAGGCATTAATGTGAAAGTTATAGAACTAATATATGTATTGGAATAAAACATTGAGGTAATTAAATTAACTAATTATTTTTAATTATTAATTAAACATTTTTTAAAAGTATTAGATTGAAATACTTCGATGCAAAAAAATTAATGTTCTCTAATTTATTTTAAATTAAAGATATTAATTTAGGTATTTTGGAATTTTTATATTATTGCATATTATTTCAATTCAATTCAAATATAATTGTAGTTCTTTTAAAAATCTTATTCTATTAAGCATTATTATATTAATGATAAGAAAGATTTATGAGTGGAATTATATAACAGCGGTGTATTAATGCTTAAAAAATTATATAATATATTAATTACATAAAAAAATAAAAAAGTTTTAATTAGAATGTCATTTTAAGTTGTTAATTGTATCAAAATCATTTTAAGAAATTAAACATTATTTTGAAAATTGCATTTTATATCTATGAATAAATTATCAGTTATAAAAATGCAATATTTCTAGTTTTACAGATCATTTTACTTTTGCTAGAATATAGTCATTGTCAATTATATATTTAAAAATAGTCTTACAACTAACTCCAAATTTGTATATAAATTTATTAATTAGTTTAATACTTCCATTAAATAAAATAGTTATTTTTTACGTTAAAAATACTTTTAATGTAAAGAATTCTGAATTATAAAGAATGTATTATATTTTCGACCTCTTTTGCTTGAATACAAAACTCTAAACGAAATATAAAGGAAGTAGTATGAATTTTAGTAAATTAATTTAAAAATATGAATAATTCTACTTTAGATGTTTTCACAAAATATAAATTGAATGTCTGATTATGTAATAATTTATTAGTAGCTTTTAGCCAAATTTTGCTGACATGTTTCATACTGATGTTTTATATTTGAATAGTTTAAATCATTTTTACTTAATCTATATATACTACTATAATGATGTAATTCTGCCAGTATAATATAATTACTATAAGTCAAACATATTTATTTAAAACGTTATGAATAACATACGCCAGTATAGCCTAATAAATATTAAAAAGCAATTTTGTTACATTATTTTATTCATTTCTTCAGTTTTTATTAGAATCTCATACATTTTACATATTTAGAGTCTTACATATTTATAGAAATTAATGCAAAAATGAATAAAAAAATGAAATTAGTATCTTTTTGTCCAAAAGTTTAGGAAATTATAAAAATTTAAGAAATTAAAAAATTAGGAAATGTATATATATATATATATATATATATATATATATAATCATCATAATCGAATATTTATAATACGTTTTTGCATAAGAATAATAATAGTAACACGCTATTTCATGGAAATAAAGTTTCCTAAGAAATTAGTATTTGTATCATAAATCGAAGAGCTTATACGAATGTATGATTACATTTAAAACCAATAGAATTTTATTTCCCTCTGATAATACTTTGCTTATCAAGATAAGCTTTAACATGAATAATACTTTGTTAAAATGAACAGAATCAGTAATTGCTTTATTTATTACAAGTTTAACACTCGCTCTTGTAGCAGTACTTGTTCTGCATTTCTTAATAATAATCATCGCCACCAGGGGAATTTTACTTGCACTCCTATTATCCTTGCAAAAATTAATAATAGTGACGAAAGGGAAAGAAATGGTTTAATAATTCTAATAATTTCATCAGCGATAGTCGTTGGAGGTGAACCATAAACCTGCAATTATAAACTCAGCCTTCATGTTCTTCGTTCACGGGATCCATTTCCCATCAGCCAATGCCCATGCTGTCGTCCCGACGTCTGCCATAGACCAAACTCAACTGGAAGTGTTATCTGCTAAATGACTTGGTCACGATCATTAGCGGCCACAGAGCCAGAGCAACACGTTATTCTGGGCCATTTTCAGTGGGAAATAATGGTCATTAAAGCTTCAAATTCCGAAGAAAAAGAAGGAAGGGAATTCTTTCCTAAGTCTATCTTTTGTAACTCGAGGCTAAATTGAAGACTTTAAAAAAAATGTTCTTGTACTTTTTTTTGACTAGTATTGGAGAACAAAATGGTTTCTAAAATGGTATTTTCCATTTGAGAAGTCTGAAATTGGGAATGATGTGAATTTGCAATTCTTCATTTTTCCTTGTAACTTTTAATGATTACAAATATTGTCTAGGATATGTTCCAGGGAACAGAGAGTTATAAATAAAAGTTTACCATATTCTTTCGTTTTAAATTATATCTATTTTAACTGGTTTTTGTAGTTTTTGACGAATTAAAAGAATGCAATTGAAATACATGGTCAGATTTGAATTTTCTTAAATTCTTGATTTGAATTTTCTTAAATTCTTAATTTTGAATATATATATATATATATAGGTATTGATTTTCAAACAAATATTAAAGGTTTTTCATTGAAAATGTAGTTAAGGCAATTTTTTTAACAGATATAATAAGATATAATGATGACTGTATAATTAAATCATTGGTACATAATATTAATTAACTGCAAATCAACGGAAAATTAAATTAAAAAATACACTTATTTATTTATTTTTGCTCATTAATTATTAAGATATCTGACTGTATTTCTTATCCTCAATTCATAATTATTTTTAATAACATGATTAAGATAACAGTGGTTACCATATTATCAGTTATAGTAGCATTTTTAGTTTGTGAATAACCTCAACGTTATTTGTATTAATCAATTTCACAAATATGTTTTTCTAGCTAATACTGTACCACAGCAGTAGTTTCGCTGTTGAACGCACAGTGTAAGTAAAGATCAGTGTTCATCAGTGATCAGTGATCAGTAAAGATAAGTGATCAGTGAAGTAAAGATTAGTGATCAGTAAAGATCAGTTTTTTTAATAGTTTTATCATTTTTTAAAACAAATTTACAGGTATTATCAAAGCAGTTTTTAATATAGCTATTGAGAAAAATGATATAATAATTGAGCAGCCAATTTGTATGTTGCTCATCAGTACAAAATCGATTAGATCAGGAATTAAATATACTTTTGTTGATTATACGGAAATGATGCAAATAGGTCGAAGCAAATTTTAAAATTTGAATTCTACCATTTTTTATGAAATAATTTAAACTTGAAAGAAGATATTTTTCTGTTACACTTAATTGTATTCTGTTATTTTCTAGTCATTAGTAAAATTAAATTAATACTTTTCGCATGCAAAATGCATTATTTATACTATTTTTTATGTTTGAAGTTAAACTATTATAGTTGGTTAAAATTTCCCTATTTTAAAAGCTACTTTGTAAAATATAAAACTTTGGACATTTGCAGAAACCTGTATTTAAGTAATGAAAACACATTATTTTAATAAGTATATACTGCAAAATTTACAAAATAGAAGATTTAGAAAACTTTTTTGATTTGTGATTTTTGAGGTTACATTTCTATTTGAATGATGTTTTATTAAAAATAAGTTAATGGTGCTAATTAATACGTGCTTTGCTATTTTTCAAAATACTTCAAGGGATTGTTTTCATTATTAAATTTGAAGAAATAATATCTTTTCTTATTAATACTTTTACATAATTTTGCATAATAAACAAATATGTGTTATGTTTATCGATCTTCCTGTCTTAATTAAACTATTAGATCCTTTAAGACAGTGATTATAAATGCATAAAAATGCCTCATTTTTTTAGTTAATAAGGTGGGCAGAAAATCTAGCTTAAATTGTGCATTACAGAAGAAGAAATAGATGAAATTATAAGGAAGTTTCTTTTTTTCATAAACCCCTGTATGTAGATATACGACTAATTTGTGGTATTGATTTAATTTTACAGCTACATTATTACTTTTTTCTTATTTGAAACCAATTATATTATTCTCCTTTTCATTTAAGCATTTTTCATTGTTTAATATCATTTCAACAATAAAATACCTAATTTAATATTTAAAATAAAAATGTAAAAATGAAAAAATCTTTAAATTCAACTGTCTTCATCTTATGAATTAAAAACTTTTAATATTTTTAAAATATGAATATGAAGAACAAAAACAACATTTAAAATTTTGGAGCAATAAATTGAAATTATTGAATAATGGCCAAGCAGTCAATTCACACTTCAATTCAGAGTCATTCACCAATAATTAAAAATCATTACTAATATATTTAATAGTAATAATTTTTCAGATGCCCTTTTGCATTTTTTGGGATAAATATGAATAATCACATACTATACAGGAAAATACTTGAAGCTTGTACTTAATTTAAAAATATATGGAAATAGAGTGAATTTTAATTTCCAAAACAAAATAAAAGGCATGTAATTAAGTTTAACGTATAATTACTAACTAGACATAAATAATTGACGTTTTCTTCAAATCCTCCTTTATGTTCATCAGATCTAAATCCTGTAAAGTATTTTACTAGCACTAATTAAGACTAACTTAACTAAAATAAACATTTAGAAGATTTCTAAATGAACTATGGAAGGCTCTATGAAAAAAATAACACATCTTTTGAACTTTAATTTTTAAAATGTCTATCAAAACTAATACTTTTTCTAATCAAGACTTATTCAAAATTTCATTTGTAATATCATTTTACCAAACCTTCAGCTCTTTATTAACGAAAAAAAAATGTATATATTTTCCGTTTTCTTAGTACAGCTAATTTTACATCCGTTTTTGAATATATTAATGGGTCTGAGTACATTAAAGAAAACATTTTTGAAATTTATTGTTGCTTCTATTTGTCATAATATTCAATAAATAAACAATTGTTAAAGAGAAATTATTTTCTTGATCAGTGTGATTAAATAGATACATGATTATTCAAGGATTAAATAACTGGCAAAAAATTTTATACAAAAAATTAAATATTAGAATTCAGAATAAAGTTCTTTTAAATTTGATTGGCTAGAAAAAGGATAAATTATTAACAAATTTGTCAATTTCCTTTGGGCATTGTCTTAATTAATTATATTTTTAATTATGACAACGCACAAATTAAATTGATAAATTAACATGTATTATTTTCATAATTTTCAATAGTTATTAAATATTTGAAATATTTTCTAATATATTTCATATTTTGATTATATATTAACAATGTCTTAGTTTTTATGAGAATTAATTTATATTTCCCTTATAGTTAATAGAAAATTTTTTTTTTAAAATAATCTTAATTTTAATGAAAGATTTTTTTTAAATGATCTTAGTTTTGATTTTAAAGAAAGTCTACTATAAGATTCTTAATTTCTAACCAAAGATTATTATTTCCAAATTCATAGATTTTATTGAAAGAACACGTATTATAGTTAGAATCTCTTATAATGTATTTATAACCTCCATAGATTATTTTCCTTCTAGAATTATCCAATGATTAGTAAAATATTATTTAGAATACATATTTTAATTCCACAAAAAGCATATTTTTTATTTTATATTGAAAAAATGCATGTGCATGTATTATAATAAAACAACGATATATTTCTTAGCAGGGTTACCTCTGAAAATCTCCAACATAATCACTCAAAAATACAAACTAAAAGGAAGAGTATAAATAAAAATATTTTAATTATATTTTGTGAAGAAAATAGTTTCTTTTTATAAAATTACAATTTGCACTGAATTCTGGAAGAAATACATTTACGTCAGAATTTTACATAACATAATGAATAAACATATTACATGACAATCTAGTTAAGTTATCCATAAATTACGCAATTTTGAAACCATAAAATCTATCAATTCACCGCAAATAAAATTAATGGGTTTTCCAATTCTAAATCGCCTATTAAACGTACGCCTGGCACAGGGCACTACTTTCACTGTGGTGAAGCATCCAAGGTGATAGTTTAATGATAGGATATATAGGCGCAGGGTACATAATATTATCTAAGCATCGTTCCACCCCAAAAGTGGCGACAGTCTTCCACCTAATGAGGACGAATGCTTCAGAAGGATAGCTGTGGGGGTTCTGTTTACGGTTTCACCCACCTAATTAGGAAGCAGCAACTTGTCGGTCATTAGTACTCCCCGTTAGTAGGCAGATCTTAATGGGTCGTGTCATTTTTCCAAGCCAGAAAATTCCATTTGGGAAGTTAAAATGGATTCTTCGGACTGGAAAACTCATTATGTCCAGTTCTGTGTCATGGACAGCTGGTATTTGCATATATTTTGTGCTAAAATCGTGGATTTTTAATGTCATGTGTTTTGAGATGATGAGTGGAGTGCTTTTGTATTAAGATAGTGATGAAGATTTATGGTAAGCGTACTTCTAAAGAGAGCATATGTTTGAAAGAGCTTGAGGCATTAAAAAATTCAATGAGCAATGAAAGATTTATCAAATTTCACTAAGAGGGAGCTTCATAGAACAACTGAGTTTGATGCGGCAAAATAAATGGTTTTATAACAATTAAATCTTGTAAAATTTAATTTCGTTAAATTCGTTGCATCATTCGATGTTATTCATGTAAGATACATTTAAAGCATCATTAAGGATTAAATATTACTAATTAAAATTAACCTGCAGAAAAGGATTACCATTCGTAACTTAAATAATATACTAATTTTTTTTTGTAAAATATTATTAAATTTTTTATTAAATTATAAATTAAATTTTTAAGTAATTTATGTGAATCAAGCTTATTTCTTAAAATAATGTAATACAAGATATATTGTTATTAAGTGTTAAAGCCACTATTTATAATGAATTTGTACAAAATTAACTTGTTTAGTATTTTAATTAATCATTATTCTTTTTTGTTACATAATTTTGTTTGATAAGTTTGAAACTATGATACATTTTTTAAATAATTCATATGATTAAAAAAATTCTGCGTAAAAACAGCTTTTATTTTCCCAAATTAAAAAATATATTACTTAACTTTTTATAATCAAATAAATCACAACACATGTATAATCTCTTAGAATGAAATGAAGCATTTAAAAGGCATTTTCACTGCAATAAATTTGCACATACTGCATACCATAATAATGCAAATATTGGTACGGTGTGAAAAAATTGTGTTAACTATTATTTAAATAATAACATAAACAATAATCATTAATCACAATAATGTTAGAAATTTTTTCACTTGGTTATAAAAATTCATATTTTACAGTACCTCATTTTTTGGGAATTCATTAAATTACATTTTTCCAACTATATAACATATTGATGGGTGAGTGTTTATTTTAAAGAAAAAAATCTTTTAAATAGATAATAATAAGTATAAATTTGACTTACATAAATATTTATATTTTAGGTAAAAAAAGTGTATTGTGGCTAAATGAAATATTGCGCCAATAATTTGAAAATGTATGATATACACACACAACGATTTTATAATAAAGTTTTTCTAGAAATTCTGGAATATAAAAATGTGCATGCTTATAGTTTAAACAATCATAAATTGGGTAAAACTTTTGCATTGATTTTTTTCTTGAGATTAATTATTTTTCTAACAATAAAAAATGGAATATTAAAATATTATAGTTTAATTTTATGAAAAATAAACTTGCATAATTACAAATTATTTAAAAATTTATAAACATTGTAGAGGGATATATAAATAAAATCTTAATCTCAATATTTTCTCATAATATATTATATACTTGCAAGAGAATATGATCATTAAATTTAATAAAGTTATACATATGTTATTTTATTCTATATTTAAATTTTCTAAATAATAATCACAAAATATTTTGAATTAGGTTATTAGGTCTAAGCACGTTTGTATTATTGACATAGTTTTTGTTTTTAATAATTGAAGGGAACTCTTATTCATGTTGCCCTTTATTTTTTTATCTTTTATTTTATTTCATTTAAGTATATAAGTTAATACACTTTTTATTTTAATCGTGTAATAAAACAAACTGATTTATTTTATTTTTCAGAGATTTACATATTTTGAACTAAAGTTGCAAATGTATTTTCAATGTTGCAGCTTTATAATATATATAAATAAATATACTTTTTTTTGTAATTCATTTTATTTTTAGATTTCAAATAGTTCCTCTTGCATACTATTGATATTTATGATAATTACCAAAGAAATTGAGTCTGCCTTTTTTAGTTTTCGTATAAATATTAATAAATTCTTATCAAATAAACATGTTGTTGTGAGAAAATTGTATCATTTAAAATATTATGCATGTTTAGAAAGTGTAGATAAATGTGGAGAAAAATCTTCAGGAGTTGTAATTTTTTTATCAATACTGATGATATAATGTGAAGAATTTTGATAATTTTCTAAGAAAAAGCAAAATAACACTATCAGAAGAAATAAGGGGATAATGATTTATCATTTATTAATCTTAGCGTTAACTACGTGTTGAAATGAAAGCATTAAATTAAGTGCTTAAGACATAGTTTACAAAAATATCGCTTATTGTAAATAAATCTAATCTTTCAGTTAATAAACTGCTGAGGTCATCTCATTAAAATACTCAACAGTTTCAAAGATTTATTATTTTCTCAAATCTTATCTTTACTTTAAAGACAGATTTATTAAGTCATGTGTAATTAGCAACGTACGGAAAGTGAAAAATTGTTGTAATTCTAGTCTTATTTAATATATACGAAATAAAAAAAACATAAAATGTAATTAAAACTCAGAGAATTTTATTTAGATGAATTAAAACTTTTTTAAAAAATGCAAAATATTCTTTCATTTTATTTTTTAAAAATTAATAGCCTACTATATTTTAATTTATATTGCAAATGATGTAAGTAAGTACATCAGCAAACATAATGTTGCTTTTTATGATGATATAAGATATTAAACTTTTTAAGTTAAAAATTAATTTAAATAACGAGCATAACTTCATAAGTGTCTTATGATTTGATGTGAATTTCACCCGGGATATCTATAAAAAACATTTTTACATCTTTGTGTCATGTTTTTCTCTTTTTTTCTTATTTTTTTTAAATCTAAAACTGTGATATAATCGAAATCATGAAATTGTACACAACACAGTAAGAATGTCTCAAGAAAAATTATCTATTAGCATTACTTTTGGTATAAACTAGGAAATGTTTCAAAATTTTATAAATTAAAAATTTAAAAAGTTTTAATTGTCATTTTATTCCCGTATATGAAAATTATTATTAGGTTAATATCATAAGAAAATGGATTCTGATTTAAGAAAATGCAAATATATTTAATGTATTTAAAATAACGTAATTGAGAATATATCTTAGGAAATATAAATAGAAGGAATAAGGTTTAAAAGAATGGTTATTCCACATGTTTTCAAAGCCTTACCTCATGCATTTCAAAACAAACAGCAAAGAAGATGTTGAAAAACATCGATTTATGCGCAAAAATTCTATTTAATTCAAATATCAACACATAACTACCACTTAAATTCACGTTCTCTCTTTTTGCACAGAATTCCAAAGTATTACTTTGACAAAACAGTGGATGATAATATTATTCGCTCAAAACAAAGAAATTGTTTTGCTATGTTTACCCTATAATGAAAACAATTGTAACTTACGAAATTTGATATCCCTTGGGAGATTTGAATATTCTGAATTTATTTATTAAAAACTGTTCTTCAGAAAATATATTTTAAATTTACCGAATGTAGTAAATTAATTTGTTGTTAATTCTATTTTTTAGTTTCTCAGTAAAATGGAATCGAAGAAAGAAATAATTTTAATAAATCACTCTATAAATAGAATAAACACTTGGAGGGAATTTCAGTAGTAAATAAAAATTTCTATTTTTATGTAAATTTAAATGTAAAATTTGGCTTTTTAATTGAAATCTCATTTATGTAATAAATGTTATCCTAAATAATATATATTTATCCTCTTAATCAAACTGTAAAATTAATCTATTTCTTTAAACTGTGAAATATCTTCAAATTTTGAGTTTTGATAAAGAATTCAAATGTCATTTAAACTTTTCTTATCTTCATAATTCTCCATCTCATGTGATGTGAAACTTGTTAAAATAAATAACCACTTTCAGCACATTTGACCACTAGAGAATATAACTTTTTTAATAACAGTAAAGTTATTCTTAAGGCATCAAAAAGATTATAAAAATAAAAAAGTTTACGAGAGAAATATGGCAGTTAATTTAATATTTATCAGACATATTACAGCAAATAAACCAGTAAATGCAATAGTTAACATTTAGTTAACTAATAGAAGTACTTCATAAGGAATATCAAATCTTTGTTAATACTTTTAGTTTTAAAATTCTATGAATTTAGCCTAAACTCAAGTAAACATATTAAATGGATTAATGTGTGTATGTGCACATGATATTCACAAACTCTGCTTATTTTTATTGCTAATTCATGTAGAAACGAAAGGAAGTTGGCTAGAAACTGTAACTGTATATCTACATCTTCTCTCCCTCCGTTTCGTAATCACTTGAAATTATCATTGAAGAGCGGGTCGCTAGATTTAATCTAGAGCTATCTATCGGCAAGTTTCAGTAAATCCATCAGTGGCAGATCTAATTTAGATCATCTGTTCATGACTTCTTTACTTGCAAACTTCGTTCGTTGAAAGTTTAAAGACTTCAAACTGGTGCACTAATTGAAAGACTTCTAGTGAGCTCTTAGAAGTTCACAACTAACTTAACATTTTGTTTTCTCTTAAAACGAAGCCAAAGCTGTGAACTTGGCGATTTAGAACTTTAAACTTAATACTAAATTGAAAGGATTCCTACTTTGTTAATAAAGTGTATTTTCAGATTAATTGTAGAAATATTAATATTATAGGGATTTAATAAAATAATCTTGTGTGATTTTTATTTATTTAATGATAAAGTCTTTTAGATGCTTAGTATGAATTTAAAACATGAATCAATGGTGTATAAATATCTGTATACAAAATGAATTAATTAGATAAATCATCCAAATGTAATGAAATTAGAAATTATAATTGAATTCAGAAAGTTAAATAAATTTATCTCACTGAATAAAATAAATTAAAAATTTCAAAAATATCAAATAGAATAAAAAATAATTTATCAATATATTTCACCTTTAAAAAAGTTGAAATATAATTTTGGAATTAGAAAATTAATTTTAAGTATCAGTATTGCAAAATAAATCTCAATTATATTGTTAGATTTTCCACTGATTGAAGCTAACATATTGAAGCTAATAAACTAAATTCTGGAAGAATTGTATTAATTATATATTGCACACAAAAGAAGAATACATAGGTACAATTTTATTAATATTAAATAAAAAATAAGCTAATGAATATGTAAATTTGTTTACAGCAATAAACATTATTTAATGCATAAGATTTTGAAAACATTTTCCATCAGATATAATATTACGTGTAAAAAAATTATTATTACCAATCATTTGTGAAAGAAATTAATTATTGAGAATTTAAACTTATATTCACAACAATAAACTATTTTAATGCTTAAGATTTTAAGAATATATTTTTTTATCATATATGATAATTTATTGAGTTTGATCTTAAATTCTTAAATTGAATGCTGTAAATCTTGCTTCAAATAGACAAAATTTCTGATGAAAAAACTTATCTTTGTGATATTTTTAAAAGTATTTTGCTAGAGATTGAATTTCGTATATTTACATGATAAGAACATTTGTGATAAGAGTCTATACATTTCTAACCTTTATTATTTTATTTTAGGTCTATGAATTGATTGTAAAATACATGTTAAAAACATGAAGACTAATAGTAAAGACCATTCTCTCATTTATTATTTTTCTAGAAATTCTCATAAGCTACACAATCAATCATTTAAAAATTAACGTTGTTATGTCATTTGCTTATAGATACACAAAAGTGTGGTGTTTTTTTAGAAGGAAAGTGGTAATTTGAAAATCAGACTCTGAATATCTAAAATTATCTAGTTGCTGAAGATGTGACAGTTGAAGGCGTTTTGACACTAAGATAAATGTTTAAACTTAATAATTAATCCATCATTTGAATAAGGAAAAATGTGTTATGGTATTGATTGAAAAGTCAAGAATAATTGGTTTTAAATCTTCTATTTTTGTATAGAAGTATAGTGCTTAAACCAATTAGTTTGAAGACTCAAATACGCCTCCATTTTACTCATGCAAATATTGAGTAAATTTTACTTTTACAAGAAATGAAAAAATTTATCTTTTGTGATCCTATGATTTGATATAGTCTGCATGCGTAAGAAGTTGTACACTTTTTCTTGCAAGCTCTCAGAAAATTTTTTTTTTATAAAAATTGTTTCTTTCTCAAATTTTTAAGAAGTCTAGGTATTGGAGAATATGTTTCTTAAATGATTGTTTTAAGGAATTCCAGATATAAGCAATTTTCATATTTTGGGCAAGTAAAGTATCAAGAATTGGAAGAGTCATTCTGGAGCTTTTTTTATACAACTCTTGATGTGGGGGATGTCACAGTGTCCTCCTGTTCTTATTCTGATGATCTTATTCTTCAGCGTCTTTTTTCTGCCTACAATACCGTCTGAGGTTTGAAATTTCACCAAATAGCCTATAATCCCAGTAAACTTGTTTAATGGTCACAAGCAAAAATCTAAATTTCATCATTAATTTGGAGATGCTATGTTTGAACTCTCGTGTTCTGCCAATATCGCAAAGCTCAAAGTCACTTAAATCTTAAAACCAATCTGTGTAGTAGATGTAACCAATCTAAAAGTTTTAGACACTTCTTGTCTTAGCTAAGTACTGTCTCACATCATTGAATGTACGAATAACTCCATTATTTGCACATGCGCATGCCTTTGCCTGGTTTTCAAGCTATTAAGAATTAATTCAGAAAAAAATCAAATGAAAATTATTAATTAAGAAAAATATATGGATAAATTTTAATTGTTTTTTAACGCCCTAAGAGGGAGAGAGATTGAGGAGGAGAGATGATTTGTTAAACTACTCCGAGTTTCCAAGCAAAGAAATTATAAATTATGATTTATTTTTATGTTTATTTGTTAATATTTTGTAACCAGAAACTGAAATGGCGTCAAACAATATTTTCTATTAATATTTTAATCAATGAATCAATCCTGATGTTATTAAAAATATTCGTGTATTTTACTGCATTCATTTTTATGACAAAACTGCCTGTTGCTTGAGAATAGAATATAAAACATTTGTTGTAAAATCAGCAGCACAAGAATAAATAAATGTATTTTTATTAATTTGCAATCTACATTGAAATGTAGCTAATTAAATGCATTTTACAAATATTGTAAATTTACATATTGTATTTTAAAATTGTATAAAATTTCACTCTTATTATTATTAAAATTTTATACATTGGAGCATGATGAATAAATGCTACATAAAAACTTAAAATTCATATCTTACAATATAACCAAATTATAAAGGTTTCGTAGAAGCTATCGATAGTGGCCTTAATATAGATCCTTATTAGAAAAACTAATAGTATAGATGATTATGTATCTTTTTGATCTTGTAAAGTCATAACATATCTTTGTATTGTATAATTATGTAGGAAGAAAATGTGCTCCAAAATTATGTTCAATTACTTTTAGTTGTACTTTTAAATTATTCGTAGTGTGGTTTTGTTTTTCTTTCTTATTATGGTTGTGTATGTAATACGCTATGATAACTTATTATATTATTCGGGAAGTTTCAGATTTGCATATCCTGCGGTTGAGTAATCTATATAATAGATAACTTAATAAACATTTGTTTGGAAAACGCTCTTAATTGTGTTGTTAAAATGGACGAACCACAAACTACCTAGTTTGTGGTTCGTCCATTTCCTTTTAAGGCAACAGGAACTTATTTCTTCATTGAATCAGTGGATCATTATCTTACAAGGTCATTGTTTGAAATAAGCTGAGAAACTTTCTTTTATCAAATAAATTTACAAATTTAAGGCATAAACTTTAGTTTATCACATTCTTGAATACAGTTTTTTTTTTTTTTTATATAAAACGATTTGTTATAGTCTGACAGAATACATATGAAACTTACAATTTATCTCCTCTAGCATAAGTGTCCCAAAACTTCCAACATCTATTCTGACAGAGAATAACACAGAAACCAGAAAATCATCGTCATCCTCCCGTTTCTCAATAGTTGCAAGAATCGAATCCAAGAACTTCTAATCCAAAAAATAGCAATTTTTCAGAAATCCATAATGAATTCTAATATAAGAGAATCCTATTTACAAATATTACTAAATAAATGGATTTATCTTTGCTTTTTCAGAAAAATCAAAATTATAAATTTTTAATACAATATAATAAATAATTAAAATATTTAAATTTTTATAGGGTCAGTTAAAAATGCTATAAATTGTTTTATTGTAATTTCTAAAACTCCTGTAGATATATTAAATGTAATTGATTCACACACACACACACACACACCAACTTTGAAAAAATCTGCATCGTTTGCAACACATTTAATTTGCCTTTATGAGTTTTTCACTTCATGAATCATTCTTATGAAGACGAAATTATAAAAAGTATTAATATAAA
>JAPDSC010015106.1:0-64294 GCA_026290005.1 Latrodectus geometricus | reverse complement strand
TTCGTGCTTCAAAACAATTTCTACTTTGAATTGATATACAACAGATTTATTTAAATTAATTTAGATGTTTCTTTATCGAAAATATTCCTACATGAATGCTTTATTATAGTAACTGTCAATAAAAGAATCATAATAAATTACTTTTATTATATATAACGTAAAATTTATAGAAAACATAATTTAATCATCTAAAATGACTTTCATTGAATATTTCGAAGAACACTTTAACAATTTATTATCTTGATAAAGGATATTAATATATTTTTAAAAAAATCCTGTAATTTTGTATCAAGTATATTTATCTAAATTTGATTTATGATACACTTATTATAATTAATAATATAGGATAGCTGGTACTGTAATCCTAACAATGTTGTTTAAATAAATTTCAATTTAGGAAATTCGGATATAACACTTTATTCGCAAGAATTATTTTATGGTTGTATTTATTTTAATAACTTAAAATAAAACAATTATTCCCACTCCACATCATTTTCAGTTTTGTCAATTTGAAGCAAAATATAATATGTTGTTGTGACAATGTTATTCTGCTTTTTTAAATATATATATATATATATATATATATATATATATATGCGTGCTACAGGCATGAGATATGCAATTTACCTGGGGATGTATGAATTTTTTCGATTATGTACCTCGTATGAGTCATTCTGGCTCACCACCTGGGACCCTTAACAGCTTAGGACACGCCATTTGTCTGTTCATCCCTCCAAATAAATTACAGGGGGGGGGCCTTTCGAGGGTGGGAACACATTTATGCGTCAGATCAGTTACAGTTACGATCGTAATGACAGGTTGATAAGACTGCGTGTGTTGGGAGCAATGATAAAAACGTTTATAGTTTATATTGAAACACGTGATTCAGCAAAAGCTGGGGATCTCATGCATAATTTTTTCACCCTAAAATAAATTTACTCGAATAAAAATGTTTGTCAGATATATAAAAAATCTTTTTTCATTTAATCGAATATTTACCTTTATAATTGATAGTTTCTGTAATTTGAGTAGAAAATCATAAAAATATTTTACTCGATTTAAAAATTTCAGTGTTCGAAAAGAATTTTTTTTCCTTAGTTATTAGGTTTTTTTCCACCTATTTCTGGTTGTTATTATAACGTATTTGCATCTTTTTCTCTAATTTTTTATAACAAATTTTATAAACTGAAGGAATATAAATGTTGATAAATTTTACTTAAATTTATCTTGTATCATATTTCATGATAGAATTAATAATAAAATACTCATAACTCAGTTATTTGGAATTTTTCACCATAACGTAAAATTTTATGCAAATAATAAGATGCCAAAAACATGTATTAGTAAAATTGTTCAATTTTTGTGACATTTAAGTAAGGAAAAATGTGTGTGGTTTATATATAGACGCAAAATTTATAATTGATAATTATATTTTAAATATTTATCAAATTAAACTACTGAACACATTTGTTGTTACGATATAAATTTTTATTATTAGAAATTTAATTTATTTAAATGTCCTATAAAAATTAAAATTTATGTTATGTTATTTATTTCTATTTAATAATATTTAATTATGGGGGAAAAACTTGTTTTTAAATAAATTTTATTTTGCTTTATTATTATTGTTGTTATTCATACTTTAGAAGAGCCCTTGCAATGTTGTTTTCCATTTATTCGTAGATGTTACGCAGTGAAAACATTTTACAGTAGAATAAACAACGATGTAAACAAAGCCGTCTGCACTATATTACATTTTTGTCAAACAATATTTATATTATTACACACAATGTTGTTTATCTTTTATGTGTAAAATAGCAACAGTTATACACCTCTTGGAGCTTCTTCGTTATTATGCTCTTTGATTGAGAAAATGTTATCACAGATGAATTAATATCTACTGTTGAATTCTTTGTGTGAATTATCTTCTATATCTATTCAAGATAAGTAATAATCAGAAAAATATATTTATTATTTCTTTATTAAATAACCATCATGCCGAATGGTATCAATTAGAGAATCTAAAATCAAAATATTACCAACAACAAATCGGATTCAGTTATCGTGTTGAATCGTCAAAGGAAAAAATAACTGATTGATATCTTTTATTCCATATTTCGAATTATTTTCTTTTTCAAAACTCCGTCTTTTCGTTTTCAAACGATATTGTATCTAAACGTTCGTGAGGTCCCTTTTACTGTGTATATTCAAAGTATATGATTGCCAATTGTACTGGATGAATTCATTGTTCCGATTAAAAAAGTTTTGAAAATAAAAATAAGTTTTTTAGAAAAGTTTTGTCACGAGGCTTTGATTCGGGAAATCCAACCAGTTCGTTGCACTATAGCTGCTTTTTTCTTATTTTACTTTTCTTTTCTTTTTTCTTTTTTTTGCATACAAAAGGTTTAGCAAATAAGGATGGCCATCAAACGATTATTTTATTTGTATATGTAACTGCAGGTGCAGAACGGTCGTTGATATACCCTTGGTTGATTGTTATTCACTGTCGTATATTTTTTTCTTCTTATCTCCAATTTTTTTTTATAAAGAGAAAATAGCCAATTATTTAATTAACATTATTGAACTTGAACAATTCAATTCAAGGTTTAAAAAATCGTTTGCAGAATTTAAATTAAAACCAATTATTTCAAAATTGTCAAGCGGCAACAATTACGTTTCGGAGATTTAGAATATTCCTTAATTATTTCACTGCTTATAAATTTTAAGGAAAAATTTATTTGCAATCAGTTTTAATTAATTTTGTTTTTTGAAAATTAAAAAACTAGATACCGATAAAAAATATTTAGAACGAAAAATAAGAAAAAAAAGTGTTTAAATTTTTCATTTAAGTGAAAATGCTTCAAAAGGGACAAGAACTGTTTAATATTTCCCTATATTTTCTAGGAAACAAAACTTCTGTAATTTATTGTTTTGAACTCTCAGGATGAAGCATAATTTAAAAGGATAAAAAAGAGCAATTCATCCAATTTAATTAGAAGCCAACAATGCTAAAATCTTTGTTTTAAAGTAAAACGATCAGCAATGGCATCGTTTCACTTTAAGACAAACATCCCTTAATCACAAGAATCTCATTATAACCTTTATAACTTATGTTTTATTTCTTGAAGATATGCTTAAAGTATTTAAAATACATGTCATTAACATAATTTTTTATTTACACTAGGAACAATAAGAAATAATGTGCATGGTATTTATGAGAGAATAACAAAAAAATTTAATAAAAATAAACTTTTTCATATAATTAATGTTTATGACACCCCATTAGATCATATAATTAACTTAAATTACTATTCGAAACATTATCAAGACACCTTAGCTTTACATGATTTTGATTCAAAATAAGCTAAATAGCGACGTGACATTTTTAATAACTTGATAGGACGATTATTTTGAAATTTTAACTATGGATACGTGTAAATAAATTTTTTTTAATAACTGTAAATTTAAATTAGGAAATTCAATGAAATAAATTTTAAATATTAAAATTAGATTTGTGACTATATGTTTATTAAATTTCTTCTTGGGTTTATGTATCAAATAACTTTAAAAAAAAATTCAAAATCAGTAAATACAAGGAATTCCAATCATAAAAATTAATTTCTGGTGAAATTTTCTTTTAAACATGTTTTTCTAAAAAAGAAAACTAACAATTTTTAGTAAAGTTTACTGTAAACAGTTTTTAAAAAATTAAAATTTAGCTTTAAGAGAGGACTTTATGCATTTTTTTCATTTTGTAATATTTAAAATATAAAGTAAAATAGTATAAATTTTAATATGTGTGATTAACGATTTTAAAAGCATGTTATTTCAATAAGTTTTCTTGCAACTGCTTATATAACAGCTAATTATATAAAAGTTTAATCGTTTTCCTATATTAGTTATTTTATAATTAATTACATAATAGCATTTCCAATTTTAAGAAACTTTAAAAAAAAGCTTTTTAAATAAATATGATATTTTATATATTTAATATAATTTAGTACAAGAGAGGGTATACAGGTGAAACTACAAATTTTTATATATTTTGCAATACTGTATGAACTTTGATATAATTCCCTGCCATTTTCAAAATAATGTTCCAGTTTGTGGCTATCCGTTAAAGAAAGTCCAACTCCCATGTCAACTGTAACTTTGTTTCTTACAATACCTGCCAGAAAGATTTAATTAATACATTGTTGAGGATGGGGAGATGTACTTAAATAAGGAAGTTTTCTTTTCGAACATTTAATAGCACGCCAAGGAGTGCAGGGAAAAAGCAACGCCTATAATGATGATTCCATAGAATCACTGTTTCGCCCACACCCTGGGATACCATTGTCAAGAAATGGTACTTCCTCGCGTTGTTTTTTTCTTCTCTTCGTAAAATGATGCCTTCCTGTTGATAATCAACAATGATAATTTCCTCATCGTTCTCTTACCCATCTCCTTCGTTCTATTATAAGCTTGTCTAAATCTGACTGCTCTCAGTTCAATAAATTAATTATTTTACAATTGCTGAGATTTTTCTTTTTGTTGTTTCTTTTAGTGAAAAGAAAAAATACCTAGCTTTCTGTGAAAAATTTATCATTTTTAAAGATATTTGTTTGTTTAAAAGTCTGTTTTGCATCACGAAATGATATCTGAGATAAAATCTACTAAAAAAAATGAATGAAATGGAGAATGGTTAAAAATTACCTTTAGTTGCAAAGTTATTAAATGTGGACTCCTTTTATTTGCTTCCCAACACATTTCCGATCGGCGTCGTACTGGGAAAAACGAAAACACATTCGGTGCAATAGGCGAAAACAATACTTTTTCAAACTTTAAGAAACATTTAAAAATAGTAAATATAATTTTTACTAAATTGAGTTATAGGAATATAAAAAGGAAGGAGGGGGGGGGTCAGATGTCGTATATATTTTACTCAACCACCAGCAATGATGAGAGGACATTTTTTAAAACTGGGGGAAGAACAATACGCTTCCTTTTCTGAAGTGAACAGAATTTTAGTGCATGGCATAAGAAAATTTACAGGGATTTAAAGTCATTATGTATAACATTTATTCGCCAATAATGGTTGAAATTAATTATGAATGCTGCATTCTCAATTTCGAAGTGAAACATGATCTGTGCTTTCAACCAGCCAGAAAACGATATCCTAGTATGAGTACAATTCATTCATTCCGTGTATTCTAATTAATTAGTACATTCCGTGTATCCGTCTATAATATCCTGATTTTTGGGATGAAATAAACCTAGTCTGAGTATATTTCATCCCAAAAATTCAGTGAACCGGTTTAAAGCACACATTTGCTATGTATTTTGTTTGTATTTTCTTTTGTGTATATATATTATTCAAATGGAAATATTAAGTGTAAAAAAGCAGTTTCCAATCAAATTTCCATGTTTGAGAAAGAATTTTGATTTTCACTCATCGTTTTACGGCATTTTATTTAAGATACAATATTTATTCTTATTTTTCGTTAGCATTCATGATTTCAATTAAGCATATTTTTAATTTACAATAAAAAAACCATTTTTATTTTAATGTTTTTAGTTTCTCTACCATTTTTGGAACATAAGTGATCAGTATCATTAAATTGCTGTCACATAAAACAGAAACTGTCTAATAATTTTCCACGTCATGTATTGTCAGATGCTGCATATGCGCGCATTTTAGCCGAGCTAGCAGACGAATTATTAGCACACTGATTTTCGGCTCAACTGTTCGTGGGTTTGAATCACGCCTGGTACTTGTTGTGGTTCGGAATCCACTTTAAGCTGTAGAATCCAGTCTAATTTACCCTTTGTGCAAAAAATTACCATTGTATGACACATAAGAAAAAAATAAGAGAACCTGCGCTAGAATAAAATTAATCGAGCGAGTTAATTTGTACACATTATGTGTACTTCTATTAATAGGATTTATTTTTAATATTTGAAGCATCTTATTAGATTCATTGTGAAATCCACTTTATAAATAAAAAATATGTTAATTTTTTACCTTTTTATTGTCTATTTATTTTCTCAGTTTTTTTCTACCTATTTAAATTTTTAGTATTATTAAATATTCCTTTTTATATTTATTTTATTTTTATATATTATGTATACTATTATACAAAAATTTTTAAAAATTTAATTAAAAATAGGCGAATTTTAGAAAATAATTTTTTTTTTTTTTTAAATATTTTTTCGTGATAATTGTTTTATTTTATCAGGAATTTTAAATATATAATTTTCCTATATACATTTAAAATCTATATACATTTAAAATTCCTGAACAAATAAATATAACGAATTTATAAAGAAGTAAATTGAAATATAGGAATATTTTTGTTTGAAGGAATAACGATTCTTTAATGAGTTATTTATTTGCATGATTAAAAGAGCATTGACCTACGATGCGCTTGGAAAACAACGGAATTAATAAATACATATTTAGATAATAATCGGTCAGCAGACATCGTCAACTTTCAACACGTTTTTCGCTTGAAAAGTTCGACCTTGAGATCTCATTTACATTCCATCCTTTCACTCCGTTATCTTTTTTATTTTCCGAATCAAATTAACTTTCGTTTCTTTTCCCTCGAGAATATTCGAATTATTTATCGATTAGAAAACAATTTTTAGATAAGGTTAAGATTCTTCGTTGTTTTAAATCTTTAAAGAGCATTATGTTTTGGAAAGTGGGAATGATGGTGGTTTTTATAGTGGCGTGCATTAACTACAAATTAAATTATTCTCATTCAATTCATAAATTCTTTTCTTCAAAGAATAGAATAAAAATTGGTTGACTGTACTTTTTCACGTGGCTTTTTAATAGCATAATTAAAATTTAAGTTTATTATAATTTTAATAGACATTTAAATTTTATTTTTAAAAGTATTTTATACAAACTATTTTATTATTTTATACAAACACTTTTTATATTATATAATACAAAAAACGAAGAAATAAGTATTTGTTTTCCATAAAAAATTATTTCCTGTGAATTATTTTTTATCTTGAAACTTTAATTTCTCCAATTCATCTTGGAATTTCATTATTCAAAATGGTAGTTAATTATTTTATTTCTTAACATTAAACAAATCGTTTTTCTATTATAAATACTTATTTAAAAAAGTATTTATAAAAGAAAAATGATTGTTTTATGTTAAGAAATAAAATAATTAGTTTAAATATGAAGTCTTTAAATTACATGCATATACTTTGCCTTTAATAAAATATTTAGCATTAATTGAAAAACAATAATCTGATAGTGATTTTCTTTCAATATCAACTTAATTTTCAGAGAATGTTAGATTTCATTTTATAAAAATATTTATTCAAATAATTAGTTTTACTGAAAATATTTTTAATATGAGAGTTTTATTAATTTATTGCTTTTTTTACACTTATCTAATTTTTAGATTTTATTGTTTTTTTTTTAATTTAAATATAGGGTGATTATTTTTTTTATTTTTCACTTATTTAATACTTTATAAAAAAATTTTATCATGGTAAATATAAAAATAACTTCTTAACTTCTTTTTTTAATTTAAAGTTGAGAAAAGGTTAAGGAATTATTTTAATACAAAGACAAAATAGTTGAAATAGAAGCAATCATTTATTAGAAATATATTGTATTAATAATTTAAGTTAAAAATTTTTACCTATGGTTTTACCATTACTTGAAAGTCAAAATGTAATTAAAATGCCCTACAAATATGTTATATTTGATACAAAATGTTTTGTAACTGTAACTTTTAATTTATTTTTGATTGCTTAAAATTCCTCCCTCGATTAGAAGACATCCTTTTTTGATCAAATTTATAAATCAGCATCATCCACAATTCAAGGTTTCAAGAATCATAAAAACAATTAATTCTTTCAAGGAATTTAAGGAAACTGTATTTATGTCAAATAATTTTGAGATTGCAGCTGGAAGTAGAAATTTTCCAGTCATCGCACAACATATGGAATGTTTTCGATGACGTCTGAAATTTGCTATGATTGACATTTAATCATTCACATCTTGTATTAAAACTAGTTAATATGTCATTTTTACATAACTAGGACATATTTCTCATAAATGAATGGCAGAAAAGGAGCACGTGATAAATTAAAAGACTTCGTATTTGTTACAACCATTCGTTTCACAGTTAGAAGGAAAGATTATATACATAACGTGTACTTCCTTCTAAATTTATTTAAAAGGAATTTTCGTAGAATAACCAAAAATATTTTTTTATATAAATTAAATATTCCTGAATATTTTTTATAAATTATTTTCATGATGATTACTGACTAGATTTATCTATTCACAATTTTAAAAATAGTATTTTAAGTTGAATTTTTCGATATATATATATATATATATATATATATATATATATATATATATATATATATATTAGGTTGGGGAAAAAGAAATCCATTATTTTTAGGTGAACTTTTTGTAACTTCCTTCAGATTCGCTTTGTAAAAAGGTTTAAAACAGTTTTCATGTAGATTTTTAGGTCTTGTGCGAAGCTACGACTGCTGACATGCTGTCAAGTTTGATAATTTTTGATATTTTATAGACATTCTCGACGATGTTGTATCCATGCGAGGTGCATCTTTAACATCCAAATACCCAAACGGAATCGACGAAACCAAAATTGTGCGTAACTGGTTGTTAAAGTCACATATAGGACGATAAACACCTTTCACAATTTTAGCCACCTGGTTAGTATTTTAGCCATTATAAAAGAAAAACTAAAATGTATCAAATTTTCTGTTTGTTGTCTTCTATTTTTAAAACCTTGTACTCGTAACTGAATTAATCAAACAAAAAACCGCAAGAGAATATTTTAGTGTCAAATGTCACCTTTCCAATGAGCATAAATTTGAAATTGTTTGATAGATACCTCACGAGATAGCGATCACTACAGACGTCTACCGAAAAAATAATGGATAACTTTTTCCCCAACCTAATATATATATATATATATATATATAAAGTTATAAAAAGCGCTATTTATTATCATACATTTTCAATATGTTCAACCACTCCCTCTCACGGTTTTGAAAAATTGATGATTATAGCATGATCTTATATTTTTTGTGTATGAATAAGCAGGAAGATCCAAATTGCTGGTTTATTTGTTTAAAATTTTAAGTTTTTAACACATTAAAGTATGATTTGCAATAGACTATTAGAGATTATATACTTCGTGATGTCAAAGCACAAAATTATTGTAAATGATTCGTTCGTCTTATAAATTATTACTCTAACATAAATGAGATCTAATTAGTCATTACTCTAACATAAATGTGAAAAGAATTATGAACTCAACAAGTTTTTATTGTATATTTCTGGTATTAGAACGAGTCCTATTATCTTTCATATGGTGCGAGGTTAGTACCTGTCAAAAAGGGGGGTTAAGCCAGAAAAAAATTTTGACGTCCTTGACTGTACTAGCTATTCGTATGTTATTGTTGTGTCGTTTGTTTTCAGAAAAGTGTGTGTAAAAACCTCGACGTAAATGAAGCATTTTGTGGTGATCTTTGGTATTTCAAGGACACAAGTTGTTTGCTGTAAAAGTATAAAATAAATTTGATTATCTATGGACATGTGTCGTGTCACCAAATGTGACACATAATGATCTTTTGTAAAAGGTATATGAATTTGGTAACTTTGTGGGGTTTTTGTACCTCTTTCTTGTATATTCGTGATATATTTTTAAAATATAGCCTTTTAAAACGAAACAATCATTTATGGTATCTCAGTGCTTCAAAATTTGAAACTAAAACTATTTTGGAAATTAGTATTTTCTATATTGGTTATTTTCTGACAATAGAAAAGAGAATTATAATGATGTATCTACTATAAACTTAATTGTATAAAAGTATTCATATCTTTGTATAAAAGCTAAATTCAATTACAACCAAGAAAAGTTTCTTTGAAGTAATTACTTCATACTGTTTCCGAAAAAGAAAAAGATCATGCCCACACGTGACTGACGAAGCAAGGGTTTATCTTAACTACACAAATATATGATAATCCTTCATTTTTCTTCTTTTTAACTTTCTCTTGTAACATCCATTTGAAAGGAAAATAATAGTATTTAACTTTCGGAAGTATAAGAATTAAGGGGACGATTTAAAACAGTTCTTTGGTGAAGAGTTCAAACCGTAACCTCTATCATTATCATCACTGTGCCTGAAGAATGTAAAGAAAAAAGAACTAGCTTTAATTTAAAACAACATGAAATGAAAAAAAGAGCCAACGACCGCATGGCTCACAGGCAAACGATCTCAACCGAGTTATCGTTTTCTTCTTTTAACTCGTTTGCGCTGTTGCCCACGCGTTGGCAAAAACTTTGACTCCTGAACTTGACCTATAAAAATTTCTGTGAAGAATGTCTTGCTCTTGTTTTGTTCTCTTTCTCGACATTCTCGAACCTAAACTGTATTTCTATTCTTTTTACCGCTACTCCATATTCATAAGAACACATAACAGTCTATAATGAATGGTAATAAGGCTTAAAACAGCATTATTTATTTATTTATTTATTTTTTTGGCGGGAGTATGAAATTATTATCGTTTTCTTGGCTGAAGGAACGGAACAAGATTTCGCACCAAGAACATGGCCTCAGAAAGTGATGGTTTTGTTACTCTAATAAAGGTAATTATTAGAAATTGCTTCAAAAAAATTCAGCATTTTTATATCTTGAACCATTTTAAACATATAAAAATGCGCAAAATATAGGATTTACATTTTGAGGTCATTGAAAACTCTTGTTTCCCAACTTCATCAACTTTTTGATCATCTTCAAATTGTGCACATTTGATCCTTAATAAGATCATTTACGATTTTAGTTTTCTGGAAATAACTGTAATTTCCTTCCGAATTTGGAATTTGAAACTATTATTTTAAAGAATATTATGAAATAACATTTATTTTATTTAAGTTTTGCGATTTAGTTCTGTAAAAAATTAAAATTTATTTAAAAATAATAGTTGAGCAACTTATTTCTATTTTCATACAGAAATATATAATTTTACTGCAGACGGTGCAAAATTATTCGCAGAAAAAAAACTGTGTTTGGTTAGTCCCCAAGTACGGAAGACACTTTACAATCTTGCCGTCTCATTTTTCTGTCGTCTGCTTGCACCTGCATAGAGGGAAGAAACCCCTCCACTGGATTAGCAGTGTGACAGAAAAAATCCTTCGACCTCTTTTTTTTTCTAATAATTTTCCTTCTGTTCCCTGCCGGCAGGTCCTGGGAACCGACTCCAGCATCCTGTCTGCACTGCTCACTCCCCCTTCCGCAGCAGAGGGAGTATGAGAAAAACTTCGCCCACCCTTCCACATTCGGAAGAAAGTAAAGAAAGTCGTTTTCGAATGTGTCTTCCATGTTGCCAACAAAGCACTTCTCGATACGGGGGAAAAAGCCCTTGAACGATGTCCTCTCGCTTGAAAGGATTCGAACGTCTCGATTTTGGAAACTTTCTCGAGAAGCGTGGCTTTTAAAAGGGAACGAACGCAATAAAAATAAATTGACTTTTTTTTTCTTCGTGACCGTGGTGGTGACTCATCAGTCCAGACTGAGGTTTATAACTGGTCTGTGACTTCCCTTCCCACCCCCACCCAATAAACCAATGACATAACAGAGTCAAGCGATTATCAGCGTCCCCCAACTCCCAAATTTAATTGCATCACATAGGGATGCGTCGGAGTTGTATGCCTTGAAAAGCTTGTTATCGTCGCAGATGAATCAGCCAAATTTCACCCCTAGCAACCTTCTTTTCGGAATCGTCTGCTATTTCCTGTCGTGGAATTTGACAAATAATTAAGAAGCGAGGAATGTAAGTGGTGGAACGTTTTTTTTAATAAAAGTATTGCGTGCTTTGTATTTTTAAAAAGAATAGAAAACCGCAAGTAAGAAGAAACTCTAAGAGTTGTTATTGTTGCTGTGAAGTATCTGAGAAAGAAATGTCTGAATTTTGAACAGACGATGTTTTTATTCCATAAAGCATAAAATATCGAAAGCTTTCTGGTCTGTGTTTTGCTTGGGAATGTTTGGTAAAAATCGTTTGCTTCTTTCACTTCGAGAGCTCTGCACTTGCCTGTTCTTTAATCGAAATTCTCGTTTCGGTTATAATTTACATTTTTCTTTAAAACACTTAGTTTTTTTTGTTTATTTTTATCTTTAAAAACAACTCACATTTATGTTTAACACACAACTTGTTTTGCTTATGAAAAGAATTAAAATAAAAACTTGCTCAATAAATAATATATTTTCTTTAGCAACGATTGCAATTGTAGAATTTAAAATATACTTTTTGAGTAAAAATACCTTTTGAAGCAAGAAGATTTGAGCAAATAGCAAATCTAGCGTTTTTCAAAATTCTTGCTTTATTACCATTTATATAATCTTTCTAACTATTGATATATTTTTCATACTTACGTAAACAAATTTCTCTTTAATTAAGTTTACGTTCTAATAGCATTTCACTTTATAATTAATTTAATTGCAGCATTTTAATCGAACGTAAAAAAATTATTTTTAAGTTTTAAATAATAAATACATGCAATTACAAATAACGCATCTTATTAGCTGTCTAGTCTGAGAAAAATTAAAAACTCAAGTTTTTTGATTGGGCTTTAAAATTACCTTCTTGTAGTTGAATCGAGGGAAGTACAATATGATGCCCAAGGCAAAAACTTCCATCACCTCTCCTCATCTATTGAAGTTTGCTATTATTTATTTTTCAATCACATATCAGAGTTAAAATTAAAACTCTAATTACTTTAATTTAAATGAAATGTCATGTTTCTCAATGGCAAATATTCTGGACAGTAATTAATGCTTTGATTGGTTCAATTTGTTTGAAATTTCAATAATTATTGATTAGAACTAGGCTCTGATTGGTGCAATTAAATGGAATGTTGTGTTTTTTCATGAACGATATATGACGCTTCTGGTATTATTTCATTTCTCGTCTCTCAAAGTCTTAAAATGAGAGAGATTCCATTTTGTCATCAATGACAATATATTAGAAATAAATTAAATGTTTAACATTATTGAAATCTTATATTTAGTTATACTTCATAAATATACGTACTGAAATTTAATTGCTGTGTGTGAGATTATAAAACAGCCATTTTTCTTAATAAGTTTACAGATATCAAAGGTCACTTAGATATGAATCCATTTCTGCTATGTTTCTGATTTTTTTATATTTTTGTTTTAGAATTGTCAAACCCCCTGGTGGCGAATGCAGCGACATCTTCGGCGTGCAGAATGGCTCATCCCCTAATGGCACTGACCAGATAACTCCTAGGAAAACCAAGAACTACATGCAGTCCAACATCTTCAGTCCAGACTCTCCAGATTCTGTTTCCCCGAATTCATCCGCCCAGCATACCCCCACCACCCCATCCAAGCTGTTGGATACGGCAGAAAGGCTCTTCGGGAGCTCTGGGGATGATCTGACTCCCAGGAAAATTGTCAACAGGCAGAGGTCATCTATTTTCGAGGAAGAAGTATCCCCAAAACCTACCAACCACGTGAAGTCCACTCCATGTTAGTGTCTTTCATTAGTTACAAAATGTAATTTCATGAATATTTTACTGAGAATCTGAAATAATTTCTTCTTTATTTTGCAGTTCGTAGACCCCAAATCAATCCGATAACTGGAGCTCCCATTTATGAAAATGGTTCATCCAATGGATCTCATAATGGAACTAATGGTACTACCAATGGAACTCCAAATGGAACACCCAATGGAACACCTAATGGAACAATGAACGGAAACATGAATGGCCACTCCAATGGAATCTGTAATTAATTTTAGTATTTTGTTATTGTTTATAAGAGTAATCTTAATAATTTTTAGGTAAAACTATACTTTAAAGTGCCCTTTGGCGAACTTGGCGATTTTTTTGGCGCCATTCCTGTTCGCGATGATTGCAGTGCTAACAGGTATAGTTGAACATTAAAAAATAACGCACCGTCCGTTGGATTTTCAAAATTCTAAAAATGATAAACCAATCAGAGCCTCGACTGGATCTAAGCCAATCAGAATACGATTCGGTTTTGCCCAGCTTGGTGATCAATAGCGATCACAACTTGGCGAGAATCAAAGGGGCATCCTAAAGTATAGTCTAACCAATTTTTACACATAAATTATGGCAATGAAATCAGATAATTGTGATTATTGCGAATATGGTATTGCCAAAGTTTATTTGCCTATTTCATTAGACTGTTGTGCAATAAAATGAAAAGTCAAACACAGAATATTTCCAGTGTCAGCAAAATTTTCATTATCGCCGCACAAATGAAATTTCTATTTAAACATAATTTTGGTATAATGTAATCATATAATATAATTGTCATAGAAATACAGACAAATACTTGAGTAAATTTTTTAAACTAAAGATACATAATAAAATTATATATATGTAAAAAAAACAGGCAATATTTTCTATTGTATAATCATTACTAAGCTATCATATCATTATGAATTATGTCTGCCAAAATTTATTATATTTTTATGAGTAATGAATGAACTCCACAAATTTGAAAGATTTCTTTATTAGCGCTTCCATTGGAAATATTTACTAAATCGTGTTTGTAACAACACTGTCTTTTTCAGCTATGTTTCCTTAAAATTATTGAAAAAATACTAATGCAAAAATGATAAATCTATAATAAATGAATTAATTGCAATCTGATAACCTAAAGAAATATAATGCATAAATTTAATGATATATTATAAATAAATAAACAGCGTGAGCAATTAATACTAACTTTGATGCTTGCAATTGTTGAAGTTTACCAAGATGGGGTTTTTTTTTTTTTTTTTTTTTTTTTTTTTTTTTTTTTTTTTTTTACATTCAAAATAATATAAAAAAAGGAAATTACAAATGAGTTTCTGTCATTCTCAATACTTCAGATTTTTTAAGAATTGCTGAGAATTTTAAGAATTGCGAAATTTTAAGAATTGCTGAGAATATATAAAATTTATGAACTTGATAACTTATACTAACTTTTATTGTTTTAAATTTAAAAAGCTTTTAACTGTCCAAAAAAAACTTATCAAAAAAGAAAGCCGAAAAAGACTACACCAAAAATCAGACTTCAGTATCATGACCTTTTCGTAATTTTGTTAGAAACTGAATCAGTAAACTAAAGATAAATGTTACTAAGTATTTGGATTAATTTTGACATTAAAATCTTTTTTAAATTAATTTTTCTAATTTTTTCTTCAAACATTTTTTATAACTTTTTCATTTATAAGTCATTTCTAGAAAACATCATACCTTAGAGCTATCTTTGAGGAAACTACACTAAAACATTTTAAGTTCTTCATGTTCTTTCTTGTACTTTTACTTTTTCATTGAACTCAAAAGTATTTTTTTCGGAAATTTTTTTGGGTTTTATATATTGTAGAATTAAATGTAGTTCTTTCCATAAATTTGCATTTGGACAGCAAATTTTGATGATTATTTCGTAATGGAATCACATTCTTTATTACAAACCTTATATTTTTATGAACCTGTAATGTTTAAAAAATTTATGTAGAGATGGACTCATCGGACATGAGCAAAGAAAAATAATTTTATGTAATACAAAAATTGTTCTATGTAATACTTAGAATAATTTTTCATTGGCTCTTAGAAAGCTTGCTGATGTGATACTTGCTGAATGAAAAATGCATTTTATAATTGGACATCTTCATATCATTTTTCCAGAACGCATATAAATTTTATAAAGTTGTCCTGACAATTTATGTATAATCGTACAAAATATTCATTTCGATTACAATTATGTTAACTATTTTAGAATCATATTTAATTTTTCAAATACTGATTATCACGTCCTTAAGACCCATTTTAGCTAATCACACTTTTTCAAACAAAGTTTGGTCTAAGAATATAAAAGATTTCTAAATTATTTTTCCAAAAACTGTTTTCTATTCATAATATAATCAATGTAATTTTTATATTCCTATTTGACATTGTTATTCGTGTGTAATATAAATTTCCCGAATAATTATTAACATTGAAATCATAAATTCTTATTCAGAATTTTCTTCAAATTTTTACTACCTATGCTGCATTTATAAATAAACTTAAATTGTAAGTTATATATAAATTAGACTATGCAATTTATAATAAAACGAAATTACATTCCCCAAACAAAATTAGGAAGCAAACAATAATAACAATATGAATGAAATAAAAAATTAACTCCCTGCATATTAAAATATTAAATCGTGATATGAATACGACTGAAAGTTTAAGGTATGAACGATAGCTGTCTGTAGCTATATCTAGTCAATTTAACTTAGCTAGCCTTAAAAAATAACACTTGGCGTTAACTCTTAATTTATTTCATGAACCATTTATTTAAGAAGATTTTTTGGAAATGATATTATACCTCTCTATTCGAAGTCTTAAAAGAAAAGTTTTCTCTAATTTCTATTTTTTTTTTTTAATTTATGAAGGGCGTTTTACAATTTATGGTGTATGTATAGATGAGTAACACCACAATTTACGGTGAATTTCACTCAATTTTTGGGTGGTTTCTTTTTTAAGGAAGCTCCTTGTGGTTAATTTTCACTTAACGAATCTTTGACTGGAAATACCACATTTTCTTCCCCGCCAAATGAAGTGATGGCGCCAACCCGGTTTTATCATGATTTATTTTTTATTTATCTTGAAAACCAATTGGTTAAATTATTTAGAAGAAATGGGAAATTCTCATTGCTTCCAAGTTAGTTTTAATTCAAAAAAATATGCAAATTTCGCGAAATGTGTTTCATATGCAGGGCCAACAGTGCTTTTCATCTTTCAATATATATCTTAAATCAATAAAATTTATTATAGTTGTATTTTTATATTATAATGACATTTTAAAAATTTTAAAGTTCAAATTATAGTTTTTTCTGAAAATATTAAATACTACCTATAAATGTTTCACTTTGTAAAAATATAGTAATTTGATTCCCTAACGAAGGTAAATTAGATAATTGTTATTTATAATTGAGAATAAATAGTTTAAAATACATGAAAACAAATTTGTAATACATATTTTGATAGTAAAATACCTATATTTATTATTTTACTAATATTATTATTGTTTGTAACGTTTCAGTTTTGTCAATCCATAATCATTCTTTTTCTTTTACAGCCAATGGTCATTCATCTCCCGAGAGTCCAATGAACGGAACACCTCGCGTTCGTAATCCTCCTGGTGGAAGATCTTCTGGAATTTTCTAGAAGAAATATGACAATCCTGTCAACTTGGACAATGAAAAAAAAAAAAAACCTTCTTTATTTCTTGATTTTTTTTCTCTCGTTTCCCACGTCTTCCATTGATTGGATCAGCAAACATAATAAAAGATCTGGTGGCAACAGTTGAGAAATCGTTTTCAGGTTCTTTATTGTTAAAATATGATGCCAATTATTACTTCCAAACTGTTACAATTTATCGTCTGGAATTATTTTGAATACTTTTATTGTTAAAAATGTATTCTTTACAACATTGTATTCTTTTGTACTTTTAACCTAGAAAAATGTATTCTTATTATGATTTGTAATTTATTTACTTAAATAGTTTTTTATAATTTGCCATTTTACTTAAAAAACAACATATAATTAAATTTTGTAGAGCAAATAATGTTATAATTAGAAAGCCTTTCATATTTATTGTTGAAAATTTCGGAACAAATTTTTAGGTAGAATAATATATGAGAGAACATATAAAAGAACAAATTATAACTTGCAGAAGCTCAACTTGGAAACAGCAGGTTCTTAGTATTATAGAAATTATCGTGTAAAAAAAACTGAAGATCTTTACTTCGTTAAAAGTAGCTAGTGAAAAAATGTATGACTTTGCAGTTTCAACGAGGAACAAATTTCATGGGAACAACTTTCCACAAATTTTGTGCGAAACTATTGTACCATTCCATTTTATTGTGACCATTTTTTTATTAAATATCCTTTGCAGATAGACAAAGTAATAGAATAAATTGCTGGAATCACAGATTTTCAATTAAAATATTGATATTTCATAAGTACCATTTATGATAATGAATATGAAAAAAATATTTAGCATGTATAAACAAGAGATTTTTTTTCCAATACCAATGGATTTAAAAAACCAGCTTATTATATTTGCTTCAGGAAAAAATAAACCCGTTCTTCCAACAAACACAAAAGGGCTGCATTAAATGGCTGGTCCATTGACTAATAGGCCTTTTATTAAAATAATGTCTCTTAAACTACAAATTACTTATAGCCAAATGCAAGACTGATGATTTTATTTTTTTTTAATACTTCAACTTGGTTAAGCCACCAGTGCATTTTGTGATATATTACAGTATAGCAAACTGTATCCCATCCATTCTTTTCACTAAATCACTTTTATAATACTAAATAAAAACTTTTTTGCGTATTAAATTTTTTGTGCTTCTTTAGTATACATATTTTGTTTGAATGCATACGTTAGTGTGTTTGTTTGTTGTATTCATATCTATATACGAATTATATGATTTTTGTATTCTTTTTTTTATATCTACTCTAACTTTCTTTTTTTTTGCCTTTTTGAGCAAATATATCCTGCTAATTAGTATATGTTTTTTACAGCTTGATGTGAAAAGTGCATTTTTTTCCCAGTGATATCTTACTTAATGGCAATCATATTATTAGCATAAACTTAGCTTGAGTGTATTTCGTTTCACTGTGTTTTATTTGTATTTAGTTCCTAATTCTGATTTATGTACCAATCAGCCTTAGTTATTACGATTCAGAGGGAATTGTGTGCTCCTGCATCTGAGTTATTGACGTAGTTTATTTCGGAGTCCACGTAATTTCACTGAAAGAAATGCTTGTATTGTAACAAAATTATTGTAAGTATTGTTTGTTTGCAATAAAACATTGTGGGACATTTTTATAAATGTAATGTAATCAGGCTTCTTTGAATAAATATTTTACAAAAAAAAAAATTTCTCTCTTCTTTTTCCATTTATGTTTCAGAATGAAAAAGATCAGTGATGAATTATTTTTCATTGCAAAAACTGATAGAATGGTTAATCGAAGAAATTAGCTATTTAAATTTATATATTCAAAGTTATTTATTTATTGTATATATTTGTACAAATATTCCCCTGTACTTCAAAATAGTAACTACAAACTGTCAACATGAATTGTATTTATCAGTCTGTCCAAATTTAATATTACTTTTATAATTTTTTGCAACTATTTTTAGAATAAAAAGTATGAAAATTTTCTATTCTAATGATAAATTGTAAAATATGAAACTTGTTGTGTAGTACAATTTTACATGATGTATGTTAAATTAGTTTCCTTTTTTTTATTTTAAAAATATTGTAAAAAGTTTAAAATTGGTAAGAAAAATATTAGCCAAATTAGGATTACCTCCTGCTAATATATAATAATAATATATTCTCAATTTAGTCATTGACATATATATATATATATATATATATATATAATATAACTATATTTTACTATTATTAATATAGGTTAGTAAAACTAATTCCATCATAAGCATATCATATTAGGAATATAGAAATAGAATATTATCAATAAGTCTATTTTAAGTTCCGAAATTTCCCTTAATAAAACTATTTTATATGATAGTATCAAACACAATCAAATAAAATAAAGCTATTTTATACAGATTTTTAAGTACTACAGTCCCTCTTATTGTCAAACCATGCAACAAAAACTATATGTAACATGCTAAAATGATGACAAGTCAATATACTATGTATACACAATAGCTAATATAAATAAGGTGAAATTCACTTATATTTTAAGTTTTCACTTAAATTTGTTTTATTATTAAAAATTCTCAACAAAATACAATTGAAAAAATATATGAGCATTTTCTTAAAAATTGAAATACAAATATAATAACTTCATATTCAAGAACACATCATGAATTGATTGAATAAAAACAAAAAGAGGTTATATTTTAGATTCGATAAATCCAAAATATTCATAAGTACGAAGCCGAATCTTAGAATTTTCTTTCGAAATTATATCTATTTAAAAAAAATATATCATTTTATATTCACCGTTTAATAATAAAATTTTTTAAATTAAATCAAAGTGACATTTTTATTTATTTATTTAAAAGCAAAGTATTTAAGAGCAAAGTATTTAGCAAAGTAACTAAATATTTTCTAGTTTTTTTGATATATAAAATTATTATTTAACTTTTATCCTTACATAAAATTCGAAGAAATCTAAATATCTTTAACAGCAATTCTTTTAATGATTATAAACTCAGTCTTTTAAAATAATAATGTAAAATTAAATATTCTTCATTAATGCATATATGCTATATTTGTATGATTGAATAATGTAAATCTGTTATGTACTAGTTTTTTTCCTAAAGTAAGAAATAATAGATTGAGAAAGTTTGTGATCAATAATTATATTTGATGCAAAAAATCCAAATTAAAATTAAAGTAATCAGTGAAGATAAAATTGAGTCTACTATATTAAACTATGCAAATCAGATCCAGATATTCCAAGGCATTCCAATTTACTTCAATTGAATTTCATTTGATTTATTTTTCACTATAGGCACTTATTTTTCCCTTTGGCACAGGAGGCACTATTGTATTAAAGTATAATCCGAAGCAACACAAACATCTATGCCCTAACTGAAAATTGAATTACAAACTGTTAAACTGAAAGCCAACTCGACTATCAATTAAAATTTTCCTGGTCCATAACTTGGAGACTGCTATATTTCACAGGAACGTTTCATTAAATTTTAAAATGTGTAGTTATCTGCCACAAGAAAAAAAGTTTTTGGAAGTGATTTTATCACGCAATGAAGTAATTTCGTTTATGGAATCTTTGAATTCGTATTCTGGTCGGTATTTCATTATCTAGGAATATTAATGGAATTTAAAGTTGTGCATTAATATTTTCTAAAATTTGCTTCTCAGATTCTTTCCATATACACGATACGATTATTCATATATATATATATATAAACAAATAATAATAGAATTCTTTTTTATTTCAAAATTAAATTATTTTACAAAAAGCATTAAATTACAAAATTTATGACATTCTTTTTTAAAATTCCCTAATAATTTCAGAAAATTATTAAGAAACTGCTTGATAGATATTCTTATTTTGAAAAATTCTGATAAAAGCTCTCTGTTTATTTAATATTTATAAAGATTTTAATGTTTTATAATCTTGTAGATTTAATGCGAGAAACGTTTTTACTTTGCAAACATAAATTTAAATAATTGAATTCTACGAATAAATCCATATATTAGCGATAGATATCCAGCATACGCTTGATATCATTAATTTTGCAACAAAACCACATAATTCACACTTTAAGCACTGATGACAATTTTATGATATTCTGGTGATATCAAAGCAAATTCAAAAATTGAATTAAATGACTCAACTCTAGTCATGAAAGTTTAGGGCAAAGTTAATGCTGCACAACATAATCTCTTAAAATGTAATACCAAAAAGAAATTTTATTCTGTAATAGGGACCAGAACAGAAACATAATACTTGGCGTAAAACAAACCACTAGTGTCTCGAGGTAGAGTCCATAGCCGGGCTCCAGATGGGAATTATAACGCATGCGCACTTGAAGAAAGTGGTGGTAATAATTTGGCGGTATACAATGTGAACATTTAGTTTTAGCAACCCTGTTTGCTTAACTATGGAGCTGAGTTTCGGGACTCTATCAGAGAAATGAATTTCGCCCCCCATGGAGATATATCTTTCCAGTTACTCATTAAAAAAATAATGATTGCAATTATTATATTTCCTTCTTATTTCTATATTTTAATAAAGATATTATAAACTTTGTGTCATGTATTTTTTCCAATATTTTTATGTGCTAGCAATAAAAAAGAAGGATCCATTTCCTTCTGATTTCTGTATTTAAATAAATAGATTATGAACAAAAATGAGAATTAAATATCCTGTGTAAAAAAGTCAAGGTAAAATTACATAAATTTTTTTTCACTAAATATATGAAACAAAACATTTATAAATTTTATCACTTCATTATGCTTTTATGACCAAGCTATATTTTATGCCTGATTAATAAATTCATTATTTCGAATTTTTCATTATTTTAGATTTTTTTACTTTATCATGTTTATACGCCAAAACAATATTTTATGTGTGTCTGGTTTATAATTATTTATCTCAAGTAATTTCTTTAAAATTGAATTTTTTTTGCATGCATGAATTGTTTTAACAAGCTTTGGATACATTATAAATTTCAATTAAAAAAAACAAAATTAACACACTATGTTACTTAATGTGTACATTGTCTATTTTTTAATTTAAAAATTGTACTAAGATAAATCAAAAGCTTCCAATAAATTAAACTTCTGTAGTTGGAGAGTAGAACTTTATTTGAAAAAATAAGATTTTAGTTTTTATAAATGAGGAATACAGCGATCTAAATAATAAGCTTCTTACTATGAATTTTGCCGAACAATCAATTTATTGTTTGAAATATTTTTTAATTTATGTATTTCAAAAGTTAATTTATGTATTCAAATGTTATGTATTTTAATAATATATTTCAAAACATAAAATTCTTTCCTTAGCAGCTACTTTGAATATAGATGTCAAAAGAGTTATTAAGATTATACATAAAGTTTGTTTAGTAAACATAGCAGCTACGGTATTTATAAATATTAGTTAATTACGAATTTATCCACTAATCAGTAATTAAAAATTCCTGACTTTTTATATAATTTGTTGGTACATCTAAGAATAAAAAATAATCCACTGTTCTAACAATACATAGAATTTATATTCACAATCATGATGATTTAATCAACGAATACTTTGTGAATGCTATTAAAAATATAACAATACTAAGTCGTTACTCTTTTTGAAAGGATAACGGATATGTAAACAAAATACACTTTCTAGCCAGATAAATTTATCGCGTTATTTAGATCGCCAACCCGCTGAATCTCAGCTAAAATCTCTTACTCAACGCGCATGCGTTAGAATTCCCATCTGGAGCCGAGCTTAAGGGACTCTATCTCGAGACACTAGTAAACAAACCCAAACTCATTCTGACAGAATATCTAATACAAGGTTGTAATAAATAAGAACAAATAACATTGTTCTGAAAGCTTAAATGAATTCATAAAGGCAACGTGTGTATGTATCGGAACTCTTCCTGGTGCTTAAAGCCAGAGTCGGGTTTTATTAGTTAGGTAGAAGCAACCATTTGGAATTCTTCGTAATTTAGAAGCAAAGACCAGGCAGAAAACTTCCCAACACTTGACCTGATATATAATGGAAGTTCAGTAAGAAAATATTTACCTCAAGAATATATAATCCTCTTTTGTTAAATTCTTTTAAAGCATCGTTAATCTACTCATTTCAAATTGAAAGCCATTGTTAAAGTAACATCTGCAATTAAAAATATTCGATTAATATTCCATATTGATTAATATTCCACACAATAAATTCAATCAAATCAAATATGTTTCGAATATTCATACAAATTTTTTTGTTTATGAATATTGGAAATTTTTTCCAGTTCATTATTTATATTAATTATTTGATTATTTTTTATACAAACATAATATAATTCTAAAAAAGACAGAAACGGAAACTTATGAGATAACTTGTTTAACAACCTTAATTAAGAATAGTGGAATACGAATTCCGATTGAATCGGATACGAACTTCTCAAACGATATTTATACGATTGCCACAATATTATGAAATTGCTCTAAAGTCTTCCGTTTTTTCGCCATTTACGCGTTGCAACAACCGTGAGAAAGTTTGCCAACCTATAAATGGGAAAGGGGCGGAGTTGATTTCGTAGCGTAACTAAATATTGGCGCTCTTTGAGAAAATATTTCTCGATTAAAAACCGCCTCAGAAGCTCTGAGACGAGCCATAAGTTGGCTTTTTTAAAAATTTTTATCACGAAATTTGAACGAAGAGACCTACTCCTATGTATTTCCTGTGTGAAAAATACTTCCAATACATATTTTTTATTCTGACACTTTTACATTTCTTATAAGATAGATGAAATTTTATATGCCCAGTATGACTGCTTACAAAAATATAAAAAATTATTCGAATACAGCTAATTTTATTCTAAACTTCTTGGAAAAAGATTTCGTTGGAAATCATTTCTATTGGGTAATATGTTATCGTTAAATTTTGGGGTTAAAAACAATGGTACAGAATGTACTAAATGATATTTCTACAGAATGTGCTAAATGTTAATGTAAACATACAAGAAAAGTCAAAACTGGATTAATTATCAGAAAGATTTATAATTATGGCTTTAATAATGTATTCAAATGTAAACACTAAGGAACGGATAATTCCAGAAGTTTATCCAAGGGAAACTTTTTACTAGTAAAACCAATTATTTCTTATAAGTAAGTCTACTGATTGCATAAAATATGCTTTTGACACACTTATGCTATTAACTTTTCCCTTTTGAAAGAATTGGATTAAGTTTATAAGCTAGGAAATTTTACTTATTGGTATACAGACTAATCAAAAAATAAGTTCTAACATTGAGACTGGTGTTTATTCTACAATTGTGATGGTATGAAGGTGTAATTCTACTTGAATAGACATACAACAATCTTCCATTTTTATGCATAGTGGAATACATTAGGATCGAGTTTTTATTTAAAAGATAATAATTATTTGTTATGACATTAAAATTACATTCTAGCTTCAAAGAAGTGCATTTTAATTTATATTCTTATTTGGGAAGGTTATCCAGCTCTGTGTTAATTAGTTAGGAATAATTATTTGGTCTTAATGTGAATGTCTGGTTATTGTGGTAACCCTAATAGTGAGTTATCCGTAGAGCAATGGTTTTAGCTGTTTGGGTGAATCAACAACTCATTTTACTGAATTTGAGACAATCCTGAGTATTTTAACGAAAATTATCAAAAATTTTATCTTTTCAGAAAATAACAAATTTGAAATGATTAGAATGGTTACATACAAGCGAAACTATTAAATAGTAAGTCTTAATAAAGATACAAAAAAGTGTTGAACTTTTGTTGAAACTGCTTACAAAACAGTAATACTACTAATGGTCACTGTACCTTTAAATTACTCCCTCTTTTCACTGGATTAATAGATCATTCTACTCCGGGAATAATCTATGCATGGTGGAAACCTCATTGCATATCTTTTGCAAATGCAAACATGTTTCGCTCCCAGATTTGAATACCTAGGCCAACTTATAACTGAATCTTGAATATTGCAGGATATTCATGTTGAATATTTGTTGAACTGTGTGCTAGGCACTAATCTATTTAAATAAGGAGTTTGTTTTTCTATTTGGAGGTATAGTGCAATAGACTTTTAGTCATTATGTTTGGTTCAGAGTGCAGTTTTAGCATGTAGACCTAGATTTGGACTTACGTTTAAGTCTAGATTTATGGCGATGATAATGTTTTTTCATGGGCCAATAGACTTCTTTTTAAACAGTTTTCTATTTTGACTTCCATTTATATGCGATATGATCAATATGTGATATTTATCCTGATATGAGTCAGACAGTTGAATTAAACTTGAAGCTAGCTCAGTTGATTGGTTTTTCTGGCGCAAGGTCCAAAAAGGACAAACTGCGCTAAATGTTAGCTCAGATTAAGAGATGAATATGTGTTGTATAGATTAATGTTCTGTACATTATACGCTGAATAATATTCCAGAGAATAGAAAACTGCATTGCTAAGTAAATTTTTATAATGATATTCCAGAATTCTTCTTTAATTGGTTTAACTTCAAGGCCAAAAAAAAATTAATCGAGAATAATAAAATTCAGCCAAGTTCTGCTTTCTTTTTTTTCTGGAATCACTATTTTTAAGAGCTTTCTTTACTTTTATTTTTTCTTGTCATGCATGTTAATTGCAATTGATAATGAATTCTCCATTAATTTTTTTCATTAACAGTGGAAGAAATTATGTGGACCAATTTTTGATATTCCTAATTTTTCATAGTGTAGTGAAAATATTTAAGTCGCTCAGAAGCGAATGCGGTTAAGCCCAGAAAACAAAAATTGAGAAAATTAATGTTTTTTGATGCATTAATTTTTAAATTCTTGATTCATTAATTTGATTAGCAAACCATATAAAATATTTTTCTTACGTGTAAACTCTGCAAATAAATACATGCAAATAAAAATATGCAAATAAAAATGTGCAATAAGTATTTATTAATACAATAGCAACATTTAAAAAATTTTAGTACTTATACCTTTTTTGCAGCTGAAAAAGATAAGAAATTTATGTAAAAATAATACAATAACATTTGTTGTCATAAGTTTTACGTTAATTCATCTCAACAAATATCTTCTTCTTCTGAGTTACTTAAATATAAATTTTGTTCTCCACGTGTTGTTCTTAATGTCCCGTAAAATTTGTATTTAATCGAATTGCTAAACTCGTGTTGAGTTTGTTGTTTCTTTTGAAATTGTTCTACTATTAGGATATAATGTTGGTTTTGTATTTTTTAAAATTCCAAGTCTACCTATTTTTGTTTTTTTATATCAATTACATTATAAAGGTATAATCCTCATCAAAAATATATTGAACTTAATGCTGTTTGGATTTGACCTTTCTAGTTTTAGCCATTGCATATCAATCCAATTGACTATCCACTTGTTGATATCTTTCTGTTAGTAATAGCATTTTCCAATGTTTTTTGTGGAAAGGAAATCTTGTCGATTCATTTCAAAAATGTTCTTTCTTTTATTATTTTGTACTTTATGATACCCCAATCACTAGGATTATAAATGTACTAACTTTTATATATATGAGGTTCTATAGCAGCAAAATCAGTCCTTTGGCAAATGCTGCTGTGGCCACTTAATAAAAATTTAAGCTCAATTGATTCAGCTTTTATATCTTTCTTCGGAACCAAAATCAGTAATCTTAACATAGTTTTTATATTTCGATTCTGTTCTGAGCATGAATCTAAGTATATTATAATTTTCATAAAATCATTTAGGTATAATTTTATGTATTTAGTTTAACACGATGACACATCTCGTAAATTCCACGATCTTTAGGTTACAGATTAAACATACATTTAAGTCATTGGCAACCAAGATTATATACATATAAATTTTTCTTGTAATAAATAATGATGGGGACAGTTTCAGATATGGTTATGCTTTTTCTAAACCATAACTATAGACATTCATTTCGTCTGAAGGGAACAACTTTGATAATTGATGAACCCCCCAAAAATTACGCGCCAAAACTGGCACTGGCCTACGGACTTTTTAGGGTTGCTGTTTCTTATTTTGGTGTTACCAATTTAGGTTTTTTCAGCTTTTAGGTATTTGCTGTTGCCAAATTTAGTATTTTCTTGTATTTTGTACCATTTTCTGAGTTTTTTTTTTTTTAAAGTTTATTATCTATTAATTATTTGTATTTAGCGAGAATCCATCTTGGCAAGTGAAAAAAGGCGCCAAAAACAGGTATTATGGTTGGTGAGGGAAAAAAAGTCGCCAAATTTCCGATTTGGGGGGTATATCAAAGTAGTTCCGTCTGAAGCTCTAAAGTGATCATTAGTCACATTAATACGAGTAATTTTTGCATTTCACAAGCAACTTCGTCCGCATTCTTTTCTTTATATATTGTAGATTGTTTTTTATTACCAAATAATCACATTTTTCCCAAGTATTTTCTGAAGGTTGCTTAAAGTGTAAGTTAAATTTTGTCAAAAATATACAGTAATAAAACTTTTCCTTTGGTGGTAAAATTTACTCATCATAACATTGTTTTATGCACAGTTTTTACATTTTTGCAATAGAAAGGTCAGAATTCAAGTATCAGTGTCTTGAAGTAGCAGGAAAGGAGCTTATAGTTTTATTACATGGAAGACATCTATTTTATTACCTGGAATATGATCTTGCACGGGTAATTCAGATCTTCCTTTGAACAACAATAATATAGTCACTTGTTACTTATTTGATATGTTTCTTTAAAATATTTTTTGCTAATACTAACATGACCGTTAAGTTTAATAAAATATTCAAAAGACTGAGATCTTGATTCTTTTGAGTTATTTCTCGGTCGTGTCTTTTGATAGCTTTTGATAGCAAACTTTAACCAACCCCTTAAAAAAATATTTTGATATGATGACCATTAAGATTGTAAAAAATTTTCATAGCCTTCTTACTTTGAGAAAAGATTAGCTTGTGACTACAAGGTTTATTATCAAATTTCTTTGCACGAATTATTCTTTTATTTTTATTTTGATATTGTTTATCTTGTACCTTTTTGTGTTTTTCAGCAGTTGGAAACCATTTCCCAAGATTCTCGCTGCGTTTTCTACCCAACTTTTCTTTCATTTTTCATTATCTTCTACTTTTTCTTTATCTGACGATGTATCAGCATCAATACGGTTAACTCTCCTTAAATTACGATGAAATACCATATCACTTTCACTTTCATTATTTTTTATTTTTTTTGACACTTTTATGTTTTGTACCCTGACAATAAATCTTTATTATTATTTTAAAAATGCAGAGTTTTTGTAGTTATTAAAGAAAATTTATTTGCCTGTTTTTGATAACACAATAATTTTCACAAATACATGTAATATTCTTAAGTTTTAACCAAAGTTTAGAGATTTCAAATGAAAAGAAATCACGAACATAAAACTCTATCAATTCTAAATAGTAGGAGTAACAGTTACAGTTACTATGAATTTGTTGTTCTTCAACGTTCAGTTTATGTATAAAAATATTGTTTAGATATTTCAAATTAAAAAATATCACGAATATAAAACTCTAACAATTCTAAATAGTTACTAAGAATTTGTTGTTCTTTAGTGTTCAGTTTATGTATAAAAATATTGATAAAAGGTGGACTTATTCACAATGACTTCTGAAATTATTGTATAGTATATTCAGAAGCTTTAAAAAGTGCTTTCTGGCTTTGAAAAAAGATATAATGAGTAAATCTTTTGATGACAAAGAAGAATGTTATTTATTTAATCAAAATTTACAAAAAGCAGAAAAGATATAAAAATGGACTTAACCGCATTGGCTTCTGATCCACTCATTTTTATTAAACACTCAAATAATATTGAAGATTCATAGTTTGGTTCTGCTCTTGATGGACTTCCAAAACTTTTGAAGCAGCTACCCGAATAAAGCATAAATGATTGGTTAGCAGTAAATGATGGTTGGTAAATGATTGGTTGGATTGATAAACAATAAATGACTAGGTTTAATTTTTTTGCATAGTTTCCTTCCTTTCAGCAATTATCATAGACTTAATGACATCAACATATATTCGCTTATCATGGCTCTTGCAAATTTCATATATAATATATCTGTAACCGAAATTAGGATTTCAAAGCTTTGAAAAGCTACCGAAGAGGACAGTGGAAAAATTGAACCACCGTTGAGTAATGAATTTTTCTAGAAGGAAAAGAAAAAAAATTGCTATTTTTCCTAATAACAATTAAACTGCAGCTTTTTTTTCTGAGAAAAAAAAACTTCAGGAGCTCTGTATACAGTTTTTTCTTATGAAGCTCGATGAAGCGTTCAATGCCAAATGTGATAAAGTTCTGATGTTTCTTTCCCAAAAATAAGCTGAATTGCTCTATAAGTATTCCAAAAAAAATTTCACACTGTCATGACTAATGATTCTTACACCATTGCGTTATAAAACCGCAATTTTTGATAATTATTATCTCATACATTTAAAGAAAAACCAAATTTACATGTCCTAAAAATGTTGTTTAAACTAGTAATTTGATTTTGAAATTATTCAACTTATAAACAAAAGAATAGAATTTTTTGAATAACGTTACTATTTAAACAAACTTATCTTCGATTTATTCATCATTAAAAATCGCCAAATTAATTTATAGGCACTTTTTCTGACTAGCATTGACTTCAAAATTTTAATTTTGAAGAGAGTGAGAAATTGTGTGGAACAGAAAGATTTGTTAAACATAGATAAAAAAAAATCATAATTAACATTTATTTCATGGGAATTTTCTTGAGATTTATATTTTAAAATTTATTTAAAAGGTTTGCAGAGTAACAAAAAGGTATTTATTAAAAAAAAAAAAAAAAAGAGGCCTGCTTTAATCTCAAGATTAAGAATGTTTCATCATAAAAAAATTAATATTTCTCATTGTAATATGTAATCTCATTGTAATAATCGCACTATACATATTCCATTGAAAATTTTACTGAAAGTTTGGCAATGAATTTCTCAAGGGTTTTTTACATTAAGATTATTCGAGATTCCTAAACTTCGAAAATACCGCTAATGTTTTACTCACAAATAACTTTCACTTTTTTGCGTTTGAAGTGTGTAGTTGTTAAAATGCTCTGTATACTAAATGCCATTCGTTATTTGCCATTCCCTATAACAAAAAGCAATGTGTTATTTGCCATTCCCTATAGCTAAAAGCCATATATGTCCGTATATACAATGGAAAAAGTCATAAATTAAAAATTTATTTTTTACTCAAAACTTTTCAAAAATTTATTTGCTACAGTAAAATAAATACTTGCAATAGCTTTAGAGTTGCAATTTATACTAAATGCACCCATTGATTTAAATACAGATAGAATATTTTTTGTGTTATAGCCAAATGTTAGAATTTTATAATCGAGCTGAGTTCAGTGCCTTGTTGCGTATGAAGTGGAAAAGAAATTTAACCATTTTCCCGGATTAGTCCTTCGGTTAAAAGGAAATTATTTACTTAAATGGATGATATTCAAGCAAAAAATATTTTTATTGAAATCGGGACTAATAATATATAAATTGTTAATAATGTTACAGACTCCGAATTCAATCTTTGTTACATCTCTTTTGAATTCCATGCTATATTAAGATAATTATTTACTTATAAAATGCGTGGACAAAAGGCAGATACAAATACAAGACAAAAGACGGAAGCACAACAACCATCTTCAATTGCTCAACAGGGTTGGAAGCGAACCTATAACCTTTTGTCCTACCGTTAGGCCAAAACGAACACACACACAATAATAAATTTCTTCACTAATAATAAAATTTTGTACTGAATTTTGAAAAAATCCAAAATAAAACTTTGTATTAAATATGAAATATTGTATACTAAAAAGTGCTTACAATAACAACTAATATCATAGGAAATCTGTTTTGTTTTGTGCAATTTTTACTCAAAAAGGAATACTCCAGAATGAGATAACTGAATGTTTTTTGCAAGATTAAGTTTTCATGATAATATGCAATTGAAAGAAAATTTGAACCGAAGCAAGTATTTTACAAAAAATCTTAATTATATCGCCAATGATCTAATTCTCTCCTTCAGTGACCATGACTAAAGTTGCAAACAAAAAAAAATTGAAATTTCAAGGCTATTGTTATCGAAGCAGTATGAAAACTGACTGGCTTTAATTTACAAAATACAAAAAAAAGTCTTCCTCTGGAAACTAAAAAATATAAACTATGTTCATTAACCACCGATAAATTACCAGACATAAAAAAGTTATGTATAGATTTGTATGCGAATTGAAAAAGTGTCAATTTTTAATGTCATTTTCTTTTCTATTTTAGTATAATGACAGAACAGCTTTAATGAATCCGGACGAATAAGAACAAAAACCAAAAAATGGGTAATATAGATATGACATGTTTTTTATTATTTTCTTTAGAATTTTCAGATTTTTATGAGTTTAAAATAGTTTTTCTATATTTACAAGTATGTCCTAATTTGGGCCCACTGTTATCTGGTGGTAGGAATTCGTTCTTCAGAGTGAAAGTTCTCGGATTCGATCCCAGTTACTGTTAAGCAGCGAAAGAGGGATGTTGTGTTTCTGTTTTTTCTATGCCCATCTGTCGGGTGACTGCTCGAGAATTTTCCGGATGTCTTTCTTTGAGACACCTGAATACTAGTCCCTATCTAAGTTCTCCCATAATACAATTTTGTGGTGAACGTGACCTTACATCAGCCTAAGGCCATTAGGCAGTCCACATTGTGGTGTCAAAGTATTTGTTATTTTAACTCCATCTTCGCCGATCCGAAAACTGAATGTTAATCCTTTAGTTTTCCATTTAAAAATAATGGGTTCGATTCCCAACTCGAGTGTGGATGTTTGTAGTGATTCGGAGTCCATTTTTAGAAATACGTTCCTATCGAATCAGATCTTATGTGGGAAAAATGATCAATCAAACCCATCCTCCACCTTTGAAATTTCTATATGAATGTGTCTCATCTTAACATTATAAATTCATCCGTCTTACATGATGCACTTTATATAGAATCGTCAAAATTAACTGAGAAATAATCTTCAAATGTATTGTCACAACACGCCGCCCACTCTGGTGGTTAGAGTACCTGACTACGGATGGGGAGGACCTGGGTTCGAATCCTGGCTTGGGCATGGATGTATTTTCTCTCTCTGTGTTTCTTGTCCTTTCCTCAGATGATGGATGAATATGGCCTGCCCTATAAACGAGTGTGTGGTGGTGTGGCGTAGGCGATGCTACTCGTACCTCCGTGACTTTGTTTACAGGTGCCCACTGGGTAACGATAAAATAAGTAGCAGTTTCTGGCCTTGTTGCTGCAAATGGGTTAATTACTCAAACGTGCCCTCCATTAGAAACAAAAAAACAATTGTCACAACACTGATAGTCATGTTCTTACAATTTGAAACTTTGTTCTTATATATAATCTTTAACCTGTAACGATAAGTGCAATGGTACTATGTCGGCTGTGACAGTTAGTTCCGCCTTGGTATTGTCAAAATAATCAGCAGAGATATTCTCTTATATTTTCATGTATAATGATCAACAATTTGTCCATTTTAATTAAGCTGCACCAGATTTTTATCATAAAGTCCAGCATTTCTTCTTATTCTTGTAGAAAATCCTAGTAACTTCACGCTAATCCTGGCAAATGAGCCAGCATTATTTCTCTAATTTGAGCAAACTAATTATTCTTTTTAAATAAAAGATAATATTGTAAATAAGAGTGTAACAATTATATTACATATGCAAGTCTTGCAATAATCTAATAGAAAATTAAATTGATTGATATACTAAATTTCATTTCAGAAACAGTTAAATTATATAGCTGCTAATAAGCCAATATTTCGTACATTTCTGGGGTATCAAGGTTTAAACTATTTAAAGTAAAAAGAATAGACATTAGAATAGCAAATCAAAACATTGGAAATAAACTGAACCCAAACCATTTCCCATTGGATAATCACATTACTTTTTTTAATTTCGAAAATCACTTAACCAACTATTATAAAAATAACTTCAAATAAAAAAGAACCCAAATAATATAAATATTAATGAACCATATTGTACTTATATAGTTTATTTTCATCAAAATTTAGAAATTATTTTAAATACAATCCTAAATTCAAATTGTTTTCTATGCACTCGAATATTTAAACAAGCATTTGTATAAATCTTGATACTCAATAAGCCTTTCATTGGTGTTTCAACTGGAAAAAAATTGTTTCAGTAAAATTTATGCAGAAGTCGTCATTCACTATATAGACTAAAAAAAAGTTTCTTACATTGGATATAATTAACTTTCTTAACACATTTAGATTTTTCCCACATTAACTAAATAAAAATAAATAGTATGATAACGCTTCATTTGGGTGCATCAAATGTGTTGTATTATCAGTTATAAAGCTATTTTGATGACTTTTTATCTCAATGTTATTTTGATTGTTAGATTGATTTCTTATTCTTTATATGATAAATTTTGAATGAAAAGGCTTTCATTTGTGTAGTTGCCATGCTCAGTCATAACAAGTAAATTCCATAATAAAATTAATTTTATTAATTTTATTAAAAACTGAATAAAAAATTTGATATATTTGCCTCTAATTATAAAAGTTTTAATAACTTAGAAAACTAAATTCAAAGTATTTTTGACTAGATATAATTCATATCTGAAAGAGGTATTCCCTTCAAGATATACAAGAAATTCATTTTGGTTTTGTCATCAGCTAGTAGTTGACCTGATTTTTAACACAGAACACAGTGGATAATTTTTGCAGATGAATGGTATAGTAACGATTGTTAGAGCATTCGACACAGCATGTGTGAATATTACCTACCATGCTGTGAACCTACCATGCTGTAATACCTACCATGCTGTGAATATTTTAACAAGGAGGATTTTCTCTAGAAGGGCGTATTCCATGTATCACAAGAGAAACAATTTGGAAAACTCCCAAACTTTTGTTCGATCCCAAACACGTAAGTATTCTCTCTCTATCTAACAGAAGTTTGTACAAAAGTGCAGCATTCCTCATCCCTATTTCAATTGGGGCTGGAATCGAATTTGAGAACTTCTCATCAAATCATGAGAATTTTCTGATGAATCGTAGTGAATATTGGTTCACCATATTTGTAATACTATTCGGAAACCATTAACAAGTTTAAACAGATAAAAAAAAAAAAAAATGGAAAGGATAAAAAATACATTTTGTGTACTAAAAATTGCATTTAGTTAAAAATTTAGCTAAATAAAATAATTTAATATTTATGTAGCAAGTATTTATATTCAAAAAGAGAATTTAGTTTAAAATTTAAATATATCAGATTTATTTTTTTTACTATTCAGTTATGTTATTAAAAATAAATCAGATATATGACATTGAAAGTGAAAAGGAATAAAACGTATCGTCTTAGAACATAAGAGAAATGCATCAACTATTTTATTGGAATTGTGAGGAATGTCAGAGAAAAACATGTAAAATATCTTGCAACTGCTTAAGAAAAAGTAGCAAAAAAAAAAAAAAAAAAAAATTGTGCTGGAGAATTTAAAAATTTTAAATTTTCTACTTTTGGCTAGATAAAAGAACCACTCTTTGCATTTTTCATTTATATTTTTAAATTAAATGAAATATTTCTATAAGATAAAAAAGATCTATAAGATAAAAAGAATTTTTCTAATCTCAGAGCATAAGGAAATAATGAAATACTTTTTAAAAATTACAATAATTTAGGATACTATATTTGATAGAACGTTTATATTTTCAAATAAATTTATAGTAGAAACTGAAAAATATATTTAAAAGAATAAATAAATAATTCAATATAGAATAAATGCTATTTATTCTTCATGGAATTAATTCTTTTTATTTTCTTATTTTTATAGTGCTGCCATCTATTGAATATTGTTAAAAATATCCTTACATTTTCATTTATAAATTCAAATATCCTTATATAATTTAAGCAATGCTACAATATTTTAAAAAATTGAAAATATTTCTTTTTTAGAGTTTTTTCTCTTTTATTCTTTCTAAATATTATAAAAAGTTTAATCAGAATCGTCCAACTGTCAGTAAATGCTTAAAAAGTTGCAAACGCAACTAATGGTTCAAAATAAATAGTATATGTGATAGGAGCTATGTATAGGGTCATCTGATGAGAAAATTCTAAATTATTAAAGCATTATTAGTTTATTTAAGTATAAAATGACTTAATGTTTCATATAGTAGACTCTTGTTTCACGAATCTCTGATTTATGGACACTCACATTTTAACGAACTAATGGTTAGTCACTAACATCATAGACACTATGATAATTTTTACTCTCAACTAAAACTTTAAAAATCTCTTTCTTGAAAACAAGCAAATAGTTTCATTTTCCACTATTTTAATTTATTTTATTTTTTTGTGCTCTCATATTTTTTTAACTTTTTTATTTGATTTCCTTTGAATATAACGAATAGAAACTTAACTTTTGAACAACGAAGTGACATGTGCAGGTAGCTCAGACGTTGTGAGAATAATAGTCAAAGATTTGTATGGAAAGGCCTATAGCGCCGAATTCGATTCTGTCAAGTTTGAGCTCAGTTATTCTGTAGTTCTCTGCTTTATTCTGTAACTGAAAAATTAAATCGCAACATACTCTGCTATATTAATATTTTTAACTAACTTATTTTTATTCAAATCTCTTTTTTGATATTTCAAACCTAACTTTCACAATTCTCATGAGTAAAATTAATTAAAAAATTATCATCGGAGTTATTATTCTAAATCCTGCATTTGTACGTTCTATTTCGTAAATCTGTAACAGTCATGAAAACGAACTGATTCTTTGATGTTTCTGTTGATTCTATTGTAGCCTGACAGAAAACTTTATCATTTGGTTTGAGTTCGAGTATCCAAACTAATCTTGAATGTAAATTGGTATTGCATTTTTTTTTTATCCTAACAATGAAATCTTACAAATTTACGTTCAGAATTTTACAATAGAATACCACTGATAATTCTTTTCTCTCTCAACTCTAGTACTTAACTCTAAAATGAAAGCAGATAACTTGATTGTTTGTTAGCTATTTAAAAGAGTTATCCTTATACCTTACATGTAAACAATTTTAAATTCCGAAATAACAAGTACATGCAAATGCAGGTATTTTACTGTATCATTTACAGACCGTATTTTATCGAGTTATCAAATATAAAAAGTTCATGAACATCCGCAATCACATGATAGGGATATGAATAATTATTACAAAATAAAGTTAATCTTGATCTGCAAGCACATCATTTCCTTTCAATAACAATTTTATAGAAAACATCCTTACCACATTAAACTACTTCACGAAAAATGTGCTCTTATCCGCAACATTCGTTATCTGAAGTCTGTTTGATCTCCAGACCTCAATCCATGTAATATTTGGATTTGAAGATATTTATCACAGCCTCCAAGATATACATCTTGGAGGTTGTGATAAATAAAGGAATTTTAACTATTCTTAAGGACAATATTTGATGACACGATAACAGCATTTCCTAGTTTCGCATCCCATTCAATTTTAATTGAGTCCTTGACTTTTTTGGAGAATAAATCGGAAATGTTGTTGCCACTCATTTTAAACCATACTCCAAGATTTTAAGGGGGTGTTTTAGTTAGGCTGGTTGTTGTTGAACATCCCTGAGATTATCTAGTCAGGTTGGATGAGGGTCAAGTGTATAGAAGATAATCAGACAGATTATCATTTCCCAAGGACAAATCGTTGCACTTTTTTGATGAAGTATATTCTATAAGTGGTCTAAAATAAAACTGGAATTGCAGATAAAACTTAATTTGTTTCGTTATCGTTTCGACTCAAACTTTGCTATTCCTTTGGCAGTATTGAGTATTAAATGTACGCATACTTCTAATGCATGAACATAATTTTTTCATAATTTAATTCAAAGTAAGTATGATATAAACTTTATTAGGATAGATAGATTATACTATTACATATGCATTTCTTATTGGATTCGAGTTTTGCTCGAAATTTGCATTTTCTCATGTGAAATGTTAAATGATCTTGATTTATATTAGATTATTAAGAATGCCCTTCTTGATTTTTTAAACTTTGGATATTTCATAAAGTGCACAAGATGGCCAATTTAATTTAATTAAAAACAAAAATTTATGAAACAACGAAGTAATTATTAATTTACTGTAAAGCTTTTTACCTTTTTATAACACAATTTTCTACAATTGTTTCGCTAACATTATGGCTAAAATCGAAACCTTCATACAATTATCTTTATATCACTATTGATTAATTCTTCGATATTAATTTAATTGTTTAAATTTAGAGAAAATATACCATCTATTTTTAACAATGAATTCATCAACTTGCTTAAATGTGTTATTCCCTTTGCCTTCTTCCTATTATTGTTATTAAAATAATTAGCAGCTCATTTCCAAACTGTCTTTTTTTTTTTTTTTTATCTTTTTCAAACTTTTTTTTCATATTCTTGTGCATTCGACTTCATACATACATTTTTTTCTGTTATTATGTTTTAAAAACATAATTGAAAAAGTTGGCAACATTATTTTATATTATTGTCCTATAAAATTTAATTATTCTAATTTAATTCCTTTATTTGTGATTTTATCATTAATTTTGATAGAATTATATATGCAATTGCCGGTAGTTTTGTACTTATAAATTAAATTGTTAAGAAATTGATTTTCTTTATTTTTAATACGACAATATTAATATTGCTCAAAAGCAATTTAATTATTTAAAATATTGAATCCAGAATCATTATTTGAATCAAATTACAGTAATTAATCTTCTTCAGAATAGTGCTAGTGAAATTATATTAACTCTTTTTGGAATTACTGATAGATAAAATACTGCTTAAAAGTTTCGGCTAAAATATTATTAAAATATTGATGCTGTATTCTTTCAATACTTTGGTGCTCAACAGATGGCAGCATTAACATTTAGAGTCCTGAATATTGATGAAATATTTCAAACGAAAAATTAGTTATCATAAATGATTTATTTAAAAGAAATTTTTTTTATATATGCTTTCTTCGAAGAAAAAACATAACTTTATTTACCATACTATATTTTTAACCTAACATGCCCTTCTATTTTAACCTAACTTGACATTACTAATGGTTAAAGAGATTTTTATTTTATAAAATCACCTTTAAAATAGTTTTAGATAATATCAAGATTCAGCGTCACCCATGTAGATGTTATTCTTCCCAGAACCAGCCAAGCAATTTATAACTTTTCGAGACTCAGTGAAGATTGCGGTACGTGAAAATAAATTAAAATGTTTTTTAATTTGATTTAATTTCTCTTCGTTTAATTAAAGGTATTTTATATAATAAGTTAAAAAGTTATACCTACTAAATTATTATAACGCAATTATTTTGTTAAGACGAGTTAAATTTATTTAAGTCATATTTATTCATGTAACAAAAAAAATTGTGTTTGTTTAAGGAAGTAGATGAAAGAAAATAGGGACTGAAAAACACATATTTCAATTTTAATATTTTAAAATAATATAGACATTTCATCTCTTAATGGCGCTAAAATTTTGATTCTAATTGCACTAGAAGTATTGTATTTTTAAAGTAAGGAGCTAGAATCCATTAATTTTACACACTTTTCGCGTTAAACCTTATTTTTCTCAAAATGAAATTTTTTAAATTAGGAGCCTTTTTTTGAAAAAGTACCTAATTAACTTGTTTAAACTTAGCAAATTTATTAAATATGTTATTATTTAATAAATTTAAATTATTAAATTTAAATATTATTAAATTTTAACCAACGTTTTATTTCTGTATAATATTTTCTTGAAATTTTATAAGTTAAAATAAAAATTCTAACGATGTAAGTGAAAAATACATGTTAGCATTGTCAATTATTTTTTAAAAAAGAAATAAACAATAAAATAAAAAAATTACCTTGTTAAATTATGTAAAAATGTGCATTTAATTACGATAAAATTAAAGAAATTTGGTTTAATAGTTATTTTTTAAATGTTCCTTGAACAGAGGAAGTTTTAACATTATCGGTATAGGAATTTTGCTGCGTCAACCTACCCCTTTAAAAAAAATTTAAATATCTACTAATATTACAAAATATTATTAAAAAAATATTTTTCTAAAAACATATATAGGTTTTTAGAGTCAATTAGTATAAATTTTACGAAGAAAAAAACTAACGCTTTTTCCAATAGTGCTTCCTAGATGTGTTGCGACAATTTGAATTATTATATTATGCCCTCACATCCGCATCTAATTCTTATTTTTCATCACATAATTTTAGACTAGATTATTTAATTTAATTTTAAAGTTTTTTTTCCACAATTCTTATTTCTTTTATACCGCTACTTTCAAAGATTTAAGAAAAATATACTTCTCAACATTTTCTGTATATTAAAAAAAAATCATCAATATCAAAGTTTCAGCTTAGTTAATATTAATTTAAAGTTAAAAATTTTATAATCACTTAATGATTCCAGTTATTAATTATATTGTTTGAGAATAATTAATGTGAATTTTGTTATGAAGCTTTATTAAATGATGGCTTATCTTGCTAGCTATTTTTAATAGATGAAAATAATAAATAATAATATTTGTTGAGAATAGTTTTCTTATGGATTTCCTGATGAAGCGTTTATAAAGAGGGATTTATAACCCTATTCCTTTTTTAATTTATATGAATCAACCTACTGCCTTATGAATCAATTATCAAAGAGTTTCTAATGAAATCAATTAAAAATTGCATACAACAGTATATTTTAAATTAATTTGAATTCTAAATTAGCTTATTATATTTTTATTTCAAAACGATTACGATTATTTTAAATCTTATACATTTTTTTTATCAGATTTAGTAAGAATTTTATTAACAATATAGTTTTCAAAATAGTATAATTATATTTTTAATTTTATATGTTTATTATATTATTTTGTGAAATATAATAAATATCAAACCGTGATAAATTATAATTTTGTTATAGAAGGCTTTACAAATTAATTTTACGCCAGTTTATTTTGAACATTAAAATCATTTTTATCAATGGATATTTTGATGCTAAATCCATGGTTTTGAAATTGGTGACCCAATTAAATACATAAAATTGTATTAATGAGTCCTTTAAAGATTCTGATGGTGAAATTTCCATGTATAAATTACTCAAAAGAGAATATAATTGGCTTTGAATAAAAATTAAATCTCTGCGTTTTTTATTGAATGTAGTGAAACCTCAATTCAAAAAAATTTAATGTTTTAATATTTTCAGGGAAGTGACGACTTTAAGAGAAGTATTGATAAAATCTTTTACATAATTATATTAATTATGAAAAATTTATAAGTGCAACTGCATATTTTAATAAACTAAAAATAACCGGGAAAATATCGCAATTTTCTACAACCGGAAACAATTTTCAACTTTTCATTATGAAACTTCATTACATACAATGGCAATGCGTACAGTTTAATTAAAATATAAATTAATAATTACAAAAATTATCAGATTTTGTAAATCATTAAATATAATAAATTCGTACATGTTTCAATAACTATTTAAGCTATTTTTAAATCTTCACACAAAATATTTATCTATTTCAGTCAAATACTAATTTTTTTTTTTTTTTTTTTTTTACAAAATTTGACATGTTTTAAATGTTTTTCTAAAATTTTATTCAACTAGAATTATTTCAATTTTTTTTATAATTCTATTTAACTAAAATTCGTTCAAATGTTTATCTGAAATTCATATAAACTAGAATTCTTTTAACAGTTTCTTTTTAAAACTTTAACTCATTAGAATTTCTTCAACGATTTTTTTTCTGCAATTCTTTGAAACGGTTATCAAATGACCTGTTCTTTTTGGCTGTCTTGTTTCATTCTTTCCCTAAACGATGGCATTCCGTTTGAATAAATGTTGGATGAATAAAAATGAAATTACATTACTGTTTGTGACAATAAATAAATAAATAAATAAAATAGAACTAACGAAAATCGACGAATAGTTATCTAGAATCTAGATGATTCTTATGAGAATCTAGATAATTCTTAGATTCTAGTTGATAACTTGCCAATGATCTTTAATGTAATTGCATATAATTAAAAAAAAACTGTATAAGTAATCTATGATTTTTATAGCTTTTATAAAGCTTTTCTGTTTTATCAGACGCATGGCACACTGTGGACCATGAATAAAATGGCTCACAGTGTGTAATGCGACCAAAATGGTTGTTTTAAATCATACGTTAAATCTTTGGTCATCAAAAATAAAATAATTTTGATTTGTGATTACTATGACTAAAAAGTATTTTTCTTTGCCACTATTTGATCTTAAACACTAGTGAATAATGGAAGATAATTATCTAAAGTTAATAAGTTACAGAAAATTGTAATTCGATTATCAGTATATTATTAATACATGATTTCATACATGATTCTTATTTATTCGTAGAATACTTTTTATATTGATTTTTTAAATTTGATACCTTTAAACATTTATCAATCACGCAGTATAAGAACGCCGATCATTCACAGTTAAGATGTGAAAAAGGTATCTTATGAGAAAATAAGTTTCAAATATTTTTTTACAAGCTAGAAATGTTGTTTATACATGCTAATTCACCGTATTTCCTTATTACATTGTATAACTTTAACCAAATATGTTAAAAGAAATCATTTAATTTAATCTCAAAGAAAGTCTAGGATCATCATTAGCTGGCATGGTTATTTTTCTATTCAAAGAATTCTTTTTAGAATACTAGCCCCGATTCGAATGAGAATTTTGAGCTTCGACCTCTGCCAAAGTAAAGCAGTGATAATGACCTTTCATCTGATAAGTAAGTCCTTGAAGAACTCGTGTGGATAAGACGGTGTTATCTGCACTTTTAAAAGGGAATTTCCCTTTTTTCTTATGCTAGAAACAGTTTTAAATAATTTATTCTTGTGGGTTTTGCTTTGCATTTGTGCTGTTCGAGATCTTTGAATTTCAGTAGGTAAATAGAATTATCTCTCTCTCTCTCAGTAAGTGATCGTATTGTTCTTTTTTATTTTATTTTATTGCGTCATTTTGTTTATGTTTTTATCGTACAATGTATATATTTTTATCGATAGAGCAACCTGTCATTGCCCAGGGCTAAATAATTTTAGATGTTCCATATGAGCTTAATGAGGTAATCAAAATAAGATGATTTACGGGAATTTACATTTTTTTAAAAAATTTTAACATACATTTGTCATACATTTTTTTAAAAAAAAAATTTTTGTTAATGTTTAAATTTTTTAAAACAAAAATAAAAAAAAATCTAGTATTTTTTTTTTTTTTTTTTGTGAGTGGGTCAAAACATATCTAATTATTTTTCTAAAATCTCCAAGAAGTTCATATAAAGTCACAATTTTTATAGTATTACGTTTTGCAAAGTAAATTCCTTTAGAAATACTATCACGGATAAAATCCCATGCGATTTGAGGGTATTATTATGCATCAAATTGATTACTATATGGTAAGGATTTGGCAGTATCTGAATCCGATCCTAATAACGGAAAATTTTTCAAAATGTAATGATATACCGGGTAACGATAAAATTAGTAGCAGTTTCAGGCCTTTTTGCGGCAAATGGGCTAATGTACTAACTTGCTCAAGGGTGCCCACCATTAGAAATAAAAAAAAAATTTAGTACCAAAAGGTTTAATTTATAAAAACCTGAACGTAAGGTTGTTAAAATAAATCTTTGTGGGAACTTACTTAATGGTCCCCTCTCCGCCATTTTTTATTTGACCCCAAAACCGAAATATTCCATATTAGACTTTCAACAGTAAACATAACATGAAATTGGCGGGAAAAAATCTTTTAAAAAAATAACTATATTAATAAATAGCAATGAAAAATAAGTTAATAGAACAAGGAAAACTATTAAAAGAAGTATTAAAATAAGAAATGCATATTGCCTGAAGTGACGAAATTGCCATTTTGACGACAGAAATTTTAAAAAAATGGAACCATTTGTTTGATAAACATAGCATAGATAGTTTCATATCTTATGCACTATTTTCCTTTAGACTTAAAAGATGACCTGAAAACAAAATAAAACAATAGTTAGATAAACTATTATCCATATAATGAAATAAAAATTGAAAAAAATAACATATTGTGGGTAGATATCCAATGATAATTAAGCATACAAAAATTTCAATATTAATATTGAAATAAAAAATTAAAATATTCTAAAACTTCAGTTTTTATTCTAAAACTTAAAAAGTTATTGATTAAACGGGTACTCATTATTTTAAATACAAATGCTAAATAGTTTTAAATTTCCTGTCAGAATTATATTTCTTTCATTGCATTTATTTATTTTACTAAACCCTAAAATCTCTCATATTGAGGTAAATAATAAAAATCTTGTTATCGTTATCGAGTTCAGTTTTTTCAGTTTTCTTGAAACTTCATTGAATTTAAATGTTGGTATCTTTTCATATTTCACAAATGTAAGTACAGTTTTAGTTATTTTTAAAGGGATATCGAAAAATCTAAATTTAAATCTTATTTCTTAAATAAATATTAGTTTCAGAGTGTCCCCTCAGTGAGGGAACAAACAATAACGAACGTTAAAAAATCATCTATTATGCAAAACATATTAGTTTGGGGAAAAAGAAATCCATTATTTTTACGTGAACTTTTTGTAACTTCTTTCAGATTCGCTTTGTAAAAAGGTTTAAAACAGTTTTCATGTAGATTTTAGGTCTTGTGCGAAGCTACGACTGCTGACATGTTGTCAAGTTTGATAATTTTTGATATTTTACAGACATTCTCGACGATGTTGTATCCATTCGAGGTGCATCTTTAGCATCCAAATACCCAAACGGAATTGACGAAACCAAAATTGTGCGTAACTGGTTGTTACAGTCATATATAGGACAATAAACGCCTTTCACAATTTTAGCCACCTGGTTAGCATTTTCGCCATTATAAAAGAAAAACTAAAATGTATCGAATTTTCTGTTTGTTGTCTTCCATTTTTAAAACCTTGAACTCATAGCTGAATTAATCAAACAAAATACCGCAAGAGAATATTTTAGTGTCAAATGTCACCTTTCCAATGAGCATAAATTTGAAATTGTTTGATAAATACCTCATGAGATAGCGATCACTACAGACGTCTACCGAAAAAATGATGGATAACTTTTTCCCAAAACTAATATTACTCTTTATTTCTTAAATGAATAAGGCAGATTAAATTTCCACAAAATACAGAAATAAAAAAGAACTGTTTTTAGGTGTTCAAACTATAAAAAACCAGTTTTTGAAATTTTCGTGGTGTGCGGTTAGTTTGCTGTAATTATTTTGTTAGAAAAATTTTAAAGATTTCTATTTTCATTCAAATTAATCTCATTGTTACAATATATTTTATAACTTAGTCTGATATACTGGACTTCTTTAATAACTTTAATAAACACATAGAAGCTTCTTTTAATAAATAAATGTAAGGACAGTCGTGAATGTGAATATATTTTCAACATTTCTCATGTATAATTTATGTTTCAATAATATTTTCAGGTTATGCTTTTTTCTTACTTTTAATTACAATATAAATTAAGATTTTGTGACAATGAACTTCATAGCGATGCATATTGCATTTTAACCTAGTGTTGATGCGGTGTTTTGAATGTGTAATTTTTGATTGTCGTTAGCCATTTTTTCTACTCGACATTTACTTTGATAAAGGTCTTCCGGAAATCACAGTAATTACTAAACATGAAATATCGCTGTGTGTGATATGAATTATTTGTCCTGTCAAAGATGCTTAAAAAAAAGGAATAAGCTTATTATTAAATCTCATTTAAAAATTCTACAATACAAAAAATCACCCTTGTTTTAAACGAAACTTTATTGGAAAAATTTAACGGCTGCTTTATTTTAGCCTTTTTTTTTCTAATTCATTTCGACATTTAATAAATAAGAATAATATTTCTCTACATCAAAACTAAAAAAGTTAAATTAGATGAAAAAAAACGTAAACTTTTTCTGGGATAATTTCCTTTTTATTTGATCATTTTTTTTTTTTTTTTAAACTTTAACTACTGATTACCTAATAGTATTGTTCGCATTCTCCTAAAATAAACAGGCATGTTTGTAACTCTACATACAATAATTTACTTTCTTGTCATTTTTTTGTACTCTAATTTCTATATTAATACTGGAAAAAAGGGAAAAATGTAGAATGTTTTGTCAGAATGGTTCCGTGAAAGCATGCAGTCAGAATTTTGTATTAAATCTAACAAAAAGTTCAATTTACATACATTTTATTAAAATTTCTATTTTATTCTTCTGTGTATAACTTCTTATTACAGTTAAATTAATATATTGGTAATATAAAAATAAAATTTTAATTTTCATAATAATAATGTTATTACCGAAAACAAATTTGTTTATACATTCTTTAAGGTGCACAAAAACCTGATTAATATAAATAATGACAAATGAAGACATAATGGAAAAAAATATAATTAATATTTTTTTAAACCCTGTTCGATAGTGTGTTCTTAACATTACTTTAGAGAATAAACGAGGTAATTTAATTTGTTTCCCCACCCCTCAAAAAATTCATTTAAATTTTAATTTATTGGGAATAATTTTAATAAATAATAAAGTATACAAAATTTATCCATATAAAGATCGAAAATTAAAGATATTTAAAAAACTGAATTCAAATATATTTTCGTAAAAATTAATTCTCAGTAAAATATGAAAAATTAGTTTGTAAGCATATCGTGTTTCCATCATAAATTGCTAATATTTTTTTCATACTTAAAAAATAAATAAATATGAATATCACATTACATATTTGTCTTATGATTAATTTTAAATGTTAATAATGCTAAAAAATATAATTTTTGAAAATGTTTTATACAGAATTATTTAAGTTTCATATCTTTTGCATTTTTTATTAATATTTTAAACTTAAAATTATTAATATATAATATTGCAGAGAGAGTATATTGTTTTACAGCGATAATTAAAAATTCATTAGAAATTTTTATCTTTACAAATAATTTATTATATGATGACATCTATTTATGCTAAGACTGATATAAATATTGTGTTTTGCATCATTTTTTTAAATGTTTATAAACATTTTTAAATTAAAAAATTACAATCAAAAATGAAAAGTTAATCTTATTTCTTATGACAATTATAAAAAACTTTTTCAAGAATAGAATTTTTTTTAAAAAATTATGTTTAAAGTTAAATAATTAAATTTGCATTTAAAAAAATTCCTTTATATTGTTTAATTTCTTGCTTCGATTTTTTTCTGATTAAAAATCAATAAGAAATTTTATATTTTAGAGAGAGGCTTAAAAATTTCCCATCGTGTTTTTCTTGAATATAATTTGACTTCTCACTTTTTGAGAAAATGTGCAATTCCCTTTTCAATTTTTCTACAATCGAAATCATATACTTGTCATAAGATAAGAGACTATTTTTGTTATTCTATATCAGTGCAGATTCGTGTATTCGTGCAGAAAAATAAAGCTGACCTTGAATATCCTATTTTCGATCATATCTGTAATTCATATCAGAACGTTTTCTTTGATAAAACTTGTGCTTTTCCTAGAACAATAAATAAACCTTTGATTCCGCGTACAATATACTTCGCAGCTACTCAGAATATGAAAGAATTTTTCCAATTAAGAAAAACAAAACTGTATTTCATCTAAATCCACAAAATCTTTTATAATCATTATATTGAGTGAATTTAATCATTATATTGAGTGATGTATGAAATTTTTAATTTATAAAATATTACACATACTGGATTGTAATGTTAATGAATGCTTATTTATATCATTATATTATATGTATAGTTTCTTAAATAAAGATACCAAACTTCTTGAAGTTTTTAATGAAATAATATATAAGCATTTTTGTTTAATTCAAACCATTCCAAAAACATTTATTCCGTATTAAAATGCAGACTCTAATTTAGTGATCCATTCTTACGTGTCAATGCTTGATTGGGATTGTTGATAATAAAGTGTTAATAAATAAATACGAAAATTATTATGAACGTCATTAAACATGTTTCTATTTAATATACTCGTATTTTATCAATGTTTGAAATGTTTTTATTATTTTCTCTTGGCAAGTAATACTTTTTTCTTACAAATAGTCTGTTCTGTATCATCGCACATGTTTTAAATATTTGTGGTATGATTCTGATTTCAAATTAGATTTAGCGCCAGTAAATTAAGAGAAGTAATTGCCGGCCAGTAAATTAATAGAAGTAATTAATAAATCAAAGATCATTGGTTGCTGAATGTAATTAGTGTTCTGTTCCGTGTTATGAAAACTGAAAGAGGAAAATATTTCTCCACCAAAGCATTTTCGAAATGTGTTTAGTCTTATCTCTACATTAAAATTTTTTTATAATATTCAATGCTCTATCGCCATCTGACCTTCGGATATGATTCGGACATAATATAAGCAAATCTGAAAGGGAAATTCCCCGTCTGAAAACAATCAATCATGTATTTGAACCAACGGCGGAAGTTCATTTACACTTTATCAACAGTGTAGTTAAGCAGATTTCTCCTAGCAAAACAAAATGTTCCAAAATGAATCGCGGATTCCATAATCGAAAATAAATAATTGATAAAAAAAAATAATTTAAATAAAAGTTGTATTTTATTTTTGTTTTTTTTTTTCAGTTGGTATATATTATATCTCATTTTAATCTGGAATGATTTTAATTTGATTTCGTCTTTTGTTTGAGATAAACTATCTTCAAATCTCGAAACGGAAACTGAAACTTTAAGTCTTTACCGATAAGAAAACGGCAGCATTCTACAACTAAATTTTGATTGGTTCTTTTTTTTTTTTTAATATAAGTACTGCTACTATTCACCCTTATTCCATTACTTGCAATCAATGCTGTTGCATCAATGTGAACTTCTAAAAGATTTGGCAGTTGAAGAAAATTAACGGTAATTTTTTTTTCGTTATGAACTTTAATTTTATTTATTTATTGTAATTGATTTTTGAATTATTTTTATTTTGAATATGCTTAAATTCTAACTAATAAACTATTTCATTTGAATTAATATTGCTTACGAATGAAGAATAATTCCCTGACCCTTCGAAATGTTCTTCGGTTTTATTTATGTATTTATTGATTAATGTAAATTTAAAAAGAAGATATTCTATTTTAATCTAATAATTAAATTGTTAACTTAATACTAATTTGCTTAATATTATTGTTTTTTATTACTTTTCGTGTAAAAAATTGTTGATGAATTATAATAGAACATCTATAATACACCTATAGTACTATTTCTTTTGGTGATAGAATTTCTACAATCGTATATTTAATGCATATTTACTACATTCGGAAAATACTTATAAGACAACAAATAAAGGTATTAATACAAACTAATTATTAAAATATAAATAATGGTGAAATTATCAAAATTTAAATAGAATTCGAAAATCACATACAGAAATCACTTATATTCAGATGTTTTCTTGTTTCATTAAATTATTCTAAGCTGCTGCTCCAAAACTAAAATGATTTAATTGAAGCATATAAATTTCAAATAGTAAATAAGAAATTTTAATAATTAATTTGTCAAACATATATTTGCAAATTTAAACAAATTATAATACAATTATGTGTAACCAAAAGAAAAACGTAATAAAATCAAATAAAAAAACTTCTGCGAAAAAAAGCTTAGCCATATGAAATTTTTTTTATCACAAATATCATAGCAACGTTTCATATTTCGCTATAAATAAACTTATTTCCTGTTTAACGAATTTCCTTTCGTAATTTTTTTTTTTTTTTTTGAAATCATACTGTTCTTTTCTCAATTATGCTTTCGAAAGGTTAGTTTTTCTCTCCTTTATATAAACATCATTTTCAGACAAATTAAAGTCAAAGAACGGATTTTGCGATTATTTTAAATGCTATAATGTAAATGTATTTTTAGTTGCTTGGCCAGAAATTAATAAGAGGTTTGCGTATCATCATGTTTTATAATAGAAGCAAATTATTCCACTTAGCTTGCGATTTGATTGAAATTAACGAATAAGCTTATTCCCTTCATTCGAAGATGTTCCTAAATGTAGTATAATTTTATAAAATAATGAAAATCAAAAAAATGAACGTTATTTAAAGAAATTTTTAGATACTATGAGGACAAAAAATTTCTTTATAAGAATTAACAGAGATATTGGCTCAGATTTACTGTACGGTCACCCTTGGCGCAATTTTCCCCTATTTGGCGATAAATAATATTTCCTGGCAACCCCTTTTATCACACTGGCAATATTTTTTAATCCGCTTTTTTTAGATCTCGCTCGCGCAAAATGGAGAGTTTTAGGCGAAATTTTTTTTTATTATTATTTTTATTTTATTTTTTTATTTATTTTGCTATTTTATGAAATATTTTTCAAAATTCTGCTTTAAACTTTTCGAATTTTACTTTTTAACCAAAAACTATTTTATTAACAATATTTAAATCGCCCTATAGATTTGAAAAATTTTAAGAAGTAACAAAAAATCTTTAATATTGTCTAAAAAAATTTATCTAACTTAACTTGAAAAATTAAATTATCAACTATCCAAACTACAAAAATTAATCAATTTAGTTTATATAATAATAATAACATGAATCTTTGTGTATCCAGGAATATTTTATGATTAAAATGAATTAGAAATTCTATTAAAATTAATATAAGATTAACAAAAAATGGTCTTTAAGTACATATGTAATAGTATTAAGCTTTAAATTGTGAAACAATTTTTTTTAAACCCAGTATGAAAATTTTTCTTTAAAAATAATTTTAATACAAATCAAACAATTAAAAAAAAACAATCAATTATATTAAACAATGGACACATTTATGATTGTTACATGAGTCTTATAATTATCAAAAATAATTTAGTTAAAAAATTTTCATTTAAATATATTGTGAACTGCTTTAATTAATCTTTAAAACTGTATTCTTCAAAAAAAAAAAAAAAAAAAAAAAAACTTAAAAATAAATAAACCGACTCTAAGTAAAAATAAAAACTGCTAAATTTCATTGTTCATTTTAAATAATTTTAAATTCCTTTTCTTATTTTAGCTGTTTCAATTTATAAAAACTTTTGGGGTGTATATTTTAGCTTTAGCGATTTATATTTGGATGTAAAATTCATTGTAGTAAACTTTTAAAGTCATAAAGCTCTAATTAGGATAATTTAACGGTAATATACATCAAAAAAGTAATATGTTCAACAATGATCGAGCAATTCGGAATAAATTTTCTATAATAATTGATTAAACCTACAAATCTTTGCACCTCATTTCTATTCGTTGGTCGTTTGTAGTTTTTTATGACTGTTATCCTATTATCTATGACAATTTATGACTATAAAGACATCAAATTCAGTTAAACTATCATTCTGTAATACTCTTTTGTAGAGATTTTTAACTCTTATCCTATCGATAAGTGTTAAAAATGTACCTTAAATTTATTATTTGGTTAACTATGTAAACACTTTTTGCCAAAACGTGCTGACAAATGTTTTGAGACTCAAAAACATCTGGAGTTGATGCCACCGATTCATCCTTCACTCGAGAGAAATATGATATATCCGAAACTATTTGACCATGGTTAAACGGCTTGCGTCAGTGTGAACACGACTCGAATACACGTGAAATCGCTTATCAATCGATGTTTTCCAGTAACATTCATGAGAACAATTTCGAAACGAATGAGCTGAATCAACCGATATATAATCCAAATTTAAGCTTGTGTTACTGTGAAAGCGATCAAATCAACACGAGAAATTGTCCAATTAAAAAACGAATGAAAAATGTCAACATTAAGCCATATCTGAACAAAACAAGCTTCTTGATGGTAATATGGATTTCTTGTTAATATTTTCTTTGCTCATTTCATATTCCTTTAAGATTTTTATGTAATTTTTTTCATATTTTTAATTATAGTCTCAGTTCCTCTATCTAATTATAATTCTTTATAATAATTATAATTCTCCTTGATTATTATAATAATAGATATTAGTGTATATTTTATTAATTTATTTAAGACTTGATGAATTTTAATTTAATATTTGGAAATTGGTCTTCAAATTTTCTTATTTTCGCATAATCATTTCAATTTGATTTCCCATTTTTGTAACTTATTTATAAATACTTATACACAATTTTGCTTATGCCTTTTCATTTTTGATCAACAATTATTCGTTTACCCATTTATAACCTACTTTGTATGTTACATTTATTATATATGATTATATAAACTTAATCACAAATTAATCACCAACGTAATCTCGCCCAAAAAAATGTACATCTATTTTGCAATTCGCTTCTAAACTTGTTGCCAAAAAAAATTGTTTTTTGTATAAAATTTTATGGAAAAATTATTGAAAAAGCCAAATATTTTTCTCACAAAATTGCATATTATACCCATAACTTCGTCAAAATCACGCTGATTTATATTGATATTTGTACCCCGAATTATTTATGGTGATAAAAGCAGATAACTAAAATATTTTTAAAGAAATAAAGCAAGGAATACAAACTTTTCTTTGAAATGATTTATGCAATTTATAGAATTCATCTTATATTCTCTCCTCCCTTGAAAATAAGATTATTGGGAAGAAAAGCCGATAAATATGAATCATTTTTTGCAATTTTTCATGTACAAATACGATTGTTAGTTTTTGTGATAATACTGTTTGCAAAATACCATTTTATTTGACAGTTGAATAATATAAAAACCATTTGCATTGAAATTTTGGAGAAAAGAGATAATTGTAATGATATTATCTTTGTTTAGTTATTTTTACTTGTAATAGCCTCAATAAATGATAAGTTCTAATTTGCATTAAATATGTTTAACTCTTTCTTGGTTCGAGCGTATGTTGCATATCAATTGGTTGAAATGTCTTTAGAATATATGGAGAATAAAATAACCTGCTAATGCTAGAGATGATAAAGATCGCTCATTCAATAAATTCAAAATTTGTTTAAAAAAATAAAAATTACAATTTAAAGGTTGTAAACAGTATCAAAACTACAATGCATTAATAAAGGTTCAAGTAGGTTTATTTTTTAAATTGGAGATAACAAATACTTGGTACCGAAGAATACAAGACTATTTTTTCGGGTAAAATTGTGATGATTTCAAAATTTGAATGATAATTCTGAACAACTTTGATATACCCCCCAAAAATCAAGCGCCAGATCTGGCACTCCCTATGGACTTTTTAGGGTTGCTGTTTCTTATTTTGGTGTTGCCAATTTAGGTTTTTTCAGATTTTAGGTTTTTGCGGTTGTCAAATTTAGTATTTTCTTGTATATTGTACCATTTTTTGAGTTTTTTTTTTTAAAGTTTTTTTTGTTATTAATTATTTGTATTTAGTGAGAATCCATCTTGCCGTGAAAAAAAGGCGCCAAAAACAGGTATTTTGCTTGGGGAGAAAAAAAAAAGTCTCCAAATTTCCGATTTGGGGAGTATATCAAAGTAGTTCCGATAATTCTGAGTATCTCGTCTTTCAAAAGCTAATGAAAATAAATTGTTTCTATTGCTGGAAGAATTTGAGCATATTTATATTAATATAATGGACACCAGGAAATCAAATGGACAATAGATATTCATTATAGATAAAAATTTTATATGCCTTATAACTCACTTGTCTGCTCTTGTAACTAAGCTTCGACTTTTATAACGCAACTAATAACGATTCAATATGCACTAAAGTCTAATTTTGATCACATAACCGTACGTATATTTTCTAAAATCTGAAGAAAATGGTACTATTGCACTGATGAAATATGTAGTGTAGTGAATATACAACGATTTGGATAATAGCATAATCGCATCTCTCTCTTTTAATTTTATTAAATAAATGAGTTTACTTTTAATACATTAGGACAAATTAAGATTTTCAAAATATTACTTTTTAAGGATCAATAAACTATCTTGCTTTTGATTCTTCATGAGAATAATTTATCCTAATAAGAAAAAAATACAAGCACTATTAGATTTTAAAAACCATACCACTCTTAGATAAATTGAAAAGTTTTTCGAGTTGATTAGGATTTTATTAAAATATTTATGGAAAATTATATGGAAATATTACTTTTAATAATTTTGGCAATGTATAATTCTAAATTTGATGTTATAATTCTATTAAAATTGTATTCAATAGTATGAGAAATAGTTATATTTTTAGCCTTGTTTTAGCTTGCGAAATTTTAAAAATTTACTCAAACACATCAAGGTATATTTTGATGTGTTTGTACATAAAGTATGAACACTTATAATAGACACATGATTCTTGTTGAAATGATGAAAATATTCTGAATTTTTTTGACATTTGAAATTTAAAAAATTAAATGATTCTGAAGTTCGGAACATTAGAAAAATGGTAATTGTATAAATGTTATTAACCAATAAGAATATCGGTGCCAAAAATACGATATTTCGCCAAGAAAAGATTATATTTCGTGACTATTTTGTCAAACCATTTATGTTTCTTTAAAGCCCAATTCTAAAAAAAATTTCTCTTTTTCAAAATAAAATAAAAAATACTTGGAAAATATTAGTTTGGGGAAAAAGAAATCCATTATTTTTACACAAACTTTTTGTAACTTCTTTCAGATTCGCTTTGTAAAAAGGTTTAAAACAGTTTTCATGTAGATTTTTAGGTCTTGTGCGAAGCTATGACTGCTGACATGCGGTCAACTTCGATCATTTTTGATATTTTATAGACATTTTTGACGATGCTATATCCACATGCGAGGTACATCTCTAACATCAAAAATACCCTAACGGAATCGACGAAACAAAAATTGTACGTAACTGGTTGTTACAGTCTTATATAGGACGATAAACACCTTTCACAATTTTAGCCACCCGGCTATCTTTTTCGCCGTTACCAGAGAAAAACGAAAATGTATCGAATTTTCTGTTTGTTGTCCTTCCATTTTTAAAACCTTGTACTCGTAACTGAATGAATCAAACAAAAAACCGCAAGAGGATATTTTAGTGTCAAATGTCACCTTTCCAACGAGCATAAATCTGAAATTGTTTGTTAGATACCTCACGAGATATCGATCACTACAGACGTCTACCGAAAAAATAATGGATTACTTTTTCCCCAAACTAATACCTCTACAGAGTAGAATATGATTGTTTAAATCCCCAATATGTAGTATTACAGCAAGTTTTCCTTTCATTTTAATGGTTGAAAAATGAAGCAAATCACTTTTTTCTCAATATTCTATATATAATCTCTATATTAATAAAGTACTATTAGTTTTTTCTGCGCTTTCCCTTCTTTTTCTTTTCTGAACTCAATGTTGATTGCTATTTATCTAGTGCTCGTTTTTCAGATGATTGCAGTATCATGGTTTTCTTTTTATTTAATATCTGGAAGTTATTTTTCATTATTCTATACTAAGTTCTCGCAATCATTTAATCATTCGATTACATTTTCTCTTCCAGTGAGCAAATCTTTTTTAACAAGCTCTAGCATGACCCAACTGACGTCATAAACGGCGATGGTTTTAAGTCAAGGGAGAGATCATGACATGGCATTTGTTTCGAAAAAGCTTTTGAAATAACTCAATTATATTGGTTCGATGTGTCGCTTGTTCTTGCCAACTACAATTTAAATATCTACTGCGCAACTTGTACGATGTACTACAACCATAGTCCGAATGCGGTGGTTTTCCCTTTCAGTAATGAGTCCATGTTCCTGAGACCATGTTGAAAATAATCATGCATAGGGGATATAAAAGGAATCAAATAAGTTTCATTTATACAGCACACATTGTCTGGATGTAGGGATTTTTTTCCATCAGTGTATAAGAGGCAATTATCCTTGAAGCCATCAAAAATCCTTTTATTCTGACTGTAAATTTAAATATTAGGTTGGTTGAAAAGAAATCCATTATTTTTACGTGAACTTTATGTAACTTCTTTTGGATTCGCTTTGTAAAAAGGTTTAAAACAGCTTTCATGTAGATTTTTAGGTCTTGGGCGTTATGACTGCTGACATGCGGTTAACTTCGATCATTTTTGATATTTTATAGACATTTTCGACGATACTGTATCCACATGCGAGGTGCATCTTTAACATCAAAATACCCGAACGGAATCGACAAAACAAAAATTGTACGTAACTGGTTGTTACAGTATTATATAGGACGATAAACACCATTCACAATTTCAGCCACCTGGTTAGCCTTTTCGGCATTATAAAAGTAAAACGAAATTGTATCGAATTTTCTGTTTGTTGTCTTCCATTTTTAAAACCTTGCACTCGTAACTGAATTAATCAAACAAAAAACCGCAAGAGAATATTTTAGTGTCAAATGTCACCTTTCCAATGAGCATAAATCTGAAATTGTTTGATAGATACCTCACGAGATATCGATCACTACAGACGTCTACCGAAAAATAATGGATTACTTTTTCCCCAAACTAATATAATTTCGTTAACAACATTTTTAATTAATTTTTAGTAGAAATGCTATTTATCTTTCAAACAGATTAATAATAAAAATTTTAAGAGATGAGTTCTTATTTTTTAAGTAATCGAAGAGCTGAGAATCAAGTGATTTGAATACGATTCGGGAATTTTTTTGTGCATTGCAAAATTTTGCATTTGCCTATATCATTTAAATTTACTAATTTAATGATCGATTGTTTCAGGACATTAATTGAATTTATTATTCTATTAACGTACTTAATAACGGAAAACAAATTTGAATTTTACCAATGATTCTTCAATGATGACTTTTATTAATGCAATAAGCGAATAATAGTGTAAATTTCTGTTTTGTGCTACATTTTTCAATGTTTATTAATTTAATTTAACTTCTTTAAATACTTTTTTGATTGTTGCATTAGAAAGCTTTCCTCTGCGGCTGATCAAGTTGTTGCAAAATTATAAAACCACTCGAAATATCATTCATTAATATAAATCACTGCGTAAAATAAAAGATCGAAACAGATCAAATAAATCATATTTTCTTTAAATAAATCATTAAATGAGAAAAAATTGTGTTAGTAATGATCTTTTGAAGTTCCGGTGTTATGTTAAATATAAGATTACATATTTTTGCATTCAAAATCATTTGTGTTTCCAAAACATGTATTTCTTTCTGTTTTTTTAATTTTGCGTTACAAAGGATTAATATGAACTAGAAGATCTAAAAATGTGGTTTTATAAAGCCTCTTAAATATATATGTGTGTGTATGAGTGAAATTAAATTCCAAAAATATTTCAAGATATCTTTTCCTTAAAGTAAAAGAGATTTTATGGAAAATGTAAGAGATCTGGTACGAAGAAGAGTATATTTATGTGAATAGATAAATTTTCAAATTTGCAACGATTAGAACATGTCTAATTGTAAAGCAGGTAATTGAAATTAAATCGCATATTAATTATACTGAATCGCATATGATCATATCGAATATTATTAAAATTATTTCGTTTAACTTACTAGGAAATTAAATTAAAATTTTGCTCTTCGAAAATTAAAAAAAATTACATTGAAAAAGGAGCAAAAGTGCCTAAGGAGGTCATGACCTGGGGTGCTACTTGAAAAAGTATTATTTTTTCTGATGAAACACTCTTCTTTGATCCACCGTATCGTCATTATCATCAACATTTATGGGTAGTATTCTTTTACTGTGTGGGAGATTTTATATATGACAGGAGAATCAAATTGCAGGGAGTTCCAGGGAAAATGAACGTTAGTTATTACAACTGTTTGTAAATACTTTATACCTTTCATTTCACATTAAAGTGGACAAAGCTGTAAATTGTGCATGATAATACCCCATCCGTGTGGTAAGATAGCTAATTTGTAATCTAGATTTGAGTGTTATAGAAAATGGAGGTCATTCTCAGATTCTGTGTACGAATTGAAAATTTATTCTTTGTGAGCTATCATGGATAAATGGATCAATTTTAAACCAGATTAATTCAATGAAATATCCAGTACAGTGGAACCTTGCTTAACGAGCATAATTCATTCCAAAATCATACTCGTACAGCGAAATACCCGTTATTTGAAACAATTTTTCTCATTTATACGATAATGCATTCAATGTAGACAAAATAAAATTAATTACATATTGTCAACGAGAGGAAATCATTTTTTTTTCTTCCTCGCAGAATGCATCTGGATTTAGATTTCAATTTGCAGAAGACATAAAAGAATAGATTAATTATGGTACCTAATTATTTTTTACCGTACAATTGTCTAGAGACAGTTGTTTTTGCTGACAATCCCAAATTTGGCCAAAATACTACACAGCGTTACCATTAAATAAATTTGTAGCGGTCATAGCCATATCTTTTTAAGATACTGGTTTTCAATAAAACATGCCACAATTACGCATGCTTTCATCGGTTCTTATTTCACTAGAAGATTATTGCTTTTCTGTTTCCTCGTCCACCTCTGACAAACTCTTTCCTCCTAAATTTCTTGGTGTAAAACACAATGCAATTCTATAAGCTTTTCAGTGGTCAGCTCTTAGCTATGTTTTTCCTCAGTTCTTCGATAACTGCGTTATTTCCACCTCCAATACCATGATTCCACCTACAGGTTCCACAACAACTGTTCCGAATCCCTCAAAGTTACATTCGACGCAACAGTCAAACTTCATACAAAGCTTCTTCCAAGTTAGAATTCTTTTATTAACCCCTTTCCCACGACTTGTTTATAATCGAGGCAATAAAGGATTTGGAAGTGGTTTTTCCAAATCTCGAGTGAGATTGGTTTCTTCAATCTCCTGAAAACAATGCTCGAAGAGTAGTTTATTGCAAAGCTTTTTAAAATTAGAAATAACTTTCTAGTCAATGGACTGGAACTAAGGAATTGTATCTTGATGAACTTAAATTCTTCAGAGGATCCATTTTGTAGACCTCCAGGATGGGCAGGATCATGGAATTCAGGGTAAACATAGAGTGGTAGATCCTCCCCCCCCCCCCTTTGATCAGTATTCCAGTTGACTGCTTAACAATTCAAACATTAAAAGCTTTTTAAGCATCCAATAAATAATAAGCTATTTATTATTTGTTTTTGGAAGGAATTTCCAGTAGATAGTGGGCTGTTTTCACGTTTCTCAAACGAAAAAACTGGGAAAATCTCCTAAGCCATCCATACCGACAAAACAGCTTGCAGAAATCAGAAACTCAACAATACTCATTTCCCATTTTACAGATGAGCGGATAGGTGTTAATTCTCCCTAGTTTGTGAGTTATATTGCGTCAGTTTCTCTCTTTTTATATGTTTACAGTGTAATGTTAAAAATAAACATTATTTACCTTTTTATTTTTTAAAAAAAATTTTGAAAAATTTAGTTTTTGTTGATTGCATTGAACATATTTTTACTTGTTTTAATGCTTTATTGAATGCATGGATCACATATAAAAGAAGTTTTAAATCCAGGATTTAATGACATCTTAATTGAAGAGAAATTTCGCCAGTTCACAACTCATCAGATTTGTTTTCAATTAAGAAAACAAATTGCTACTTTGTTTGCCATGCCTGATGACACAGTGACAGGTTTGAATAAAGCTAAATAAAAAAAGCATTGTTAAGAAAAATAAATATCGTTATTTTTCTTATAGAGATTTAGATACACATTTTCCATGGGGCGGCCTATACGTTCTAAGATTCGTAGCATAAAGAATATAAATGTTACATTGCAGAAGATATCATTTTTCAGAACATTATGTTATTAATTATTTAACTTTCAATACCATACACGATAATTATTTTAGACTTTTTACCGCAAAGTCGTAATTTTGAATGTAGGTTGAATTTTTATAACGAATTTTTAAGAAATAAAAGAATAGTTATATTGAATAAGATATAAAGCTAAACATAAAATTAATATTTGATTTACCTACCATTTTATAGACTAAGGATAGAATAAAACCTTCAAAAAATTCCTTTTTACTAAAAATACGAAGGGCAATTAGTCAACAATTTGATATTTCAATTATACTGTACAGACAATAAAAGTTAACTTTTTGATATTTAGATTTTTTTTCCTTTAAACTTTTTCCCATAATAATAAAAGCAAATAAAAATTCTGTGGAAATAAAGAGTTTCTATTTAATAATTGACAACACACAAACAATAGCAAAGAACTTTTTTTGTTTATTTATCCTACATTTTAATCATAATCATTCAAAATTAGACAAATTATTTAAAAGAGATAATACGCGTGCTTGAACACCATCTTTGACAGATTTTTTGGATTTGGTCCCTCGACACTGAAATACAAAAAATAAAAATTAGACATACAGCAGATTTGCTTGCAAAAATTTAACACCTATTCCAGTTTTCAAATGTGCCTGGAGTTGACATCAAAAGACTTTAGCCAGCATAGTCCTACTATTAATAGTTATTATGCAATTTTTCTATTAAACTTTCTTTACAAATCCTCCTTTGTAATTTTTTAATCTTCCAAAACATCTACATATTTAAAATGTTTTAACTTTTAAAAAAAATTGTTACTATGTTATAAGGTAACGTTTAATGTGCACTATGTTTACTATAATACTAAATTACCATACGTATACAATAGTATTAGAAAAAATATTGAGCACAACATATTTTAAATAAATTAGGCAAAAACAAATTAGAAAGCTTTCACTCGTGTACTTCTGTTTCTTAATTATAGTTCTTTATTCTATAGTTCTTTTATTCTAGGAATTTAACATATTTAATTAAAGAATTCTAAAAAAATATAAAACATATAATTCTATTTCTTTAGAAAATGAAATTCGATAATCAAGTAATTTTTATAACAATCAAAACGCTTAAATAAAATATTATTATAATTTCTAAGAAGTTTTCATGATTAAAATAGCAATCAGCTATATTAACAAACTAGTACAAAGCATTCTGAATTTTAATAAACTAGTAAAAATATATTACACTTTATTCAAACTCCTTTGTATAAATTGAGCTTAGAATTTTCTAAAATATTCAATCAAATTTATATGAATTTATATCAATAAAAGTAAACTAATAGTTTGTATAATAAATAATAAGAAATTTGTACTTTACCTTATATTTGGTGATTCAGTTACAAGGGAAATTCAAACCTTTCAAAATTCTAAACACAAGCAACATTTATAATTTCACGGAAACGAATGCAAATGAAAATAAATAATGGCGTCGTTTTAGAATAAAAGCAAACGATAATCCCACCAATTTGAAGCGCATGCGCAGTGACAAGCGATTTTCTCTCTGAATTTTACAGTAAAATTTACTGTAATTTTCTATGTTCCTGTTATAGCTATTTAAGTAACAGTGATTTTTACTGTATTCCTTCAGTTTTTTTTTAACAGTGCAGTACTGATTTTTTCATCATTATTTTGATAAGCCGTGTTGTTGTTGCACATCCCCGAGATTGGCGGAGCTAAATTAAATTCATGAAACTTGTGCACTAGTATAATAAATCAAGTTCAAGAAGGTCCAAAATTAAATGTGGATTGTCACTTAAGTCCTTCCTGGAGAGGCCCACACAAGCAAGAATATGTTCAGGAGAAGCCTCCTCTATAGAAGTCTGTGGCAGCATGAGAAAGACAGGGGGGTTAGATGGGGAAAATAGGTAGCTTCTGTGTCCTAAAACGAAGTCTGACTCATCTCCAATGCCTGTAGACTTTAGATGGCCTTCACGCCAAGGGTGACCCAACCAGGAGTTAGGCTCCCGACATACTTCGCCCATTCTACCCAGTGACAATCCCTCACCGCTGTGAGGCATTCTACAAGACATCCGTCATAAGGTGAAATATGTATCAATGTATATTGACTATATTTACTAGTTTAAATATTATTCTAGTCTATCTTAATCGTTTAGTAACAAGGCCAGCCGAAAGGCTTATCTGTTAATCAATTATGAATATTTTTATGTATGCTGCTAAATTATTTAACTGAATCTGCTCAAGTTGTTTTAAAATATTGTTATTTTCACAATTTCTCTAAGTCATCAATTTCTGAAGTTTTGTAACTTAGAAGGTATTGAATTTTATTAGAATCGTGTAAGCTGTTTCAAATAGTAATCACAGAAACATTTTCACTTTATCATCATAGATAGACATAAAGTTGCAATTTAGCGAGAAATTTAATGAAACAGCTTTACATGTTATATTATTTAATATCAAAGTTTGCAATATTCGAATTTTTGTCATTTCATGAAACTCACAAAATCTATTTGTTGTTTATTTTTAGTTGTAAGAAAAGACAATGGAGCCATTCAATTTCAAAATCGTCACTGTCCCTACGACGAAATACCGTTCAGATGAAGAAATGAAAGAGAAACTTCAGAGTTATCTGACATTTTTCAGAAGGAAACTAGAAGCTAGTGGCTTAATAGAGGTATTTGTAGATTTCCATAAGGTAAAGAAATCGGACGAAGAGGATTATCCCGAAATAGAAGAAGTTGTGTTTCAAGTTCGCTCGAAATGTTATTTACGTTCTAATAGTTTAGCTGAATTTTGTGCTGACTTTTGTAGAACATGGTGGAAGGATTATTATAAAGGACCACTCTCAATATTAACAATGTATGAAAACAGGTGTTTTTGCAAGACACGCCGAACAGCTCATTTTAATATTCCATGTACAAATAATGCCTTCGGAGTATTGCCTCACAACGGGCAATTTTACGAATATGCTTCTTTTCCTTCCTGCACGGTGGATTTCAGTCATGACACTCGTAATGTCACTTTGAAGTATTCTTGTTGGGAATTAACTTTTACGTACAGTAATATAAAAAACATTTTTATCAATATAGGTTCTAATCCTTGCGAAGTGTTTTTTGACTTGTGCAATCCACCACTTATATTTTTCGTGGAAGGAAAGTACAGCAGGAGATTCGGTAATTATGAGATAAAACGTAGAACAGTTACTGTTACTTCAAATGGCTTACCTTTTGATGTTGCACACATTAACAATGACAGATGTCACTTGCCAAGTCGCCCATTGATCGATATTGACACTTTAGGTAGAGCAAATGTTTTAAGATTGTTACTTGACAGTTCTCGAACTGTAGAAGAAATTGTTGCTAGAATTCATTTTCGTTGCAGTGAGAAACCCATTCATTATGCACACATTATTTCGAAACCGAAAGCTAAACCTTACATTACTGACATCAAATTCGATCATTTCGGAATCACTTATTTGATGGCAGCGATTTTAAGAAAAAATTATACTGTAGCTGCACAATCTGAAGATATATATGCTTCGATAGGTGGTGTAAAAACACTTTCCCGCACAAATGAAGACTGCTTGGAAAAAGCTTTAACTGTTGTTTTAGCTGCTCTTGAATCTGGTAAAATAATAAATTTCTGGCATGCAATTGAACGACAATACTACTATTACGTCAACAACAAAGATGAAATAAAATATATGCATTATATCACTCCAGAAAAATGCTGCATGATACGACGAATCACGCTGACTCCTACCCGTCAATTGCTTTGGCCAGCAGAAATAATGTGCAGTAATAGAGTTCTCAGAAAATTTGATTCAGAATATGCCATTCGAGTTTCGTTCCGTGACGACAATAATTCCAGGTTAAGCTTTCATGCTGCTTATGGACACCAAAACATATTTGATGGCGCCATAGTCAAACCCATGCAAGATGGAATTTCTATTGGCGGAAGGCTATATAGATTCTTAGCGTGGTCCAACTCTCAGATCCGAGATCACGGCATTTGGATGTATGCCAAGGATTCGAAGGGACATACTGTGGAAGATATAAGGTCTTGGATGGGTGACTTTTCTCACATACATTCTGTGCCGAAATACATGGCAAGAATGGGTCAGTGTTTCTCTCAAACTGAAGATGCTCTCTATGTGCCACTCAATCCTCGGCACATTCGAACTGAGAATGATATTGAAGGAGGTATAGATTATGCAAATGATATGAAGCCATACTGCTTCTCTGATGGCATCGGGCGTATTTCAACCAAGTTAGCTAGTGAAGTAAGTAATTAATTTAACTGTAAAAAGTACTTAATAATTTAATCAACTTTAAATCATATCATGAAACTTATTTGGAATGTGTGTTGTTATTTCCCTGTTAACACCAAGATAACTTGTAAACGTTTAAGTCAAAAACTAAGAAAACTATTTTTGTACAATAATATGAATTTTAACCCTTCTTTGCATGATTTTTTTCTTTATTGGTGAAATAAATCAAGGTGATATAATTCATGTTCAAAATTAAAGGAAAATTGATTAAAAAAATCTTAGTATATATTTATAATATAAATTTAGCAAAAAACAATATGCTAAAAATTTCCATCATCACCCAAAGTAATATCATTAGCTTAGTACTAAATAGAAATAAAAGAGGAAAATAACAGAAAAACGTGTTACAAACCTTTCTTCTTCTCATTTTCACTTTTTTTAGCAATAGAAACTCAAATATAATAAAACAAAATTAAAAACGAAATCATACGTTTATTGCAACTACAACAAACAGCGGAATGAGACAACTTTAAGCTCGTTTCACTGATATATATAATGACACTTGTTTATTTTTGATAGCTATGTTTCTTTTCATGCAATGGATATTAAAAAGGTATCCAAACACGATCAACTTAAAGTGAATTTGTTCTTTTATATAATTTTTGGGCATTATAGGTTATGATGGAAATTTCCACCATTATGCAAAGAAGGGTTAAAAATGCGGTACGAAAGAAATAGAACACAAGTTTTGGATTATAGAACACTCTTTCAGGTTTTAAAGTAATGATTTTCTGAAGAGTATTTTTTTTAACATTTTATGTAATTGTAAATCTTTAGAAATATTCCTTGTATATAGTAGTAGTAATGATTAATTAAATAAAGCATCAATCAGCACGTTTAATTCCTTGTGAACATAATGTAAATTTTTCCTCCTAAGTAAAATGATTTTGCTAAATCGGTATGTTTATTCTAATTTTCG